>CM060963.1:173801699-174401699 GCA_030765045.1 Tenodera sinensis | reverse complement strand
GTGTATTCATAAGTAACTTATGTTGGAAAATACCTCCACACGTCCCACATGAGCGACCCGCCACTGCCTTCTTAAACTCCCATTGCTAGATGCGGGCTAATTACCGAGGTCTCGCCATGTTGGCAGCAGTGATTTATATGCCTCACACCCACAAGTAATCTATTCAAAACAGCACATGATGACGGTGAAATGGATGACGTTTACAGCTCAACTTCTTTGCTTTTCTCTTTTTGCTGACGTCGTGAGAGGGCATCGTAACCCTGAAGACCTAATCTAATGGAATATTAAACCTGCACAGAACAGCAAGGGAGAGAAAAGAAAAATGATGAGAACACCAAACGGGCAAAAACGCTACACGCTAGGAAAATAATCTAACTGAAAGCGACACTTGGGGATCTCTGTTCGAATCTCAAACGGAGTTTGTTTTTCTTTCCTATCAGAGTCTACGCTAGATTCAATAAACTCGTACTGCGCTCAATCTGATGAACAAAAAGGCTACTGTACTAGTTTCGCCCATTGTTGAACAAAATGGAAGAAAAGAAACCCAGGTGCCGAACCAAGTACATAATACCTCGGAGGACATGAATGTTCAGGAACACTGTTACTAGTGCTTCAAGTTTAACTGTGATTGCGGATTGATATGAATCATCAACTGTGACAGACTGACAGACGCAGACAGACAGACAAACAGACAGACAGACAGACAGACAGACAGACAGACAGACAGACAGACAGACAGACAGACAGACACACACACACACACACACACACACACAAATACACGCGCGTGCGTGGATTCAGGGGGTCTCAAAACGTATATTTCCGGTGAAATCTCGGCAACGAATTTTTGGGTGGCATACAATACTTCCTCTACTTACCAGTAAAGAACGTAATAACCACACTAATGTGGTAAAAGTCAGAATTAAAACAAATCTTTTAAACGCTCCTAAAGATGATATCTTGATATCTAAAACTATAAATCCTTATATTGATGTTTGCCATTTATACAAATTACAAAACTCTTTCGACCGCTTGTTTATCCGCCGCCAGGACCTCTGCAAGATCGACCGGCAGTTGAGAGAGAACCGAGGGGCGAGAGGGAAACACTGGCAGCACGTGACGGACCAACAAAGTTTGTCACACGGGACAAAGAGGAGCAGGGTCCCCCTTTGAAAAACTTGGGTAATGGTAATGCCACTCCCTTCATCTAACACATACTTACCCCAACACCTATTCCTGCCCCCTTCCTGCATCTAAACTTAGGTATGCAGGAAGAAACCATTGCCCAGAGACACAAAAGCTTGAAAAAAATTTGGACCACCTTCTATGCTGCACAGAAAAAGTCACACTAAGCGGCTAGGTGCTGTGCAGATAAACATACCGTACAGGAGAACCTGTGCGACCTGTTCTCGAATGCTGGAATGCTAGAAAATATCTGAGCCCTCGTGTGATCTGTCCCCAGTAGCATATGCCTTTCAATGTTCTGAAAATCTATAACACGACTGATTCTTCTGAGATGTTAAAATTACAGCGTAAGTAAATATAGGAAACACTCAAAGTTGGACTTCTGTCCACAGAGGCCTTGGTGCTAGACAACTATACTAGACCTAGAGCTATCTCCGCTTCTACACGTGCTGGGAATTAGGGTTTCATCCAGTCTACCTACTTTTATTGACTGTGGATAGATGACAGAGTATTTGCTATTACATCTATTTTCATTTTAAACATTATTTTGGACTTGAAGTGGAATTTTATTAAATATTCAATCCGGTATTTACATTGACGACTAAGGAACACCACGAAAAATCCCCAGTCAGGTTCCCGGCCCACGGGATTTCAACTCAGGGTCTTTAGTATGCGGGTCACAGACGTTACCGCTTGAGCCATCCCCTCAGTGTTTTTTATTTATTTATTTATTTATTTATTTATTTTTTTTTTTGTAGTGTTTAACACCCGCTTTTACTACATACGGCACCGTATGCGGCGACACTAATGATGCAAGGAATGAAGAGGAAACCCGCCCCAGCGCCGCTTCGTCCACCATAAATCCCACATGAGGTTGCCTGGGATCGAACCCGGGCCGATTTGGTGCCCGGTGCAATACTTCTGCAGTAAATGGAAGGGAAATAAAAATACTAATCTAGTTTCAACTGCTAAGCAGATAAACAAAACTATGTCCGTCTACATAGCATAAAGCCTATAACGTTCTAGATCTAAAGCATCATGAGGTGTGGACCAACTCAAATTTCATATAGAATGGCTTAGTTATGGTTTGCTCCAGAGAAGTCATAAATGCACATATTTCCGTTGAAAAACAAGGTAGGTGACGGGGCATTAAACGCATAAAACAAGAACAGAGGAACGGAAGTTACAGATTTCTGTAACCGCCACCTACGGTGCATGTACAGGATTGAATAATTAAATATTTACGTGACATAACATATGCTAAAGAAATAATCATAATGCTTCGCTAGCGTGCTTCTTTACCTGGAGTATGGAAATCAGACCGGTCTAAGGTCAGACTTGAAAGAACCACAAAATCAAGTTTCAAAACATTTTAAAGTGGTTGCTCTTC
Organism: Tenodera sinensis; assembly: GCA_030765045.1. Classification (NCBI taxonomy): domain Eukaryota; kingdom Metazoa; phylum Arthropoda; class Insecta; order Mantodea; family Mantidae; genus Tenodera; species Tenodera sinensis. The sequence continues at coordinate 174,399,124 of CM060963.1, read as the reverse complement.
CTAGAGCAACTGAACTTTCAAGCTCCTCAGAGAGATACAAGTCCTACATTTATTTATACATGCTGAATTTGATGTAGATAGCATTGAATTTCTTTTCATTCTCACTGCACTTTCTCTAACTTGGAAACCGTAAAATATGTATAATAGCTTACTAGAGGATAAGAGTTGATACCAAAATTATAAATACTTAAACAAATAATTATTTACTACCACCACTACCACCACCGCCACCACCACCGCCAATAATAATAATAATAATAATAATAATAATAATAATAATAATAATAATAATAATAATAATAATAATAATAATAATAGAAAGAGTTCAATATCTGATCTGTTGCATATTAGATTTTTTTAGGGCGGAGAGGATATGAACTTTTTACCTCACAGGGAGGTAGGTTTTGGCATGAAGGGTTTGATATCTTCCTTGAAGACCAGTGCTTCAGCAGAATAAGTATTACTGTGCGGGTTCTTATCCAGAAGCGTCTTGATAAAATAAACGTATGTTTTTGCAACTGCACTTTCTTCGTCTGATCGTATTCCGTCACAGCAAAACTAATGCAAAAGGCATTAATTAGCTCCAGAACAACAATTTTGATATTACATTTCACGGCTTTTCTCTACCCACCATTGTTTATTTTTATGCAGCTTCTAATAACTACACTTGCAAAGCCTTATTCGTACAGGAATTCTTAGGCAATTTGTTTCAAGTTATCTACACTCATTATCACTGCAAAGGGTGCAGAACAGCGGACAAGGGTCACTAAACAGGCACGCAACAACCGGTCTGAATGGTACCTGGAAATTCCAAAAGAATGTACGAAGGATGGCAGGTAGTTTGTTACCTGCGACGTCTCCACGTGTAATCCAGTAATAGTTACTGTCTTCCACCTTGAGTTTAATGCTTAGAGACTGCTGTGGTAGATCATCAGATTCAATGAGGAAACTTTTAAGAAGGGCAATATGCAAATGCATTCTTAGATAGATATGAGCGAACTTAGACATTTAAATTTTGGGGACTTATACTCAACACGGTTGTCATGGGTTTAAAGATGGCAACATACTTCAAATTAGAGCATTTTAACAATAGAAGCTTTGCGTTAATTTTCACTGACAAAAACTAAAAAATTATTCCTTGATGGTCGCCATGCTTTACTCATCAGTTCCTTAAAATTGAATCAGTAGAATGCGAGCAGATAGACACCTAATGACGGCCACCTGTCCCAATTTGGTGGGATCGTTCCAACTATTGTGTAACTGTCACGTGTCCCAACACGAGAATGAAAAGTATAAACTCAAACCTGAACTTATCTATGCAAGAACATTTCGAATGAATTAAGGCTACAAAATTTAAATTGGAACTGCGGGAAGAGAAGATTGTGTTGAAAGCTTTACTTGTTTACACTAAAGAATTAGCCGCAGAGTTGGACGAAGACCACGAGTTGGCGAGCGAGCGAGCGAGCGACCAATAAAGGAATGAGTTACGGAGTGAAGTGCAAGCCGAGAGGTTAATTAGAAGTGCACAAGTTGAACAAAGTGAGAGGAGCGTGCTCGGCATCTGGAAAATCTAGTTCCGAGGCCGTCTAAGGCCAGCGTAGTGGGTAGGAACAACGACACCCTCGCTCTACTTCGAGAACTATATCCATTCATGGTTTTAGGCCTCTTTTCGACCCGCTTCCGCGCTTAGCTGTGGGTCGCCTACTCTAAGAGTTGTTGGTTCAACCTGAATCTTACAGATGACGAAGAGTAACCACTCACGAGTAGTCCATAGCGAGTCCTTCTTGCGACCGCGGTTGAATGTGATTAGCGCACATGCATTTAGTCACTGAACCTCGAATTTTCAGACCTATAATTTTAAGCATCTAAACTAGATTCTAAAATTATAAAAATAGGCTAAAAATACAGCTTCTACAGCTAAACATTTGATTTCTTGTATCCAAAATGTATTTCCGCTTTCTAAAAGTTTAAAGTGCAAGTAATTGGTGAGCACAAAAAGTTATAAAGAAACAGATAATGTGCTTCACCTTTGAAGCCGTTTCCAGTGCAATGCCTGGGCGAGTGTTGGATAAACAAAATCAGTAAACTTGACTGTACAGTTAGCTGATAGTGATTTATTTGAAGAGGGTTGCCAACTGAATCTTATCTCTCGAAATTGTAACTATTGAACTATTTCAGCTAACTTTTGATGTATTCAGACTTTATGGTTTATAAATACTTATTTCCGTAATAATAATGCGGAACGTACGTTGCCGTAGGTAACTCCCAAAAATGCTAAGCATAGTGACCGCTAAATCTATATAATCGAAGCATGGTTTTTAAGTGCTACTACGGTAATTGATCACAGTATCTACTATACACTTTGTAAGACTATAAAACACGAAGGAAAAGACTCGGCTATTAAATTGCAGGTGTAGGACACTAAAATAATCAATTTTTCTTATTACTATTATTGTTGTTTTTGGAAGGGAGTAAGAAAATGATTTGAAGATATAGAAATTCAAAAATTGTTTAGTCAGTTATCAGAGAAGAGATCACTTATATTTTATATATCCATAAAAATGGCTGGGAAAGAGAAAACTATATAGACAACACTAGTCAGGAAGAAAGAAGGGGGATAGCATGGTTAAGAGCAGGAATATGGAAGCTAAAGTTTAACGAAACGGGTATCCACAAGGTGAATGTCCATTATGTGGGGGAAAGGAAGACGTTCAACAGATAATTTTTTATTGTAAAGAAACAGAGAAATTGAGAAAAGAAAATATATGCTCAAAAATGAATAGGAATTCTGATATAAATAAAATTATAGATAAAAACTGAAGACATTAGGGCAATATCTAGAAAAAGTAAAAAATAAATGGAAATGGACTGTTAACAGAACCATAGCTCATGAACATTTAGTAGTAGTGGCAGTGGTAGCGGTAGTTACAATAATATGTTCTGTTGTATAGCTTAAACTGGACTGCCCACTGAAAAAGTGGCCTGGGCCAAATCCCTGTGGGCAGTACAAGATATATATATATATATATATATATATATATATATATATTACAATATATATTTCTTAGTACTTTCTTAGTACTATTGTTGTTAGCTATACACATGTCAGTAATGTAAACTTGTGTTATAAGAACACCTACAAACTGCTAAAGAATTGCTAACTTATATTGCAACCCTCTAAGTTGCATAATCCCAGCGAGTTTGTGACGAGCTACAGTAAACTATGCATATACAGGTTGTTTCAGAAATACTTTTACAAACTTTGGGGACATGTTCCTTACACTAATACAAGAAAAAAAGTTCATATAAATATATGTGCCAAAATCCTTGGTTTTCTCGTTAGGTCTTCAACACAGTGGTAAACTTATAACAAACAAAACTCATATTAAATGCTCGAAATGTCCTCCTCTTACTTCTATGCATGCCTGTACTCGTCGAATCGTGGAATGTCACACCCTTTCGAAAACTCCGGGATGGTGGCGAATGGTTTCACAGACTTCCATGACACGTCGATGAAGCGTTTCTGCATCTAGGATAGCTGCTCCATAAGCCAATGATTTAAGATGCCCTCAGAGATAAAATCCACCGGATTGAGGTCGGGAGAACGTGCAGGCCATGGAACTGGTCCTTCTCTGCCTATCCATTGGTCATGATAGATACCAGTCAGTGCATCTCGAACAATGCGACTAAAATGTGCCGGAGCTCCATCATGCATAAACCACATGTTTTGTCGTATTTGCAAGGGCACATCTTCGTGAAGTAGGTTGGGTGTGTTGGATTAAAGATAAAGCCCCTGTAGACAGCACCAGTAAGTCGTGCTGGTAAAACTGACCTACCAGACAGTCACCTACAATGACAGCCCACACATTCAGACTAAACTGTTGCTGATGTCTGGCCTGACGTACAACATGAGGATTACGATCCGCCCATACATGTACGTTGTGGAAATTGGTAAATCCACCTCTCCCATACGTTGCCTCGTCTGTAAACAAAACTGACGAGACAAACAATGGATTGGCTGTTTGTGCTACAAACCATCGGCAAAAGTTATCCTGCGGTGGATAATCGGCAGGCGAAAGGCCCTGTACACGTTGAATATGATATGGATACAGGAGCTGCTCGTGAAGTACCCTCCACGCTGTCACGTGTGATGTACCTACCAGATGTCACAGCCAATTGTCTTGTATTGATACCTGGATCGTCTTCGACACACCTATACATCTGTTCTTCGTGTTCCGACGTACGAAAAACTCATGGTCTTCCTCGATCAATAACCAAGGATTTTGGTACATATGTTTATATGAACTTTTTTTCTTCTTTCAGTGTAAGGAACATATCCCCGAAGTTTGTAAAAGTATTTCTGAAACATCCTGTAGTTAGTTCTGCTGTACTGCGATTAACTCGCAAGGTATGATTAAACCACATTATTCTCTACAGAATTTATAGTAGAGTAAATTCAGATATCTCCGTGACATCAAGTTAAGTCAGTGACAGTTTGCATTTCTTCTAGCACCTCGTAGAAACCAAGACACTAGTAGTTCTGTAATTTTGAAAACAGATGTAGATGTATGCTGCTGAAGATAAAAAAAGGGGGGGGGGGAAAGAAGAGAAATGTTAATTGTGTTAATTGTTATTACCCTTTTTTGTATTTCTAAGGTACAAGAATAAAGTATTACAAAAGTTTAATATTAAGAAAATTAGAAGCAAGAACGATGATAAACAAAGGCGTGGATCTTAATCTTCTACAATATAGGTATAGGTAAATTGACAATAATCTTATTTTAATAAGTTATCATTCAACGGCGAAACAAGAAGAAAGAAAAATCGAGGCGGCAGAGATGCGATTTTTAAGATATGTTGCTGGTTATACTTTAAGAGACAGAAGTAAAGAAATACGTAAAGAGTTAAAGATCTTCAATTTAACATAAACAATGCACCAATATCAGAATATTTGGAGGGACCATATAGAAATGATGGATAACTACCGCATTCCTGGATCAATCATGGCCTATAAACCTACAGAAAAAAGAAACATAGGTAGGCCGAGAAGATGGACAGAGCAGTTTTGATATACGAGACCAGAAAAAGCCTAAACCTGTTTTTGTTGTTGTTGTTGTTGATGATTATAATGATGATTCAACAGCTGAAATACATACATCAGTTGCAGAACATTAGGGAAAGCATTTGTATTGGTAAGGGAGGACGGTATAGTACACAACATTACATTAATATTTGCTTCGTTTGCAGACTAATGCTTGTAGTTAAGGCTTGTATGTTTTCAGCTTGGCTAGCACAACCAAGTACGCGTAGCACACACTAGACATTTTTATTTCCCCTAAAAGCGCGGGGCAGGGCGCTGGGAGGAGTAAAACCGAGCGAGCAGGCCTCGCGATAACGAATGTTGAGGTTATGGTTCTTATGTATACCAATACGTACGTTGTCTACAACTTACTCTTTCAGAAATGAGTTAAATACGTTTAACTGATGATGATTATTCTTGAATTTCCAATACAATAACTCCTTATTTTAACGTGTAACTGAATTCGAAAGCTCTCTGAAAGGCTAATGACCCTAGACTAGCTGGGCAAGTCATGCAATGAAGTGTGAACAGGTGTAAGAAAAACGGACGGTCCACACTGACAGGCATTGTTCATTTCGTGGCGCAGTTACAGCCGTGCATATCAGTTTATTCTGAATGGAACTGGAGGGAGACAACATAAAAGGTGGGAGGTTAACATTATTATTATTTTGTATAAAAGTACTAATAACACAGGTCTATAATACGTTTGTTGTTCTAGATTCTGAAGTCATTTTGTAGTAATTTCCATGCGCTGATTAAAAATGAAGTCCATTTTGTTTTATCGGTTTCTTTGGAAATGTATTTCCTCAATCTTTATATGTCTATTTTTGTATGAATACTAACCATTCTTCTTTTATATGAGCATCTTATCATAAGAGTGTTTGAAAGTGATCTGCATGGTATTAGATCAGCAACAGGAATTTGCAAATTTTACAAGAGTGAGTGAGAGAGAGAGAGAGAGAGAGAGAGAGAGAGAGAGAGAGAGAGAGACAGAGAGAGAAGAAAAAGAACTAAGTCCACAAAGCAGAGCTATAGTTACAGACAGGCAATCTAAAATAATAACAGTTCTATAGGAAAATTGCAGTTAAAGAAGTTACTGTAAATGTTCTATGAAACAGAGATTCAGAACTTTGGGATGCAAAAGTAATTTTAAATTAAATTTTCTCTTTTCACATTTGGATATATTCCCTGATAACCTGAGATCAGTCAATGGTGGAAGAAGAGAGATACTATCGGATATTTGGGAAATAGGAAGATGCCAAAAGCGATGGAATGCATCGATGATTTTAAATTACTGCTAAATTTATGAAAAAACACAAGAGGAAATCCAACAGACAAACATTCGAAACTAAACGAACAAGATTGTACTGATGCAGTGAACTAAAACGTGGCATTGAGTAACGAAAACCTCACTATTTTAATTTAACATTTACACACATCTTGAGCTATATACGTTCCTAGAAGAACATCCTAATGTAATAGAGAACAACGGAAGTCATTTTTCAAATTAGCAGTACTAAAATATTCAAAGCACTTTCCAAATGTAAAACAACTTTCACACTGTTTTAATTTGTAGAATTGTGTAAATTTCAGTAATACCGACAATATACAATACATATGCATTTTTATACAGTCACTGCAAACTAATGAGCAATGACAGAACATATTTAAAATGTGTGAAAAAGTGTTTTTCCAACTCTTATACAAGAAAGTTCAAGTCTGTGTGTGCAGTGGTTCGCGAGTTACTTGCTCGAACGCCGGGTACTGGTGCGGCATACTCTCTCAACTAGTGTAAGCCGGCCTTGTTTCGCCTGACCCTGTTACAGCTGTATGCTTCATCACGCCCGGTCTCGGCCGGCCTGCCTGCTCCTCGATCACGTCCGTAGATCGGTCCTTTGCGACATTCCACAGCTGTTAATCACTGTAGGCTGGTCAAACTTGCTCAGCGCAACAACGTAACAACACGCAACACATTCTAAATTGCTTGATACTACACATAATCACGTTTTTCGTTTTGTTTCTGTGGTAGAAATTGAGCTATTTTCTTGTTTCCTGTTTTTGTTCCGTCATTAAAAATGTATCCGAATATTCTGTGCATCAACATAATTAGGTAACGAATTCCACCACAACTAGCTATCTTTCTTCCGGATTGCTTCCCGGAAATAAGGTGCTTTCCGAAGCCACTGCAACTTAAATACCACATAACCATTGCAAGTTATTCTTTCACTAACAAGCTATCTACTGATACTAGAAATACTAGATTTCTTATCATCATCGCCATTATCATATATCATATATAATATTATTATAATAACAATAATAATAATAACAATAATAATAATAACAATAACAATAACAATATTATTATTATTATTATTATTATTATTATTATTATTATTATTATTATTATTATTATTATTATTATTATTATTATTATTATTATTATTATTATTATTATTATTATAGCGTGTAACTGTAAGCAGTGGTACATTTATTATGGTATATTATGTATTACATATTATATAATATTATATACTATATTATTTATTATGGTATATTATTTATTACAACTGGTATATTATTTATTTACGTGCCAGAAAATTCAAAATGTACATTTCATTTGTCATAAAAACATCTTAAATCATTTTGATCAGAATCGTTAGAACCATTTTTGTGAAAATCAAAATTTTCGAAAAGTTTGCCATGTAAAGGGTAGTTTAAGTTGGGGGAATTTTCTTCAAAATCTTCATGTCGCATCCTTGAAAAATGTTAAACTTGAATACCAACTTTGGTTTTAAACCGTCTTTTCATTTTAGAGTAACGCTGTTCACAGGTAAACAAACATACACGCACACACGCGCGCACGCGCACACACACACATAGACGAATCTTTTCTAAAAATGCTTTTTTTTTAATTCAGGGGATCTCAAAACATATACTCCTGTGAAATCTCGACATTGAATATTTGGGTCGAATGCAAAACATCCCCTACTTCCTATAGGTAGTAGAGAAAGTAAATCTTGGATGAAATATCCATAAAATATTGATTTATTTTGGACAAGAATTTGGGGTGTTTGTTCTTTAAATCAGTTGATTTTTAACATTGCTTGCATGTAATTTTTCATCTTACGTAAAAATACTCAAGCATTCGAAAAATCTTTCAGCCCTAAACTTTGTTTTGCAGTCCAAGCACATCCAGAATTGCATGGGAGGGAGTGGGGGAGACTAAGCTTAGAAATGTGAATTCTGTTGATACTTAATTACCATTTCTGTAAATATCCGCAAATTTCTGGTTATTACTTTGAATAGTATATGCGTTTTATCAAATTGTAGTTATAAGAGTTAAAAGGCAGAATTCACATAAAAATATATTTCAGACCGTTGTACAATAATTTTAAAAATCACACAAATGGTAAATTTGAATTAATAATTATTCAGGACTTACAAAGCCACGTTTGCATTACTAGATACCATTGCCGATGTGATATGACTATAGGAACAAAATCAATAAATATGTTACGTTAGTCTTAACAGGCATGTTTCCTGCAAATGGCTGGACTTTTGTCAAAAGTTATGCTGGCAATATACTAGAATTTTAAATCTTTAGGGCAGCGGAAACACTTGATCTATTATTATACTGCTCTAATAGTTAACACGCGCTTTACCCTTGATCAAGAGAAGCATTTCAGCTAACACACACCGCATGCATTATTTGTTCACGGAAGTTGCTGAAGTTTCAATTGCACCAATAAGCATGTCATTTCAGTCAATGAAATAGAAGACATCTGAAATGACAGACAATTGTCAACTCCACGTGTAATGAAACACAGCGTTGCAACATCTTCCGTTTTCTCTCTCATCGATTAGTTTTCTTGTGACATTGGCCTTCTAAGGAATAAATGCTAGGCGTGGAATGCGAACGCTTACTTGGAGAAAAAGTGACAACGTTGCTTTTCACGACACTGGATACGTTCATCGTCTCAACAGCTTTGATCCGCCGCGCAATAATAGCCAACGGTTTGTTACATTGGACGAAGTTACCGAATCATTATAATAACTGCAGAATACCACAATTAGACAACAATAACCCATTTTGCTTTGACGTGAGACTGGGAGAGGGATGAAGGGGAGACCCGAACGCGACACTATCCGGACGCGACGGGTGCAGGCAGCCGGGGTTCTTAACATTTCGGATTCGAATGATGTGATGCCGTTCGAGACCATCAAAGATCGCCTGATACACTGCGGTCCCCTCTGGTGGGACCACATGAGTAGTCGCTAGGGAAGAAATCTCTACAAAGCGCACTTCCACCGCCCAGCCGCAACCCGCCTGTTCCTGCACGTTTTGACGGTTTGTTTATAAGCCTTCTAAACGAAATGTAAGATATGGAGGCTTTGGAAACTGTCTTTTTGTTTTGGTAAACTAAACAGCAATGCTTCGCAAAAAAAAAAAAAAAAAAAAAAAAAAAAAAAAAAAAAGGAATGTAATGTGTCTAAAATCTATAAGAGAAAAGTAAATTGTAATTCATCCAGTGTACCTGCATTTGAAGGGCGTCATAAATCCTTTGAAACAGAAATAAAGAATATAAAAGGTCAATGGTAGAAAAGGGTAAGTCTTGTCAGTGTTTATAAGATAATAGTAGCTTTTCCATAACCAACGGCTGCAGATAAAGAGTTTCATGCAAATATCGACTGAGTTAAAACCAGGAACAATAAGCACTAAAAAGGTAAGGGACTGAGATCCTACCTTAGAAATAACGGTTAAAGAAGAAGTATACCACATACAAATCTATTAATTTGTCACGTCTAACGAAATATACACAATTTTAACCTATGAAACGGATTACAATGGAGGAAACGATGGCGACAAAAAATGAGGTACACCACGAAAAACCCACGGCCAGAGTGGATGATCGCCACACGATATCACGGGGCCACGTCGTTCAATTATTCTATAAAGGTACTTATACAATTATTTTATCGCAGGAGTTTTATGGTTTCTCAAGTAATTACAGAAGTAATGCTAATGTCTATGCCACGTGACTTGCAATATACAAACGACTCCTTTTTTACTTTTCAATAACCACGCCTTTAAACTACTGGATTGTTCGCATTCGGATTTGTAAGTTTGTGAGTACTTAGCCTTTTTTCTTGGTCCCTCACTCATGGTCACTAAACACTTTACATAATTTAGCACAACGAAAACCACTACTGTGTGCACTTGAAACGCGAAAGACAAATGTTACTACGGCAATATTTATAATAAACTGAGGAGGGGTGAGAAGCTACTGAAGGGTTGAAGCTCTTAGTCAGTAGCGATAGCGACTTATTTGTAAATCATAGGACTGTAAGGTGATGGGCAGTTCCTTTCGTTTCGCAGAGGCATTATACAGTAGTTTAAACATACAATTTAGAAACTATAATGTTGTGCATTATAAAAGTTGAGCTAATTTTTAATAATTATATAAAAAACAGCAATTTTCACTATAAAATTAGAATTTTCAAAAACTAATCCACGTTTGTTAGAAACACTGATTTCTGGGTTAACGATATATTTAAACTCATTAGGACAGAAGGTCCTCAAGTAACTGCACTTCAGTGAACATCAGCATACCAAAATTATTTTTTGTGTGTATTAATTTACATAGATGTCACATGGATTGCTTTGTATGTACAAACTTGATTTTCACATATATTACCCCATGTATTGTACAATGTGTAGTGCAAAAATTATGATTTTAGCTGTAGTAGTTTAGTTTATGTGTACATTACAACACTGGCATATTTTTCCTTTGTAGAACAATGTGTTTAACTATGATGTGCCCTTAAGCTTGCTTTTCCCCTTTGTCTCTCTATCTCTGTCACAAACGGATAATTTTGCCAAAACATTTATTTATGGACCTAAACGTGTGTAGTTCTTGTGAAATCGCCTTTTGGAATCTTTGAGCGGAATGAAATATTCCCTATACCTTAGGTAAGCGGTATAGAAGAAAAAATGCTAGAAAGATTTATCAGGAACTACAAATTCGTTTGAAAACAATGATATAAACACAGAACTTAGTGAAATACAAATAACAAAACAACTATATTAATAATTTTCCTTCACGAACTGGTAAATGAGGGTTTGAAATGGCATGACAACTAGTGATTTCGTTAAAAAAGAAATACCTGAGATTTTCAAATGCAATGGAGGAAAAGGAGAGAGGGAACCAAAGGAAGGTAGATAGGCTGGTTAAATCTGATACATAAATAAAAGGCGTAAAATGAATCACTGAAAGTGTAGATTTAAGACAACCAGAGACACCAACAACATAGCGAGAGATGCGTAGATAAATTAACAAAGAAAGCAACACAATATTCAGTATGATGTTATGCCACTCTTGATCCCAGAGGCTTCGTTGAGAAAGGGATATAAAAGTTAGAAGCGGTTCTTTTACGCCGATCAAGTGAGTCAGGTATTTAAACAAACTTCTTCCCGCCACTACAATTAATCGCTACAAAGTATTCCTGCCTTTCCAACTCTTCATCACTTCAGGGGTGCCACAAAAAATCAGATCCGCCTCCTCGATTAGAGCGAAGTAGAAGTTCTACGCACCAACTATCCGGTAATCATCCTCTGTGTTAATAACGTCTGTGGATTTATGCTCCTGTGCACTTAAGTTGAACAGTAAGCTTTTCAAAACTGTCTGCAAGAGCCAGGCTGGATTCTTACATTCACTCATTACTGACGTGTCTTACTTCCCGATTCCTAAGCAACTGAACCAAAGGCTGAACATGTCTTCCAACGCGCCTTACAGAAGTTGATGCCATTACAATTTTTGGCTGGAATACATTGCATGAGCCAGACGTCGATTGACAGCTGCAATCTCAACTACGTATAGTACAAAATTCTGAAATGTGCTTAATGGAATGATTATATTAAGGGAACCTCATTAGCCAAAAATGGTGAAATATATTTTTAACCCTCTAATGCATAGTGTTGCCATTTGGCAACAAAGATGATTAGTCAAGTTTTAGAATACTGTAATAGAGTATTTTTTATTTTCATATTATACTGGCGTTTAACAATAAAATAAGGGTATTGATAGCCATTTATATCACAAATGTGTCAATTTGTTTCATCATTATTGTACTTTCTTTTATTTCTTTTTCAAAAATCTAAATCCATGCAATTGTAGTATAATGTAACCCTGTCATCATCCACGGGATCACCTCAGTGGATTTTTACATGGGCCCTTCCCATCCTTTATTACAACCATACTTGATCACAGTAACTAGGATTAATCTCACGAAGATCAGGCCTATTCGTATCAGCTCTTTTAAGGTGTTTTTGATAGGAATACCTAAACCGGTTCAGAAATTAGAAGAGTGACATATATTACAAAGTAATTCATGCAATAGAGAAAAGAGGGTTAAAAAACACAACTGCATGTTTACTCAATGTACACACCATCATAGTATCAGAAATAATGCAATTTTAGCCATATCTCCATTTTATAAGCGTAGAATTTAAATCACCGCATGAATGCTCAAGTAATTCCGGCACAGAAATTTCTTTTCTCCAAACGCTGGCAATACGCTGTCTAGAACCTCACGTATTTTTAGATATGGCATTTGCTAGAATCTGCAGTGACGTAATTCTACTAGTCTGATCATGGCCCAATGAAGTAAAACCACAAACACCTAATATATCCATATTCTAAACAACCAAAAGAATTGCTCGTTAAATCCACACAAAAGATAGTTTTATCATGATGATATACAATGTTGGCCATGAATCAGACTACCATTACTACGTAACTTCTTTCCGCGCCGTAGCCTGTCTTTTTCAATAGCCACGAATCTGCACATATGACATCATGCAAATTGATGGTGGGGGTAACGTCTCTGCTTCCTACTTGTAATAAACATGAGACTGCTGATAATGCGAGCCGCACACTTATTTATTCACGCACTGGCCTGTGACGTTCACTACTTGGAACAATAAATCACTGCGCAACTTGAAGCCATTCGCCACGTCTAAAATACCTTATACTACAGTTATCTCTATTGTGACAAGCCCAAGCTTATCGAGAGGTTGGCGTGAATAATTGGAGAGAACTCACCCAGCGTGAACACCAGAGACACATAACCAGACTCTTCTGGAAGTTTCTTCTCCCACGCTCTGACGGCATATTCCGGGAGAGTAAGTAATAAGAGGTACCGTGTGTTTCTGGTACGACAAAAAGTGATGCTCTCCGTGCGAGTTTGTGACGAGCAGTGAGTGCTGCTATTGGAAGAGATTAGAGACGTCTTGAGTTCGACCCCTCAGCGAGTGAATCATCCGAATAACAGGCTCCTTCGCACAGATTTCATTACGCGGCAACATCACGGAGAAAAGTTAAGTGACAGGAAAAGTTGAAATAGATCACATTACTGAAATTGCAATGTGAATTAACAGACAGTGAAAATCGGACAAATTCACATTCACCATTCATACATAATTTTATGCATATTAGCAATAATATGTTTATTCAAACTGTTAGGATATTGTAACAATGTTTTTTGTTATTACTTTCTCTACTGGTAAGTAGAGGTATTGTTTCAACCCAAAAATTCGATGTCGAGATTTCACCGGAAATATATGTTTTGAGACCCTCTGAATCCAAAAAAAGCATCTTTACAAAAAGGTCCGCGTAGATTGAAGGCGGCGTCCGAGGTATTCCATCTGGAATCGTTAGGGACTCCATGCTTGAGTCGTCGTTATCTGGATCTGGTCGCCCTTCGGGTCTCTTTCATCCTTCCCTCCCGGCGATCAAGGTGGAATCAAAAAGGGGTCCGTGTAACCTGCTTGCAGTGCTCTGACCTGGTTGCGACCCTCCCTGTTGTCTGTACCTTTACCGTTTACACCATGGGAGTTAAATTTAAGCTATGTTTTAAGATTTTTAGTTAGTAAGAAGAAATTAACAAGCACAAGGACGAGATGTTGGACGTCCTACGAAGCATTGGGCAAATTTGGAGGTCGGAACGGGAAATGATCTAATCCTTATAATGGTGATAAAGATAAGAAGAAATCGAGGTTGACATTTATAGTGGGTGCAGCTGACAAGGAATTTAATTGCTACGCAGACTAAATTAGTAAATTATATAATCTTAATTAGACAACGCTCGGATAGCAAAGATACTTTACAAAATAAATAAAGAACGAACGAAAATAAATTTCAAATGGAATGAGCTTCAAAGTATCGAACGTTCAGGTCAACAGAATGGAACATTCGGTCACAAGGCACCTTTGAGAAATATCGTAAAAAAAACATTTCTGCATCATCCTAACTTCAGATTAGCGTCAAACTATTTAATGTCTTCTGAGCTTCTTTGCATTCGTATAGCCATTAGAAATTAATTCATGTTAATCGTATGAGCGAATAAATGTGTTAGAAGAATCGTAGCTGCCAAAGAACAAGATGGGACTATATGGAATGCGTTTAGTGTAAAGTGTTTATTCTGCTTTTAACACAGGAAGTCAGATTCTTTATTATTATGACGACGACGACGCCGCCGCCGCCGCCGCCGCCGCTGCCGCCACCACCACCACCGCCACCGCCGCCGCCATTATTATTATTATTATTATTATTATTATTATTATTATTATTATTATTATTATTATTATTATTATTATTATTATTATTATTATTATTATTATTATTATTATTATTATTTTTTTTTTTTTTTTTTTTTTTTTTTTTTATTTATTTATTAGCTATAACAAGCATGCCCCATCGCAGTAAGCGATACTACATGCTATTACATTGATACCTATTACATTTATTTCTATATTCACTGTCACTATCACTTCTACTATCTTTCAGTTGTCCTTTAAATTGAACTTGCTGTATTTATATCTGGTCCTTTGTTTATTTTATATCACTACACCATATCACTTCCACTATCTTCCTATTAGCAGTTGGAATATACTATTTTAATTCACCAAAATTAATGCTTTGAATAAATGTTTTGAAAGCTCTTATGTTGTTTGTGATTAGCTGCTCTTTAGTCACTGGCCAAATTATTATTATTATCATTATCATTATCATTATCATTATCATTATCATGATCATCATCATCATCATCATCATCATCATCATCATCATCATCATCATCATTATTATTATTATTATTATTATTATTATTATTATTATTATTATTATTATTATTATTATATGTATTGTGACAAATGACAAGTCCAGTTACTTTTAATGTCACTTTATTTCTTCTAAAACTGAATCACAAAAGCACATCCTTCTATTTTATTGTCAACACAATTTATAAATCGTCGTTATCTTGCAACTCTCAGCTAACACGCATTTCACAGTCTTACTACCCTTTCTGTCTCACAACAACTGGTTCTTACGATACACTCACTAAAAATTGGCCTTTTTCAACACTGACTGACCTCCACTCTGACTCGCTGACACAGCTCATGTAGAATGAAGTAACATAGATTTTTCTGAAAATACAACTTTTTCTCAAAACTTCTCGGAAACAAGCAAGTGAATACCTCCTACAACTGCGTTCAATCGAGCCTTTGTTCTGACGGGTCCATTGTTATCGGCTGCGTGTTTACAAGCAATGGTGTGAAATAGCTAACACAGAGCCTCCTTTTGAGCACTGGTCAGCATCACAATATTGAGCTAAATATTTATAACAGGGTCAAAACTACAGACAGTCCTCTGAAGTAAAATTAAGGATCGGGTAAAGAACTTATCATGTTTACATAAAATGTGCATGAAGTGTTCAAGTTAATTACAATTGTCACCAAAATACAGTTTACTAATACTTCTCACTCACCTGTATCTGCAGCTCTTTTCAGTGGTTACACATTTTCCTACGGCTGTTTATAATTCAAAAAAGCATACGCTGAAGGATTGTTATAATACGTACCTATTAACCTTTTTTATTTGGAATTGGTTATACTTAAGACACAATAGACCTAAAACACTTACAGTTTCTTTACATTAATCTTATACGGGTTGGAAGATAAATATTTACAAATATTTTTAGCATTAACTCTATTCGATATAATGAAAGATATTTTATCAGTGTTTTAAAATCATTTAATGAGCACAAATATGCTATGTTTGAATCTAATAGTCTGATTATCAGACTACTTAGAACAAGTACTGGGTTCGACCCAAAAATCCAATACCGAGATTTAATTTGAAATACACCTTAAAGACTCCCTGAATTCATAAACAAGCATTTTTAGAAAAAGGTGTTAAATACCAAACTTGGTACAGTTTCCAAGAATGCGACACTAAGTTTTTCGAGACAATCCTCCATCCCAAACATACATGGAAATGATGCGTTCAAAAATTACGATAACGATTTTGATTAAAATACTGTATGCTTAAGAAGGGAAAACAAAATCTTACTGCACAGAAAATGTACACTCATTAAAGCACAACGTTTATGTCAAATATGTTTTTGTGGCGTTAACCGTTTTCGAGATATTCTTTGTTATTGGTTCTCATTTTCCTATAGTTTTTACTTTATGCACCACTTATCTACAGTAAATAGACGAACTGCTTCCACCTAAAAAATCGATACGCAAATTTCAGTAGAAATACACATTTTAAGGTCCATTGAATACTAGTTACAACAAACTGTGTGTTGCGCACAACATAACTGAAAAACTAAGAGTCCGTTAAATACCAAACTTAATATTTAAGTTCAGAATCCAAGGATACGACACGATTTGAAAGAAAATGCTCCTCTTTCTAAATATTCTTTACATTGAACATTTTTCGAAAATTTTGATTTTCTGAAAAATGTCTAACGGTTATGATTAAACACGGGACGAACACGAGCCTCCTGGGTTACCACGGTGCCGGCTCGTCTGCTAGTTATTAACCGTAAAATAATATCTGTGGCGAAGGAAATGACTTGATACCCCTGAACTTGGACTCCTCATTAGGTTCAATGACCACTGACCCAGCTAATGAATAACACCGGTTCTGGAGATATCCTATTCAGGTTGCTAATTAGTGATCTCGAAATACACATGCTCCAAGAGAACTGGCAGAATAAACCAGAAAACTTCCGACTCAGCGTTCTTAATGCGTTACTTGGAAACAGTTTCACTTCATTAAAATGTAACACCTGCACCGCAACATCAAGTCTTTAAGATCAGGCTAATAAAATTGTGTACTTTATAATGTGATCTCTGCCGCAAAATCAATAAAATAATATCCCAGCACTAGAATCGTTTTATGTATAGGGGGAGCCTGAACAAAGTGAATACCTTAAGTTTATTTCTTCTTCTTTTTTATTTAATGTCGGTTTAACTGCGAGCTCATATTTCTGTGGGTTGTTAGGTACAACATGATGGTGCACACTGTTCTGGGACGTGGTTACCTAGAAGTTTATAATGTTATTTCATAGTAACTTCCACATCACTAGAGACAAACAAAATATGAAGAAACAATTTTTCTAAAATAGGAAAACTTAAAAGAAAAAATCGATCAATAAATCCATAATCAATCAAATCAGTCAGTTGGTCGGGTCAGTCTGTCAGTCAGTCACTTAGGTAAGTCAGTCGGTCAGGTCTGTCAATCAGGTAAGTCAGCCAGGTCAGTCACGTCAGTCCAGTCAGTCAGTTTGTCAGGTCAGTCTGGTTAATCAGGCAGTTCAGTCAGGTGAGTCAGTCAGATCAATCAATCAGGGCGGTCAGTCATTCAGATCAGTCAGGTTGGTCAGTCAGTCGGGTTAATCAGGTCGATCAGTCAGTCAGATCAATCAATCAGGGCGGTCATTCAGATCAATCAATCAGGGCGGTCAGTCAGATCAATCAATCAGGGCGGTCAGTCAGATCAATCAATCAGGGCAGTCAGTCAGATCAATCAGGGCGGTCAGTCAGATCAATCAATCAGGGCGGTCAGTCAGATCAATCAATCAGGGCGGTCAGTCAGATCAATCAATCAGGGCGGTCAGTCAATCAGGTCAGTCAGGTCGGTCAGTCAGTCGGGTTAATCAGTAGGGTCGGTCAGTCAGTCGGGTCAATCAGTCAGGTCGCTCAGTCAGGTCGGTCAATCAGTCAGGTCGGTCAATCAGTCAGATCGATCAGTCAGTCGGGTCAATCAGTCAGATCGGTCTGTCAGTCGGGTCAATCAGTCAGGTCAGTCAGTCGGGTGTATGTCAGGTCGGTCAGTCAGGTCGGTCAATCAGTTAGGTCGGTCAATCAGT
Source organism: Tenodera sinensis (assembly GCA_030765045.1). NCBI lineage: Eukaryota > Metazoa > Arthropoda > Insecta > Mantodea > Mantidae > Tenodera > Tenodera sinensis. The sequence goes on along the minus strand of CM060963.1, from coordinate 174,380,823 downwards.
CAGGTCGGTCAATCAGTCGGGTCAGTCAGTCAGATCGGTCTGTCAGTCGGGTCAATCAGTCAGGAGTCAGTCGGGTGTATGTCAGGTCGGTCAGTCAGGTCGGTCAATCAGTTAGGTCGGTCAATCAGTCAGGTCGGTCAATCAGTCGGATCAGTCAGTCAGTCGGGTCAATCAGTCAGGTCAGTCAGTCGGGTGAATGTCAGGTCGGTCAGTCAGGTCGGTCAATCAGTCAGGTCGGTCAATCAGTCAGGTCAGTCAATCAGTCAGGTCGGTCAATCAGTCGGGTCAATCAGTCAGATCGGTCTGTCAGTCGGGTCAATCAGTCAGATCGGTCTGTCAGTCGGGTCAATCAGTCAGGTCAGTCAGCCGGGTGTATGTCAGGTCGGTCAGTCAGGTCGGTCAATCAGTTAGGTCGGTCAATCAGTCAGGTCAGTCAATCAGTCGGGTCAGTCAGTCGGGTCAATCAGTCAGGTCAGTCAGTCGGGTGAATGTCAGGTCGGTCAGTCAGGTCGGTCAATCAGTCAGGTCGGTCAATCAGTCAGGTCAGTCAATCAGTCAGGTCGGTCAATCAGTCGGGTCAATCAGTCAGATCGGTCTGTCAGTCGGGTCAATCAGTCAGATCGGTCTGTCAGTCGGGTCAATCAGTCAGGTCAGTCAGTCGGGTGAATGTCAGGTCGGTCAGTCAGTCGGGTCAATCACTCAGGTCGATCAGTCAGTCAGGTCAATCAATCAGGTCGGTCAGTCAGTCAGATCAACAAAGTCGGTTAGTCAGTCAGATCAGTCAGTCGGGGCAGATAGTCAGGTCAGTCAGGTCATCAGTCAGGTGGGTCAGTCAGTGAGGTCGGTCAGTCAGTCAGGCCAGTCATGTCGGCCAATCAAGAGGATCAGTTAAGCGGGTCAGCCAGTCAGGTCGGCCAGTCAGGTCGGCCAGTCAGGTCAGTTAGTCGGCTGGTCAGTTAGTCAGTCGGGCAGGTCAGTTAGTCGGGCAGGTCAGTCAGTCGGGCAGATCAGTCAGTCAGTCGGTCAGGTCAGTCAGTCGATCAGGTCTTGTCTGTCTAGTTATCTTGCTTCTAATTTAAACGGCAATACACCTGCTTTTTCTGGAGCATTAATAAAAATTAAAACATGAGTAAAAAGCACAGTACAGTACAGAAAACTATGCATATTTCTGGTGCTTGCTGTGTGATCGGAGCCTTGCTGTTTTCGGTGTTCACCAGGAAAAGTCATTAAGGTGTAGACAAACAATCACTGAGATACTGCACATATAAACATTTAGGTAAACAAACACCACTCTCCCCATTTCTATGTTCCTTCAACACGGGCACCTCTCACCAGTGAAGAAAAAAGCAACTAAGAAGAGGGGGAATAAGAATTGGACAGAAGGTCGACAGGTGAATTCGACATGTAAATAAAATAAAACATACTCATGTTCATGTAGCGATACTTTGAGGAAGAGTGGCATATATCTGACGCCAGCTTGTATTCGATTTAGTCGTACCGCTTGAGTGAGTTCAATGAACATACAGGCAACGAACTTTCCATGTTTTTACTTTTCGGAGTGTTTTCTGAATTCCATAAATTATATCATTTCAGATTCATACTATACACGGTAGTCGAGTGGTCAGCGTTCTGACTTCTCAAACCAGAGGTTCCTTTTCGGATTACAGCTGGCTTGGGGGAATATTTCTAATAATTTCCTACCCTCTGCAGGCTCTGGAGACATAAATATGAGATCAAATATGTAGCTTCTAAAGAAGATGAGTAAAGAACAACAGCAATAAGCTACAGTCAACTATAAAACTACCCATTTTCTAAAGTCTAAGTCCTCTATATGATAGAAGTTATAAGGAACTATACAGCATGAAATTCACTACATCTTTACTTGTTTGCCTGTTTTAAGGAATTTAAGCGGTGAAGCCAAGCATGAAGTTCAAGCTATTTTTAAGTGTGGACACTGATATTAGCAAAACAATAATTACTACCAGCTGACAAAATTAGGCATTGGAAGGTGTTTTTTGAGGGTGAATCAGGCATAGAAAATCACATTACCTTCTCATATTAACAGTGCTGGTCGGTTTTGATTCCCATCTTGGCTCTTTTATACTGAAGAAATGATTAGGGAGTAATTAATTAATCCTTAGTAAAAATTTAAGCTTCTAGCACATTTGACTCTACACTTAGTAAACAAGATTCGTTATTTCACTTGAAAAATATAGAACGACGGATCTTTTAATACGTATATAAAAGGCAGGACATGGAGTTTTTAAGTTTTAGTTGTACATACTTTTGGTAGTATTTTCATAAAAAAGGATATTATCGTATTAATACGACTACTCTAGGTGAATGGGAAACTTAAAGAATGATGAAGGCTCTTTTAATAACGGTATAGATAAGAGAATATATCTATAAGAGAAGGTTCCTGATTTGAAAGACAAGGATATTTATTCTTTTATCAGTCTTCAATATTTCAATATTTAAAATCTTCTATATCGATTTCAAATTTAAAGGGAATGTGTGGTGAAACATTGAAATTTTAAATAAATTAAATTTACATATAAAATAATGTCACGATATTCTGGTGAAATGTTTATATTAAATAAAGAGAGATCAAGACTGAAGGCTGCTCATATACAACTTTTAGGTTCATTAAAAAAGGATCAGTTTGAGTTAAAAATTACAACTAACGGTTGTAAAAGAGATTGGAACACCACGCAAAAGGTAGAACAGTCAATTGAATTACCCTTGAGGCCAAATGTGTAAATTGGTTTGAAAGAACGAGATTATTTTAAAAAGTAAAGCTTAAACATTTTGGTTTGAAAGAAAAGCTTACATTTTCAGATACTTTAGACAATGTATATTTCACTGCATTGCTTTATGTTAATGATAGTTGCCAACACTAGCAATAATGAGGATAAAATTGTTACTTTTGCAATAATTTAAATTTGTTTAGTTTAGCCTATCTATATGATAAACATTTACAATTAAACGCTGCGAGATCCTGCAAGTTGAAATTCATCATTATTAAAATCTTTGATGGCATAAAACTTTCAAAAGGAAATATAAATGGAATTAGTACCTGGCCAGACTATGTCGTTGGTATATCATTACACGGAAGTGTATACAATTAGTAAGGTTAAATTTCACCAAAATATTCTGTCACGTATTTACCGACAATCGATTTATCCTTGTCACATGAAGTTAACAGACCCTCCGCATCGAAATAATCTGTTTGGAAAGCATTTTACCTAGCCAGGCTTCCCTTAACCCGTTCATACAATTAATAGAGGAAGGCAGGAACGAAGGGGAGGGAAGGCGGCGGCTATATGTGCCGGTAGATGTCGAGATGGGGCGGGGAGAGATGCAAAAGGGCCGGCCAAGTAAATAGGCTGAAGGTACAAGATATATTACGGCCACGCGTGCGTTAATCGCGTGCACCTGGGTTTTTAATAGGATCGGCAGTGACGGCGGCAACCGCGAATCCCAAATAATTTAACGTCCCTCCATATGTGCACGGGCTCTTACACTCGCATACATTAGGGCGGGCACAGCATCCAGATGTACCGCATATTCAACGATTATTTTAATATATGTACCTATGTGGGATGAGTGTTTGCTTTTGTTCAACTTCAAGCGGAGATCCACGTTTCTGATTGAGCTTTTAGGTTTAAGAATTATAAAGGATGTGGAATTATAAGATACAGCCAACCTAAAGAAAAATCAGCACATAACAGACCAACCTACTCCTAACTCCTGTCTGTCCATCGCTGTTGGTTCTTTTAGAGAATTTGCTTCAAATCAAGCCTTACCATTTTAGTGCTCTACACCGAAAATTTCATCATCAACTGCCTCAAGAATTCTCCGCTTTGTATATTTTGTCTTAGATTTAATTATTGTTCCAGCGCTTCTCGCATCACTCTTAGTAGAAACATTCTACAACTCTTTCAGTTATGCTTTTACTTATTGGCTTATACTGGCATAAGTTAAGACTATGTAAAAGCACCAGACAGTACAATTAAAGCAGTAGGATAAGCTTTAAGTGCAAAATTACTACCTAAAATAGCTGTAGGGTAAATTTAAAAACACAAATAATTAATCGTTATAAATTTCATATGCAACCTTTAGTTAGGACATACTGTTAAACAATACCACTACTGTAACTTCGTTTTTCATATATTATATGCAATTTTAAGTAAAATAGTAGCTAGTGTAGGGGTATTTTATAGACGTGGCGAATGGCTGAAAGTTGCGTAGTGGTTTATGGTGGAGTTCACTTTAGTATTCATAACACCAGAGAATATCAGTATCTCTACGATTTCCGTGTAATCAACATCACGGAACAGTGCCCGCTTGCATTATCAGCAGTCTCTTGTTTATTTCAAGTAGGAAACAGAGACGTTACCTCCACCATCAATTTGCATGACATCACTCGCGCTGATCCTATCAGTCGGTTAGACCTGGCCTACTGATCCCAAGGTCGCGGGTTCAAACCCGGCCCAGGCCGATGGTTTTTAAGTGTGCTTAAAAACGACAGCTCCATGTCACTAGATTTACTGGCATGTAAAAGAACTCCTGCGGGACGAAATTCCGGCACACCGGCGACGCTGATGTGATCCTGGCAATTGACAGCGTCGTTAAACAATAAAATAATTTTTTTAAAACTGATCCTAACAAGATCATTCTCCACGTCTAAAAAACCCATCAGTACTTAGAACAGAAATTTGTTATATGTAAGCCATATTTCGAGCATGAAATGTCCGAATACATCTTTTAAAGCAGCTATATTTGAGAAAATTTACAGGGCTAACACTTTAAAAGAGCGTTCGTATTATATTTGTTAACAACTGCTTCACACACTGTCAATTTGACCTTCAACAATCAATAGATCGCATTCTATCTGGGTTTGGATGACATTAAAGAATGAGTTTTTCAGCTAACACAAAACCCATACATCAACAAATAGCTCGTTCAACAGAAGGAAACAATCATCATCATCATCATCATCATCATCATCATCATCATCAAGGACTACTTCTTAGACCTCTCAGGGTGCATGCATCGCTGCATTGCACGGTGCAAGGCGCAAAATGCGACTATGAAAAGGTGACCTCGGTGCAAACTGCCTGCAAGTTTTTTACATGCGCGAGCGATAACAATAAAGTCCATATGCAGTATACCTGTGGAAAAATGCACATGCCTCCGGCCTTTAATAATTACATCCCAAAAAGAGGATAATTTTGCACGATTATGTCACCATAAGCCGTTTTAATGTTAGGATTACATAAACAAAACTGAGATGTGCAAAAGCCTTGATAAAAGTACTCTACAGCCATAATCGGCTCCTAAGCTACAAAAAGGTACACTAGGGGCAGACACTATAAAATTGTACTATATCCTGCTCCAATAAGTATGAAACATACATCTGCAAAGCCTGCGATTCTAAACAAAGGAACCAAATAGGCAAATGCCGAGCTCTACTCACAACAAATAAAGGACGATGACAATATGGTCTAGTGCATTTGCAATCCAAAGGTTACCCAGAGAGGCAATGGATAACAGGTATCGTCTGCAGTGGGGATTGGAATGGTTTGGATACGTTACAGGTCCAGATAATTTATGAAAATGCTGTGCTTCGTTATAATGCACGACTTTGTGTCCAGCACTGTACAGTATTTGCTAAATTATTGCGCTTCTGCGCGAAGAGAAGCTAATTCCAATGAAGTCCATCGTAATGAATTATGTAGGGAGAAATATTCCGATGTCTTTGAAACACCGGGAGATTATTAAATTCCAATGACAGAGGAATCTACCTACGGGGTTCTGCGAGAGGTGGGGAACAACGTATACCTTGTGTTCCAAAGGATATCACCACCACACCTATCATAAATCATCTGTTGAAACTTTACACCTGTGCCTCGGCCACATGTATTGGGTGCCTTCCCAACAGCTACACAACAATTAATAACGTTTAACTCCTCTAGCTTTTCTTCAGACAATTAAAGTTGTTAGGACAAGAGAGAGCCTCTTTGTTTCTGCCGTGAAGCATAAGCATAAAAAGAAAAAAGGAAGAAAGGAATGAAAAAGAGAGCAAAAGGAATATACAATAAGAAGACTAAAGGAAGAAAAGATAAAGAAAAACGACAATAAGTAATTCATCAAACTTTCAAAGGTCGAAACGCAACACGATGAAACTTGATCAAATTTAAAATGAGTTAATAACATCCAGTAGATACCTGTAGAAAGGGCAAAGAGTAATTAACGATATGAAAGTGAGACGGTAACAATCTATGAACCAACATACATACTTAACGTTCTAGTAAAACGTACAACATCCACAGTTCAGTGGGCATCACTGTGCTATGTGCTAAAGTAACAGGCCTGATGTGAAAGTCACAGCAATTTCTCTACTCATTGCCCCTTCACAGTATTCCTTTATTAATATAACATGTTAGTGTTCTAAGCAATGCAATCAAGTGTCCCTGTGGTAAATGATGAGGGGAGGGGGCGGGCCCAAGTAAAACAATCGGTATGATGGTAGACTTGGAGACTGCAGCTGCATGGACTTCACTTCTTTTTCTTAGGAGGAAAAAACACTACTATTGCATTGAAAAAAAAAAAAAAACCAACAACAACTTTTACACAATACACAGGTATAAATAAGTTTACTTTTAAAAGTTGGTATAACATTGTATTAAAAAATAAGCCATTAAAATATCTAAATGCATAACAAAACATCTCTGTCAATTACGCTACATCAGGCACTAAGGTATTAATGTTCTGATAAAAAGTATTGCATTAATCACTGTTAATGCTGTGCAATAAGATAAAAGGTCTTATGTGAAACAGTCACAGGATTTTCCCTAGCCATAGGTATAATGCGATTCTTCCAAAACATTTTAAGTGTGTTTGCTTAGATTCTTCTTTAAATTAGCTTGAGTACATATATCTTACAAAAAGAAAACTCATTTGCTTATATCATGGGTCTATGTTATTCTTCTTCTTCTTTCCCTCATTACTCTCCCCTTATGTAGGACTTTTACAAGCCATTGCCTAGGGTCAGACGCCTGTCGAGGAGCAGAGGGACCTCTGGACCAGACAGTGAAGACCTGGATGCGGGTGGTCAGTCAAGAACCAGGTATGATAGTGAGGAAGAGGATGATATGAAATGCAGGCGAAATGGATGATTGGAAAGGTGATAATGGAGCAATTGGTGGATTCCTGAGGATGAAAAGAATACAAATTTTTCAATTTTACAAGTTTTCAGTTTAGGGACGCATGAAATATTTCTGATGATAAAATATTAGTGTCAAAATATTATTCGACTATATGTCGAATACACCCTTATCTTAAAGAGTTCTACATTTTTACTCTATTAACCTTTTCTTTATTTATCTTATGGTTTTCCAGTTATGCAAAGATCGAAAAAGAAAATCAAGTGAACTTCGCGTGCTATTCACTGAAAAGTGTGTGAAATGTGGATTTTACAAAGAAGAAAGTAAAAAGGTGCACAGGAAAAATCAGTTCAATTTATTTTACAGGCTTATTTTTATTACAGGCATTGCTTATTTTTATAGGCTTAAGCGCATTCTGATGCTCAATATCGTCACAGCATGATGCAATTTCCACATAAACTATTTTATCTACCGCTCGGAGAGAGAGAGAGAGAGAGAGAGAGAGAGAGAGAGAGAGAGAGAAAGAGAGAGAGAGAGAGTGAGCGAGAGTGAGAGAAAAAGAGAAAGAGAATACGTTACTACAATGCTGTAATTAATGTTTTTTCACACAATAGCCGTGTGTAGCACATGACTGGAAAGGGTAGAGTGAGACTGAAAAATTGAATGCCATGACCGGGATTTGTACCACGGATTTACTGGTTACCGTCCGGTTGCTCTAACCACTAAGCTGTCATGGCCAACGTGCCGATATGACATTAAATTCTCCAACTCACTCGCATGATTCCCGGTAAACCACACAAGGAGATCCCAATTTACTCTGAGACAACATACCTTAATGGCGACTTACACTGTAAGTACTTAAGTCCCGGGGTTCTAGTTTAACCAACTATAAGGCCAATTACAATCCTGTACTTCGTACACCACGTAGAATCATTCCTTAAGCTTATGCTATGGATATGTACACTACAGTAGGGAATATATAACATTATATATTCCATTCTTTTGAGCAAATTTTGCTAAACAATTATTGTATTTCCTATGAAAAAACTTCAGATATTTTGAGCTTTTCAAAAATTGTAAAAGAAAAATTTGACAACACGGCTAAGCTGGCAACTTGAAACGGGTGTTTTGATTTTACTTCTCCTATTTCGCTATTAGCAGACTAAGGGTGAGTGGGAGAAAACCTGCCCTACTTTCAGTTTCATCGCAGCACCAGACCAGGAACGTAAGCAAATAGATCGTTCGGAACTGCTAGCTTTTCAGAATTGCGGGATTTTTAGATTATGGAAATGCTGATAGTAGATGTTTCAAATTACAGTTAATCGTGTTTTGAAACAAGCACTGTTTAGCAACACAATAATGCCATTAATGGTACCATTTATTTCTCCTTATACCGATATGACAGAAGCACACATCTTGTATGCATAAGACGCTAGCTCCAATAATGGTAACATGCCATATAACACAATTAACAAATGAACATGATCACTTTCACATGTTCTGCTGGAAGTATTCACCTATTGCACTCTTGCAATTTTCAGGTTGCTTTTCTGTGTAGCAAGTACTCCTTTAGTGTTCCAAGTTTCCTCTGCTTCTTGAAAAACGCGTTCACGCAGCTTCACCATCTGCAATCTCAATTATATAAACTGTTTTTCAAGTCTCCCAGAGGAAGAACTGCATAAGATTTAGGTTCGAATATCTTGCAGGCTGGTTTATAGGTGCATAGCATCCAATGAACATCACATTCCGTGAGATGTGGTGGAGCACCATCATGTAAAAATTAGTTTTCTAAAGGGACGTTTTTCAGCAAGACTGGAAGAACACTTTGCAGAAATGTTAGATAACTTTCTCCATTCAACCGCTCCGGAGTGCGAAGGGACTCAATCCTTGTGACCTCGTTTGTTGCTAAGAGTATGTTTTTTGGGAAATTTGCATGTTGTTCCAGTAGAGAATTGGCAATGGTCAATCTAGGCGCGTGATCTGCTTCCGTAAGACACTGGACCCGCTGGATGTGGTTCGATCGCAACAACCGTTCTTTTAATGCCCTAAGGATAGTACAATGGGGCATGCCTAACATGCAAACCATTTCACGACTAATGCTTCCGGGATATTTAAATCACAGTATTTAAAATTGCTTCTTCAGCTTCAGTGGTATTTCTTGGTCAACCTCCTTCATATGCTGGCTGCACGCTCACTGTATCCAAAATCTTCTAGTTGTTCAGCTGTTCATACACTCCGAGTAAGAAATCTTTGGTGATATATGAAGGTGATTTGTGCAGTTTCTCCGTAAACAGTTGCATGTTACGGAACTCAGGGTTTGTAAATTGTGGGATCTCATTCTGTTTCGAACACTGGATATCTTCCAAATGAACTAACCCAAGTCGTAGATCCAGCTGCAGTGGTTACCTGTGCTAGAGATGGTAGCAGAAGCACTGTTTGTCATAATTGTTTGTTCTGATTTGGAGACACGCGCTAACCGAACCCTGTATTCACCGCTATTATACTCAAGCAGCCTAACCAAGTATTACCTGGGTGTATTCCCCGTACTTCATGTCTCATTGCTATTGACAAGCGCAAAACGCAGTTAATGTGTACATAATTAATCTGCACATTCGTTGAGAAAAGCTTTACCACCATATTGTGGTAAATAGTCCAATAAGCGTTACCCTGCATAAAAAGAAGCATTATTCCTTCATGGCTGTACATTCTAATTGCAATGGAAAACGAGAAGATAGAAGATATTTAAATGGCTGCTAACAATACAACAAAATGTACATATTAATTTATTTTGTATGCCATACTTCCAGCAATCAAACCATAGAAGGAATAGAATAGGTGCCCTTCACCGGTATAACACATACACGCACGTAAGGGCGCGCGCGCAAACACGTACACACTCTTAAGTATATTTCTTTCGGGTTTCAGGAGACCTCAAAACGTAAATTTACGGTAAAATCTTGATATAAAAACTTGGAGGACTGCAATACTTTCTGCGCACACTATTGGTAATTAGCAACGAAAATAAAAAGCAGGTTAAATCAGAATGCTGTGTTTTAATAAACAGTACCGAAAACAATGGCATGAAAAGAAAAGCAATAATTTACTATAAGTTAAGTTTGGAAAACATCTCTATGTGCTCTAAATGAGGATTATGGTCCGAGCTCCTTCTCTGCATAGCATTATTCATCAAGTGGTATCTGAATACATTTGTTTATTTAAGTGCTGCATAAAAATTGTAGATTGTCGATCAGATAAACTCTATTCCATTTCTTATTGTGATATCTCTTACAATCTCTAGGGATGCGGTTTTACATTTTCAAATCTCGTAATTTATTATTTTATGCATATACAGAATTGTAGTGTTTCGTGCATCATATAAACTAGATGTCAAAATGGTGTGTTCAAGGAAAGGAGGGCATCGTTCGTAAGGTGCAACAAATTTCATTTACAAATCAGATAGGTACCACCAAATTCAATTATGTAATTTGATTAGTGATGTTTACATTTTCAGGAAAACTGCTTTTCATACACTTTTTAAAATATATATAAACGGAAGAAGTGGCTATCCGCAAAGTCAAAGTAAAAGGGAGAGACTGCTCATGGCAATACTCAGGTCGTCGTGGCTGACGAGATAGACAGGCTACGGCGCGAATCGAGCGTAAAGTAGTCTTAAGCATGGCAGAGATTGTATAATGTTGATATAACTATAGGTTGTCTACAAATTTGATGAGCAATTTATTTGTTTGGTTAGAATGCATGTATTAGGATATTGCAATTTTACTTTACCGGGCCATCTTTGAACAGAAGTGTTAACCTAGTTCCAGGCGTAACCGGTCTATTTGTTAGATACACCATATAATACAAAAAATGTATATGGTTAATTACTGTACAGTGTCTTTGAAAAGTAGTTGTATATCTGTTTTATACAATCAATTATTTCTGAAGTGGATTTTAACCTTTAAGTGCATACTCATGGAAACCAATCGAAATGGCTCCGCGGCAAGGTGTGAGGCTCGCATTCGAAAGATCCTGGGTTCGATTCCTGATGACCGCCCACTCTGATAATGGGATTTCCCATGATTTTTTTCAGGTCGGCAAAGCGAATATTGGAGTGGTCTCTTCTACAAATGCTTTCCTCTCTCCCATTTTCCTCTCATTTCGTACCTCCCTTTCATGTTAAAAGGACGACTACGGACTGTGTCGGTCGACGGCTAGCAGATGGCGCAGAGACTTGCGATTTAGAACCTCTCGGCTCTGCCAGAGGGTGGCCTCAGAGCCTCTACTGACAGGTCAAGCTTCCTCCGGTTGCCGGTAGAACAAAGTTCGGGCCTCCAGGAACGCTAGGCTACTTTAACGACAGAGAACAAATTCCACGAGTATCAAATAACTTGCAGATTTCAGAAAGTATGTATGTCTGACTGTCTGCCTATCTGTTATGAATGTGTCTCTGTATGTCAGTAGGTATGTATGTAAACACGTGTGTGTGTGTGCGTGTGTGCGTGTGCGTGTGCGTGTGCGTGTGCGTGTGCGTGTGCGTGTGCGTGTGCGTGTGTGTGTGTGTGTGTGTGTGTGTGTGTGTGTGTAAGCGTTCCAGACATGACTCATTTTATTTGTCCATGGGAGTGCACACTGATGCCTGAATACGCCAGGACAAAAGATCTCTTACCGAGGAAAGTTTGGATCTCCAGGTACATTCTAGTTATCCGAATACTTCAGATCTTAGAGCCTGTGATATTACCATATTTTCGGACCCCAGGTACACATTAGTGTACTTGAATACTCCATGTCATAGAGCCTGTAATGGTTCAGGTAGACACTACTCGTAGTTGCCTGAATACTCCAGGTCATAAAGCCTGTGATATTACCAGGCATAGTTCGGGCCTCCAGGTACGCACTAGCTGTTTGGATACGCCAGGTCAAAGAGCCTGTGACATTATAGAGCATAGTTTGGACCTCCAGGTACACACTATGAGCTGAATTCGGCAGACCATGAGCGTTGAGCGTGTCCGAAGTGTTAAACGTTGCAGAAAGCTGCTTCTGCGCAAGGACAATTTCATCAAAACGTTTCTTTTTACTATATGTACTGCGTAGAGTAGAATTACTTTAACTAGAAGTACATATTGTACTTAACCCGAAAATTCGATACGGAGAGTTCAGAGGAAACTCCGACAAAGATGTCTGTGTGTACAAATATTTTAGGGGTGAAGGAAGAAACTGTGAGGAGAGAGTGAAAAATCTCTACGGTTAACGCGACAACGCGATCAAAGACGCAGGTTCTACTAGTATTAAATTGCAATACGGTAGTTAAAAGTTGTAGTCTTATTCTGTAAAAGCTGCTCTTTGTACCGATAGTTATCCATCAATACACCACAATAACATCAGATCGTATGCCAATGAACGCTGGTTTGTTGTTAGGCCGCTAACAAGGTAACCTTAATTTGTTTTCTTTGCAGGTAATATCTTTAAGATATGATTTATACTTTCTGATCTATCTCTGCAGCTGATGGATGTTGCACTAGTTAGCGGACTAAGGCGTTGCAATCGCTTGATCCGGTATGTCTTCAGTTTCTGCAAAAGGCTTATCGCCTAATATCAATGATATGTGAGTTTGCTTTTCCAGCCACGAAGCGCTGAATGTCTAATAGCCATTTGGAGTATAAGGAACCGCTTCAAGTAACGCCTGTTTGATACCATGTGCGCTTATTATCGGAGAACTGCTGCTCTGAGAGACCAGAGATTTCTTGCTCTGATTCGCAAGCAAAATAGCAAGGGGGTAGCAACAGACATAAGAAGATGATATAATCGGAGTTGGGTCTCTCACAGGGAACCACCTGTGTATCTACATAATGCCGCCAAGTGTGTTCATCTCAACCCTGACTTCGTTTCCTGCAAGACAGGCACATGCAGCAGGCTCATTTCCCGTTGATCGAATATCGGTTAAATCAGCTTAAATCCCAAATGATTTGTGCTAGCAACTCAGTTGCATTGCATATCTAAAGAATGTTTACTCTTACAGCAACCTTGTTCAGAGCCAGTCAAAGGCTTTGCGTTGACTCAATGTATTACTTAGTCAACAGTCACCGAGCGAGGTGACGCCGCGGTAACGTGTGTGGCTTACACTCGGGATGTCGCGGGTTCTCCATCGACAGCGCAATGAACTTGGGTATTTTTGCCGTTTATCCTTGTCACTTAGCTTCATGAGGGGTGCTTATCCTAATACGACGACTTCCTTTCCATAATTCGTCCTTCATTTTATTTCCTTCTTATCTTTCAGGAGTGCTTCTAGGTTTGCAGTGTAAGACGGTGCCGGACAGATGGCGCGGAAATGAAGACTCCCTATAGAAACTTAAAGGTCTGCTATATGGACAGATCGCTTGTTCGCCCTCTTTGTTGGGATTAACGCTGTTTGCTACATTTTTACAAATTTCATTAAAATATCTGTGCAGTCAGTGCAATGTATATAGTGACTTTACCTTTTATTGTCTCGTAGTTGCCTCGGTTTAGCTCAATCGGAGCATGAAGATTCCTTTTGTTCTCAGGATGACGGTAACTAAAATACTGGCATTGAGATAACACTTTTCACTATAGTATTTATAACACAGACATTTAATATTTTCACGTTTGGCCCGAACTTGAGCCAATCGCGTTTTCTTCGCTAAAAGTTTTCTTTTCCCTCCTTCACGACGTAACTTTTAACGATCGCTGTCTATTGCGAACATGAACACGTGATTTTTTTGCTCCATTTATTTATATGCAGCTTTTAACTTCTAAGGTCATATCGGCTTTACGTTTGGAACAATTGCTCGTAGGCAATGCTGTTCATTCGTTTACTATTTGTATAAATTTGAATTTGTGTATGTTGGGTTTTCTTTATAAGCATTAAATTTACAGACACATTCACGCTCTCACTCTATTTTCAAACTCCAGGGAAATAGGGAATGATCTTGGCTAAAGAAAAACAGTCGGGAATGAAACCCGGCTCCTCCAAATTTGGAAGTTGGCATGCTAACCACCAGACAATCACATGGATCTTGTTAACAACTTTCTTTTCTTAAATTTACAATTCGCTTCAATTCATAAACTTTTTTCTTTATCGTATCCCATACTTAATTACACATAATACCTTACAAAATGCCTTAGTAGATTAACAAATATAAAAAAATTCACCTGAGAGCTTATATGTAGATATTTGTCTCAAAGATCTACTCATAAGGATGATATTCTTCGTTGTTTTCTTTCTATTCAATCAGATATATGAGTACGCGTACTGCCTCTACATGCGGTTATTACCATTTGTAGAAAATACAAATATGTTGTATAAGTTTCGAAATGTTAGGACAATTTATATTTCCAAAAATATTTACATTACCTTTTACATTTCCAAACCCTCCTGGCTTGCGTGTACAACTGAAAAGGTTTAGTTAGATACTCTAATTGGTGTGAAAGTGGAACCATTTGCTTTGGAAGAGTCTTTAAAGCTTCCTTGGCAGTCTACAGTTTCTCGTTAATTTCCAGGGTACTTTTAATAGCTGCAGTTTACACGAGCACGTCCATAAGAGATTTATAGCCGCTTTATATTTTGTTCAAGTGCACTGACAAGCCTTAATAAGGAAATAACACTGGAAGATCCACCGATAAATCACAAATAACTTTCCCTCCACAATAACGTTTAATTACTCGCTTCGTTTGTTTTCCTGACATTGATTTGTTAGCCTACTGTACATAGATACCTAACCTCCATTCTGGTCGTCGAGTCTCGAGAACTAGGAAGTTTTAAATGACCAAATGTGATATTTTATTTTTCATGAAAAATTCTGATTTTTCTGATTTTGAATGTAGTGTACATTTCCTTGGATATTTGGGCGGTTAGCTTTTAAAAACACATTTAAATAGAAAACATATCTGTTAAAAATTCTGGTTTACATTACATTTTACAGAATGTCCTAATACTACTGGCTTCACGGGAGATGAGTAACACATAGTTTTTATTTATGGACACTTTTAACTGCACTTGTTCTCAACGTCCCATTCTACACGGGGCTTGAAACCTGCTTCATTTTGCTTCATGATTCTTTTACTGCTGTAAACCTACGACACCTATACTTCCCTTCCGAAGGAAGCCATAAGGAATTTTACGCTCGAAAAAAATCCATGCACCCTCCCACGACCTCGGAAACCAGCAACTAGAATATTACCCCTTGACCACGGAGGACGACTACGGGAGATAACTCATTTCAGTATTAGGTTAAAGCTTTCGACCATACAGAGTTCTATGGCTCCTGAAGATGACGTTAGAACTCAGTATGAATGAAAGTTCAAACTGGTAAAAAAGATAAAAAGTGCATACTATGAGGGGTTCCTCGCAACCGGGGCAGAGCACCTGATACTTCTAACCTGATCTCTGGGAGGAAGCGATGCGGGGAGAGATCCGAAAGGCGACCATATCCGGGTGATAAGGGGAGGGGTGGGCGGGGTCTCTAACATTTCCAGTTCAAACGTAATGGAATGCGCTTAACCCCACCCAAAACCCTTGACCACCGTGATGGGAACAGGAAATGGGGGACTGGAAAGTCGTGGTACAAGAGAAACTACCTCAACATCCGTCTATCGATCAGAGGAAAGCACGAAAAATCCATGGCCTGTGTGGGAGAACACCTGAATCGAGTGCTGAACCTCCCGAATGAAAGCCTTCAACCTTAACGTGGCGCCATCTCACTCCATCCGAACCTAACATTGACACAGCTACTCTCTCTGAAGTGTCGATTAATTAACATCACCGAGACAGCTTCACGTCCTACATTGCAACTATTTTGCGTGTTATTTTTATAAAAGTTTGAAGTGGTCTCTTCCGTAGGTGTAGACTAGCCACCAATGAGGCAAGAGAAAACATAATTACTGGTTACAATACAGAATGTATACTTAAGTTAAACTTTGATTTACACTACCTCGAAACTGCATTTCCCTAAATATGTGTATTACTCAAAAACTATAATAGCTACAACTATAACAGCTGCTATAGATAAGATAATCTTTGTTATAAGATAATCTTTGAAATATATGAAATTAGAATTATGTTTGAGGTTGCCTAATAAGGTTTATTTGTCCCAAAATATGGGACCAAGATTTCAAATATAGGTATTTCTTAAAAACGTAAATATAAAATTTAAAATATGTTTGGAAGTTAAACTGCTATGCCTAATTGACAATGAACTTCAATGATTTAATTTTAATAAACCTTACATAAATGTTAAAAATTAATCCGCTTTAAGCACTTTGTAAGACAAACACAAAATCGTTGTCTAGTCGGTACTTCCCTATATAAGTATATATTATATATTTTTATTAACGAGGCATGCTCCATATCAGCATACAATTTTGCAAGTTTGAACTATTTGATATTGTAATTATTACTCTTTCGAGATTGTTAAAATCAATGGAATTAAAAAACGATTTGAAGTGTGTGAAATAAGAATGAACTAATGTACTTTTATTCACTGGCCATTCATTAGTAGTTCTATTAAACGGTTTTTGTCTTACCTTGTTTAACACTGGACACACGTAAGTTAGGTGATTTATAGTATGTTCTATGTTGCACGGGCAGTTTGGATTACCAAGAATCTTAAATCTGTGAAAGTAGGCCCTTGTTTTTCCGTGTCTACTGATTATTGCTGTCAAGTTTGGAGTGCTATTTTCATTTGCAGCCTTTTTTCGACGCTCGGGAAGAATTCTCTAGTAATGGAACAATTTGTCGCAGTCACTCAGCACCAACAGGAATTAAAATTTTTAGCTGACTTGCAAAAATACAGGATATTTAAAAAAAAAGTGTCCGATATTGCAACAGGAGTTGGAATTGGTTAAAACTAGAATAAATGTTCCATTACACATATGTCCGGAAACAAATACCTGTTGAGATATGAGCCATTTGGAACAATGTGCAATGTATGCACATTTTCGATAGGTTTGGCATACACTGATGTCTTGAAATGTCCCCATAGCCATAAATCCAATGGATTGAGCTCCGGCGAACGCGGAGACCATGCTACTGGACCTCCTTGACCAATCCATCGTACATTAAATGGATTGAGTATCAGGGTCGCTTTAGTCCTAATGTGTGGGCAGGAATTGTGGGTGACAGACTCATAGGATCAGACACTTTACCGAACAGATTAACAGGTGCTGTGTATAATCGATTCCTGCGCGATGAGTTTACCCGTGCTTTTGGAGGAGTCGTGCTTGTGGAAGGACGACGCAAATGGTTTATGCACGACGGGGCACCACCCCATTTTGTATGCATCGTGGGACAATACTCAAACCAAACATTTAATGGACAGCGGATTGGTCGAGGAGGTCCAGTAGCATGTCCTCGTTCGTCGGACCACAATCCATTAGGTTTCTGTCTATGGGGATATTTAAAGACCTTGATGTATGCAAAACCTACCGCAAATGTACATACATTGCACACTGTTCTAACATGGCTCATATCTCAACTAGTTTTTGTTTCCGGATATATGTTTATAGGAACATTTATTCTAGTTTTGACCAATTCCAATAGCCCAATTTGTTACATTGCCTTGGTATGACTCCCTTTTTCGTGCACTTTTGAGTATATTATGGTAGATTTCATCTTATTGGCCAATTGCTCTTTATTGGACTAGCCAGTAGGACTAGCGAATTCATCACTGGTGATACTTGTGTGTAGTTTCCCAATTTAGTATTTTAAGCTTTATATGTTCTGTTCCTATTAATTCTATTAGTGATCAGTGATTTCTTTATTTACTCTTTATTTGTTTATATTTAGATGCAACTGATTTTTTCACTAATCTATTAATTATACCAAAAAATATGAGTTATATTGGGTTCAGTGCATGTATATTTTAAAGGGTACACTTCGCAGCTCCATTTAAGGATATATACATGGAGCAAAGATGGAATGTTATTACTGATGTGGGCTTCAATTACCTTTACAATAATTCTGCTGTTAAAAGAGAGCTTTATACTAGTAGTACATCGGCACCCTTTAGGAGTTCAGACTGTAGGTACTTCATCGACTAAACGAACCATATTTTATTTTATGGTATCTGCAATTAACTGCAAATTTAAAAAGTCTATTAAATGATTACATTTGAGAATTATACAACACACTCTAGCTTTAACTAATTAAAAGGTATTATTAACACATTACAATATTCACTTTAAAAAAGATTCTTAATTTACGTTACATTATTTGCCGCAAATGCTGTTTAGAAAATGACTTCAATTGGGCGTGTTATATGCAAAACATGTCGACAGTTACAGATTAAATCGCAAGTTGATAGGTATTCATTACACCATGCCAAAAAAAAACAAAAAAGGGGCGGGACAAAAGCACTCAAGCCTGTTTCACGGCGCACCAAAGACGGGAGGATTGTAGGATTGTATATTTTAATTCCTAAAAACAACATAACATATTTTAATTCCTTCCATATTTTTTTCCTGCGAGATGATTTTAGTCTATTATATTTCCCCGGTTGTAAAAATTTAATAAGCACGAAGACTTCACGGAATAATTTTGAAAAATTCGGCTCAATTTTCTACGCTTTAGTTGTATTGTAAACGTGACATATTACGCAAAATAGTAATTTTTTTTAGAAAAGAAAAGAGATGCAATTTGTGAGTAATGTTTTAATTTTATTTCCGTTTAGGATACTTTAACCTCGTAGGTCATATCACACGAATAAAATTGATAAAATGATGCTTCAGTGAGTCCAAGGTTCATAGAGCATAAATTTACCTATATTCGTCGTCTCCGAAATCTGGGGTTGGAATACTTGTACGGAGTGACACTTCTACGAAGAGACATTTGTACGCAGCCTTTTCCTCTACATGATGAATCAGAAGTGGAATGTTGTGACTTGTATGGAATGATTACTAACGACTGTTAATAACCGGTTTTGCAATGAAAATTTGCAGCTATAATATGCATATGTTTAAATTAAAAAAAAAGTTATAGTTGCAGAATGCAGAAGGTTCACTTAGGGATGTACTTGCGGTAAAGGTTAGTGATGGAATTTCTAGATAATGGCGCATTTGGGCATCACAAAGTAATATTTATTTTTCAAATGGCAAGCACATTGATAAAAACAAGAAAACAATATGTAATGTCATTCACTCATTAATCTTCGAGCCTTCCAATAGATCTTGCTCTCAGTTGCTCGTTTTAGTCTTGGACAGTCACAAAGTAGCATCAAATTGCTTAGGTTAGGTTAAGATTTCCGTTATAAGTAACTAAGGTTTTTCTTTGGTGGTTTCGCTGAACTCCATTATCTCCAAAATATAGCACGCACACTGCTTGACACTCGGATATCAACTGTAGTAACGAACTCTTCTTAGCGAGTGCCACCCCCAAATCATTATCTGCCAACCACGCATTCCAAACCTTGTAGCTCTCGAGTCAAACTACTAAGAAATGCAGTAGGTCAGGATTATACTGACCAGCACCAGATTAATCTCCGTACAATTGTAAAGTTTTAATTGTTCATGCTTGGACATTTCCGGGAATATTTTGGGCTCCGAATAAATATCAACAAACTTCATTTATGTACAAGTGTCACTCCATACAACTGTCACAACCTCCCGAAATATTGGTCTTCCATGAATCTGCTGCTAGTTGCTCCATGGCGAACAATGAGATCTTTCTCTCAGGGTATGCGTGGGTGGCGGTGAGAATGGACAGCACCAGTTAAGTTGGCTAATAAATTTAATGGGATGTAATAATGAGTAATTTAAAGTTGAATTGTCGATTATTTCAGAACGTAGCTTAAACTGTTTCTGAATGTCAGCAGCAGAAACTGTAACTATTGAAGTTTATAACTGCTAACTTCAAACGCGTCAATAATGTTTAAAATAACTGTTTCCGTAATAACAATGAGAGATGTAAAATATCATGAGTCGCCGTAATTCTAAGCGGAAGGTTCCATCGCGGCGACTGCGAGGTATGCATAACCCGTGCGCGATTTTTAGGCTATGGACTGCCGAAAATCGATCACACTTCTGTAAGACTATAAGACAAAAAACAAAGGATGCGAAATATTGAAACACACGCTCTTTTATCAATTACCCACCTACTCCCCATCAAAGTGCTTATACCACATTGTAAATTTAAAGTTTCTCATTCGTCTATGAAACTATACTTTACTCTGTGACTTGCTAAATTTTAAGAATTCCTTTTTGCTTTTATAATATTCAGAATTTTGTGTACGGAATTTTTAACGTAAATCCTTCTTACAAACGTAACTTATTACTGGAACCTTGAGCTATGGATTTCTTTCCTTCTGAGTTCACGGAACGCTAAGTGCTTCAGCTACTCACTTATACTAATTATCCTTCTTTAATGCGGAAGTCAGTTAATGATGCCTTCTGCGGACAAACTTTTAACTCATCTTACATTATGCATTGATTTTAACCTACGGAAATTATCTCCGAAACAGTTTTATAAAATTATTGCTGCTGCATCAGGCTTTGCTTATCTTTGGTGGTTTCCCAGTTGAGAATAATTCAACAAGAATGAACAACTTCGCAGCTTGTGCAGTTCTGAGACAGGTATAAATGTTATTTATGAGGGCAGAGTTTCAAAAAAATTCAGGCAGGCCCGGAAAATCTGAATAACCAACTTTTGGAACTATAATATTTCCTTCATTTTGGATAAACGGTACTGAATCATACTGCTTCTAGTAATTTATCTTAAATTCTAGATTTTTCTTGCATATTTCAATTATTCATAATAATGACAGGAATTCGCACATTCGTGCATGTATTAAATGCATTGACGTTTCAAAAGCCACTTTGTCATGTGGAGAGATGCAACGCTTTTAATGTAATGAGTTATAAAATTATCATGTAACCCACATTGGATTAGTCACTGAAGCCCAACAATCTAAGTGTTTTAAAAGCATTTTGTTCTGGCAGTGTCATTGGAACGTTTACTAATATTATGACACTATTCTTTCTAAATAAATTTTGCTATTAATGACTTTAATAATTAGTACATCAGCACAATCTCCATATATTTAAGTTAAGAAATATTTACAATACTTTGTCTCCTTCACTTTTCCAAATAGCAAAAACCTCTGTTATATTCCAAACCTTGCCAACTAGCATTGCTCCAACAGATTGCAACAAATTTCGGTAATGCGTCATATAAATAGTGATTTGTCTATTACCCATCTGTTTGTTAAACAAAACTATATCGGTCGTTTCAGCTTTGTTATCTTTGATCTAATAGTCGATTCGTTTACTTATGGCAAAGTGGGGAGTCAAGTGATCTTTTTTCAAGGCGTGCCGTATTTGCAATTCATATCTTCCAAGGTTCTTCTCAAAACATCGCCTATTTGGCGGCCTCAGAATGAATTAGACCAAAATACACTCACAAATCGATATGAATACGTGGCCTTAACGGAAATAAGGAGTGTATAAGTAAACAATATTATGCTAACTATAGCGGAAGACACAGTATAACATGATACATTAAAAACTGAAGCTCTTGGTCCAACTCTGTGGTTTTGGGCTATCTTATTTTCCTCCTTAAAAGGGGGACTGGAGTTCGAATCTCCAGCTGCCGTGTAGTGATTTTTCTGTGATTTTTCTCTTATCATCAAAAGCAAATAATGGATAATTCTAAACAGAAATATGCAGGTTGACATTAATTTACAGTACACTTGTTAAATATAGTGACCAGCTCTTTAAAGAATCGACTGTTACTTAAAGCCTAGTATATTTCCGTACTCCTCTTGCACTTACATGAAGTTTAACAAAATATGATTTCTGCAAATGTATTTCGATTAAGATAAAAAAGAGGAATAAATGTTTGTGAGAATACACTACACAAGAGTAGAGAAAGTTAGGTGAATGTAACATATTAATTCCCTGTGGCTGCTTCTCTAATCCTAGTCCGTCTGTACCTTGACAGGCCTTCGACCTGTAGGTCCTTGGAGTTGTAAGTCTGGGTGAGGGGTAAGCAGGCTAAATAAGTAAGTTTGAACTAGCATGGGAATAAATTTATATTCTTAAAAAAAAGAGGAGGGGGAGGAGAGAAAAGAAAAATAAAGAAAAGGAAGAAAAAGAAAACCCAATCTTGGGAGAGAAAAATAAATGTTTTGCATTTTTTCAACGAACTGTCTCTTTCGTTGCACTTCCAAAATCATGTTTCCAATTTGCTTCTTAAATTTTAAGACATATTAGGATAATTTACGCACTGTTAGTAAATGTTGCGTTTTATCGCGTTTTAAAAACATATTAAAGTGTTTATAAGTCTGAAATATGAGTATAATGAATTTGCGAAAAATCAGCATGCCTACATATTATAAATTAAATTGGTGCCCTTGACTTTTGCACAGAATGATCTTTATCACCAATCCTTTTCAACATATTTATAAAACCAGCGTTACAAAATTGTAAAACTATCTGCAGATATATGAGAATTCACATGGATAATTCTACAATGTATACCAGAAGTTACGCACCTCAGGACTATGAAGATTTGGAATATATGAGTAGAAAACTTATCGAAGAATATAATAGATGGTGATTAAACATTCATTTATTTGCCTTATGAAGATGAAGAAAAAGATCTAATTTTAGAAGACGGCATGGGATGCGTCAAAAGAAGTGAAGAGAGTGTGTACTTAGGAGTGAAGATAAATTCAAACTGTAGTCAAGAAGAAGACATTAAATATAGAATACAAAATGGCAGAACAGTTGAATGGAGTTTTATGGGACAAGAATATAACTACAGAAATCAAATTACAGGTCAATGTTTAGAAGTACGTTAACTTGCGCAGCAGAAACTTGGACAATGGATAGGAATTTAAATTTAAAATTATCTACCGAATGGACTGTTTCAGGAGATCCACTAGACACTCTAAATTAGAAAAAATCTCTAACAAACTGATAAGACACCCCATGAAAGTTCAAAATTCAGTTTTAGATTTTATAAGATATAAACAGCTAGAATGGTACCCACATGTCCCCAGAATGCCAGAGATAAGATTATCAAAACAAGTTTTAGAATGGAGCCGTTGATCTAGACTTAAATGGGTGAAAAATATTAAAAGAGGAATGAGGCAATTAGGTCCGGAGGAATTTGTTTGGGAGGATAGAGCAGAGTGGAGGAAAAGAATAAAAGCTTGAACTTTGCATACGGGTAGATTTTTTTACAGTGTAAACCTGTTTATAAATAAACAATTAACAACTATAACAATAATAATAACAGTTGCTGATTGATTTAATAATACGGCCATCATTTGGTATTCACCCGTTTTGCATCCAACTAATGCGTAATAATCTAAAAAAGTATATTTTTAAAACATTTAAATAATAATAAAATAATTGAAAACAAAACGGAGAGGGCACTGTAAACAATAGCTTTTACTTAAAACAAAACAGCAAAAAAAGAAAATCTATTCGAGGTGAACAATGCATCTACTTTTTATTATGCAAGTACCAAACTCATTTTATAGAATCCAAATTTTTAATTAACGGCGAATACCAGAGAAATTATCTGACTGTTTTATTACGTTTGGAAATGAGAACTCCGTGCTTCAAATTGGGTTTCAAAGCTTTTTACCTTTATTTAAACTATGAAAATATTTTCAGGATTAAAATCAATGCTCAAGATAGTAACCTACCAAATGCTTTAAACAGTTTCAAGTATTCTTCTCAAACAGCTGTGATATCCAGCGTTCGATTAATTCCAAGTTACCCTTCAAAATTATCGCATATCTAATACTATCGAAACTGTTACCACCTCTTATGCAATGATTTCAAAGTCAAGGAAACCTGCAATCCGCGACTTTCAGATAGCGATCGTAATACGGAAAGCTGATGACGAAATTCGAAAGAGAAGGGGCATTTATGACAGCAGTCAATGTCAAGGATACTTTGTATTAAAACAGGATTGGTAAGAGTGTGTGTAACAATTGGCCTTACATTTAGATTCACTGATATCGGTATAGAAAATCACGTAAAAACACGTATTAGAGTAAATTACAAAATGCCTTAACTGGTAATGTTAATGCACTGCTATAAACAAATGAAAAATATGCATTGAGAAGTAATACAGCACTTCCTAATGGAATACAGAGAAAAGTTCTTCTGGATTTTAAGAAAACATTTTAGATAAAAATAAAAATATTCTCACTATATTATGCTCAAGACTGTTGTGCGAGTCAAAAATACCTACACTAACTTTTATACAGCTCTATTACTGGGAAAGAGAAGAATATATTTTATGGTTTATTATGAATTATTCATAAAAACTCATCAGAACTGAACGGCCTTTAACACCAGCAGTTTGTGTTAGAACAAAATGTTAAAGAGACTGCTTCTCAGATCCGGTGGTTAGCATTCCTCGGAAATATATGTTTTGAGACCCCTGAATACAAAAAAGGCATTTTTGGAAAAAGATCCGTGTGTGTGTTTGTGTGTCTGTCAGTCTGTGGACAACATAGCTCGAAAACGAAAAGTCGGTGAGTAACCAAAGTTGGTATTTAACTTTAAAGTCTTTCAAGGACGCGACACGAAGATTTTGAAGAAAATAGCGCCACCCTAAACCAACCTTTACATGGAAAATTTTGCGAAAATTTTGATTTTCTTGAAAATGGCTCTAACAATTTTGATTAAAATGCCATAAGTTTAAGATATTTGTATGACAAATGAAACGTATATTTTGAATTTTCTGGCTACAGCCTATGTACTCCTGTTTACTCCGGATGACTCTTGAATAACTCGCACACCGTAAGAGATAGACCAACTCTTACTATACAAAACTGTAGATCTCGCTAAAACAATTTATGTCTAAATAATATCTTCTGTAGAGTGAACCTTTTCGGAGATATTGCTTGTTATTTGTGTCAGTTTTGGAAAACTTAAAGCTTTCGTGAAATAGAATACCATTGCTCATTTTTTATACGTTAAGCGTGCAAAGAGAACGGGATCTCAAAGCTTTAAAACATTTGACTCTCGCTCAAAGCCTACTCTATTCTAATATGCCCCTTGCACCTGCAAGGAAATAAGGAATAAGATAATTTTTACAAATGTATATCTCAACTAGCACGAAGAAAATGTAGGAGTAAGAGTTTGTAAGAATGGTTAGTAGAAGAGTAGAGAAAGTCATGTGAGTGCAATACATCCGATTTTTCTTGAGGCAATCTCGTACCTGTGAAAGTGGATAAAAATCCGGAAAATTGCAACAATTGAATTTTTACTTTTTACATTATTTATACCACGTGCTTTCACTTACCATCTTTAGTTTACTAATACCGGCGATATTTATCATTGTGTTGCCATTGAAATATTTTGTAACATAGTAATGTACATTCAAATTGTAACCCTAAATTTTCTTAAAACTTTTTCCAATGATTTTTCATTACTGAAAACACTCCATGTGTAAAATCTTTGACCAATTAACTTCTAGTTTTCAGAAAAGCTTAGCAAATGTTTACCTACGAGACTCGCATAGTTTTATTTCAATTAAAAAATGCTCGAATGTAGTTTGCTTTTGTTTTTTAAGGTACATTCTTTGCTGGATGTGAAAAATGTTTGAAAAGTGGGGCATTTTTGAACAACACAACTAAAGTATTTATTACAGCTTCGCGGGTGATCAGCCGTGTGAGGTTTAAAAACATTGAGCTTTCGGCCATTGTAAACTCTATGGCCATTCTTCACTATGCTTTTGTGAAATTAGAAATTGATTGAATTTTATGAATACGTAGTAGGGAAAGCAATGAGTACAATGTTTGTCTATATTTCTCAAATTTAAATAAATGATAAGTGTTCAAACCTGGCGCGTTTTGGAAAAAAGGAACAGAAAAAAGAGGTATCCTTACGTTTAACAAATAGCATTAGAGATTATGAACTAGCAACATCTGTTGTGGGAACACAAGCCAGAGACAAGTAGCAATGCTTGACAAGAACAGAGTGTATCGCGGACGGAGTTTTGCCTGTGTTAACCTCGAGACTGGAAATGGATCAATTCATCAACATCAGTGAGATTGAAAACAAAAGGGTAGAATTAATCAGCAGCAGTGGTAGCTGGCGGACCGGGCGAGACATGAGCGATTCAAGTTTCAACCCAACCCGCGCGGTGGCGTTTAAAGTCATAGACTATCAGTGATAACGTCACGATATGTTCCTTGTCACACAGATCACTATCTCTCAACTATACTTCACAGTAACTTCCTTCTGTACAACATTGGAGGATCATGTACACAAATCCACGTTACATTATTGTCATTTTTAATTCAGTAAATTAACATTATTAAGAGCGTTCAACATTTTATTTTGTACATAAATGTATTACATCTCTGTGAGCAATGTATATCTTAGAGAACTTAATGTGATCTACATCTTTTGAGATCTAGCTAGGAAGCGGTACCGAAGTACATATCTGATTTGTACATTATGAGAATGCTAACCGATTTATTTCTTTTTGTGAAGAGTTGGGCTATTTATAAGTAGTACCCAAATTTGGTCATCTCTGCAATATGTGGACCTTTAATTTTATTTTAAGATACTACTTGTATATAGGTGTCTCCTTAGCGCGGTGGTAGAGCGGCTGCTTCCCAAGCGGGGGATCTGGGTTCGATTACCGGTACCGGCGTGGGGATCTTCTCCCTAGGAGACCTGGTAAGCCTAGTTAGGTCCTTGAGGGGCCAATTGAAGAGCTACTTGATTGAAAAGTAGCGGTCCCTGGTCCAGAAGTACGCATAACCAGCCGGGAGGGACCGGGGTGCTGACCACGTCTCAGCCCCAGCCCTACACCTCACGTCTGTGGTGGGCAGAGGTGGAGAACGCAGTGGTCCGTCGGTAGGCCTTGGCCCGGATGGGCTGTTGTGTCACGGGGTTACAGTACTTGTATAATATTTAAAATATCTAATTTTTAAACCTACATATTTAGTCACATTACTTAAGCAAAATTCATGCTGTTTTACTTGCTTCCTTTCTTCCATTTAATTACTTCATTTATTTATTATTTCACTGCGACTATTCCTGTTACATCCGTTACATTCTGAAAAACAGAATTTATATTGCATGCATTATTTATTATATTGTCTGTGGCAGTTGTTCAATTTCTTCTTCTTCTTCTTCTTCTTCTTCTTCTTCTTCTTCTTCTTCTTCTTCTTCTGCCTTGTGTAAGTAGCCTGTCGAAGAGCAAGCAAACTTTGGATCATAGCATACTCAGGATGGGTGATCAGCCAATGTCTCATGTGGCGATGATGAAGAAGGAAATATAGTGATGAAAGGGATAATAGAAGAATTGGCGGATTAACCCAGCATTCACCTAGTGACCGAGAAAAACAGCGAATTCAATTTAAAAACAAATATCAATTCGCTATATCACTCTGACCGTGCGTAGGATGAGGTTGGAAACTTGAATCATTTGGAAAATTTACTGCCCGGGTCGGACCGAAGTAGTATTATTGCCTCATGACTTCGAACGCGCAATGGTTTCCTGTTACCTAATGTCCGCCAAGACGGACGTCAAAGTATCTTGAGATAGTATACCTTAAAGGTGACTGTCATGGTGCAAATAAGCGCACCGATAACTTAAATTCCTTTCGCGTTCAAGAATGTCGCTCCCGAAAGCGAAATGGTAAGGCGTCGGTTCACAAATTTAAAGTAGCGGGTATTCGAGTAAGCCGTGGCCATTGATTTTATTTTTCCGATTTGGTCAACTTTCCAGTTATTCCAGTTTATTTCCTTCACCAACAACTTGCATTTCATAGCAAGTGTTCACACTAGACAAAGTCGTAGAGGTATACAATTTATACTTGTCAACACTGTGTAGTATTATAAAAAGAATGTCAATGTTATAAGGTCAGCCAAATTGAAATCGTGAGAATTGTTGTGGAAGTGATTTCGCAGAGCAGTAATTAAAGCGCCGTTATGCCTTCTTTACAAGACCTATATGTACTCTAAGCTTTGCAAAAATTACGGAATGTTTAATAATCCTATGCTCAAACTGAGACGTAAAACTCTTTGTCCTGCTGAAAATAGAAAATAATGTGACGGAACCCTAAACATAGTACCTATCTATTCTATCTTAAAATATTCTTTTCTATCTTAAAAACGGCGTAAAATATTTCTTATTCAGCAGACTAGCATATTGTACACTGTTGTTACTCTCCACTACGTATAGTAAATAGAGAAAGTATGTATTGTATCCCAATCCAAAAATTCGATGTGGAGATTCCACCGCAAATATATGTTTTGAGGCCCCCTGAAAAAAAAATTAAGAAAAAGGTCCGCGCGCGCCCGTATGTGTGTAAACAACATAATACAAAAGCGAAAAATCGGTTAAAAATCTAAGTTGGTATTTATGTTTAACGTTCAAGGATGCGACACGAAGATTTTGAAGAAAATTTCTCCACCCTGAACTATCCTTTACAAGGAAAATTTTTCGAAAATTTTTATTTTATTGAAAATAGCTCCACCGATTTTGATTAAAATGCCATATGTTTAAGATATTTCCATGGCAAATGAAATGCATATTTTGAATTTTCTGGCTATAGCCCATGTAGTCCTGTTTGCTCTTGATGGCTTTTGCATAACTGGTAAACCGTAAGAGATAGACGAAACTTTACTATACAAAAATGTAGATCTCATTAAAATATACAATTTATATCTGAATGCATTTTTTGTGAGGTGTACCATTTCGGGGACATTTCTAGTTATTTGTGTGATTTTAGCAATACTTATACTCTCCATAAATGGATGATAATCATTTTTTTATATTTTAGCCGTGCAAAGAGAATGGAATCTCTAAGCTTTAAAAGATTTGACTATCGCTCAAAGCCTACTGTATTTTCACATTCCCCTTGCACCTACAAGAAGATTAGGAATAAGGTCTGCAAATGTTTATCTCGACTAACATGAAGATAGAGGAACAAGAGTTTGTAAGAATAGTTAGTACAAGAGTAGAGAAAGTCATGCGAGTGCTGTTCATGAGATTTTTCCCTTAGGAACTGCGTCTTAGCATGCTTGCAAAATTATATGCCGATGATTTCCGCTTACTGCAGTGCTTTAACGTCCCATACGAGTCTATGGACTTTTAACATAGATTATACACTCAGACATATCTTAAGTCTTAAAGTCTCAACAAAAATACCGATAAAAACTTAATACCTTGCATGGTCTAAGAATATAAGATTACAATGGAAATGGTCGGAGGAATATTAATGCATGGTACCATTAATTAATGTTAACTGATAACAAAAATAATAAGAATACAGATTAGGAATTAGCCAGTAACCCTATATTTCAGTGCATGGTATTTAAATGGCGGTTAAAGAAATTTGAAACACGTTTACCAAAGTAATAAGTTGAAAAAAATGCTATTTTAAAACCGTATTTTTGGTGTCAAATTTAAAAATTATAAAATTTAAAATATTACAAATACCTTCTTTTAGAAACTCACTATCACCTAACTAAAAACAGAAGAGCTATCTACAGTGATGTATCATTACATTTCCTAGGAGACATCAATGCACGTATAAGAACCAATTTGTTAAGAAGTTGGATTTCACAATAGCACATATTATAATGTGGATCAAATGATAGAAAGTAGACCTATAAGGAATATTGGATTACACCAAACGAGATCAAGCGAATGCTTAACATATCTGATGCCTATGGGGCATTAAATATTTGTATTTGAACTACCATTACGAGTGCTTAAGTATGGGTATAAGCTCTGGACTACTTGTAAATATTCTGCCGAGTAAATATGCACTTGTAAAAATATTTTTTTCTTTCTTTGTAACCTTAGCGTCCTCAAACCGAACATGTAATTTTGAGCAGCGAATGAATGAAATGGGGAAATGGCGTTCAAATTTCCAGGTATACAGAACTTAAAGCTATCGACATTCGTCTTCTAAGGCTAACATCTAGTCCAGATGTCTCACCACAACCGAGATTCGAATTCAGGGCCTCCGGTGCAGCACTACGGAGGCGAGTCGTAAATAGTTTAAATTATGTTTTCAAAAGCACTCAGTCGGTGAGTCATCGTTATAGTAAACATATACTAATCTATCAGAAACTAGACATAAATAAAATTGGACCAAACATCGTCGCACTGCTTCAGAGATGCAGAGAGGTTTTCGGCGCTTAGTATAATTGGATTTACACATGCAAGAAGGAAATAAAAGAGAGGAACCAAAAATAATCTGGACCGGTTTGTATGCACAGGTGCATTTTTGCCGTTCGGCAGGCAGATGAATGGAAGCAGATTCCGCTCATGTCTGTCCAGTAGGTTGCTGAACGGCTGACAACGAGCGCGTTTCAACACTTCATCAGGAGGCTGTGTCCACAATAACACTCAGCATACAAAGCGAAATAATCCATGTGCACACCAACGCTCTGAGATTTTGTGGAAGAATGAGGTATAGGTACTTGATGATAAAACAGGAAATAAGTACTATGTGGGAATCCCTGAGATTTTGGACTTTCATTTCCATTTCTTGGTGTTTCATGGTGTGCAAGCTTTTGGGATGTGGGGTATACCAAATTACTTACGAGATACAGAGATTAATACGCAACTGTAACTGCAATAGAAACTTTTTGGTTTCCATGTATGGTTGATCAACGTTTACGTAGCCATTGTTTTTCGTCTCTTTTGTACTGACTGAAAACAAGTATTTGTGCTAAACGTACTGTGTAATTTTCCTTATACATCTGTTTTTTTAATGTGTTAACAATAAAAACCGAATTCTACTAATAGGCTATCGTTGTACCCTTCTTTTATCACAATTTTCTCAAATACTTACCTTCAGGACCTGTATTTGGACTGGTGTGCTTCTCAAATTTAGATGACTCTGCAGGCGAAAGGTTGACTTGACACGAGATCACCATCAGAAGGCTTAGCACCTTCAATATGGTTAGACATATCTCATTTCGAGTGTTCAGACCCGGAGGTCGCCTTTTAAACACATCTGCCAACAGCTGATTCATAATATGAAAGTGGTCAGGATTACGTTGACTGAGTTTCCATTTAATACACACCCGTTTAACTACTTTATTTTCCGAACGTCAACCAGGTCTTCAGAAGTTACGGTCAAAAGATTAGTAGAGGCTATGCCAAAACACCTTTTTATTTTTTACTACACATGCTTCATTCTACTCTCGACAAAATCTGAATCTCTGAAGCAGGTCCTCAATTTTTAATATGATTCCTTCTCCCTCGCAAAAACAGAAACATTAATTTTACATAATTTTGTTTATTTTACCAAAATTGTTACCTACTGAATCAAGTAGTACTATAAGATGTCTGAGCAGTCCATAGAAAGTAATGCAAAAAACACAACTTGCATCCTTCGTAAAGTCCAAATGAACTGTAGGTAGTACTGATAATGTTGATAATTATAATAATATTAATATTATATAATTAATATTATTAATAATACAATATTATTATTAATTAATTAAACTAAACTTTCTGTGACAGCTTTTATTCTGTAGGATACTTTTACGATATCAGTTGTGACATTTGGAACATACTAATTTATTTTATAGGGAAAATTAACAATGTTTATAATTTTATGTTTTTAATGCACTTTGTAATTACTGCGGAGGTTACAAATAATTACAACGACTATTAAGAGAAACTTAATGCTTTTTAAGTGACTTAAAAGAAGAATCACAAACAGTGCTAAAAATATACTACAGTAAACTCATTCAGGATCTACACACTAAGCAAAGAGCATCTGCAGCCACAAAGGCTATACATTATATCAGAGAACTATTCATGTTATGCGATGAATATCTTCGACATCAAAGCAGTCCCCATGCGTACGTATGAGCTAGACCTGAACTGGGACAAACTCCGCAAGAAAGACTTCCTCACTCTAAATAGCAGTTCTTAAAGGCGGCAATAGGAGTGTCTAAATACACTTTTATCCGTAGACTCTTTCTCTTGATAGAAGAACTCGGAAGGTTTCATCTGCCCTACACAACCCGATTGGAAGAAGGAATTGTACGAGAGGCTAAGGAAGACGGAGGACATCAGGATGACATTCTACAAAACGGAGGCCATGATGAACTGGTCCTGACAAGCACAAACC
This sequence comes from Tenodera sinensis, assembly GCA_030765045.1. Lineage (NCBI taxonomy): Eukaryota > Metazoa > Arthropoda > Insecta > Mantodea > Mantidae > Tenodera > Tenodera sinensis. The sequence continues at coordinate 174,348,563 of CM060963.1, read as the reverse complement.
AAGAGTTTCATCATTTGGTGACAGCGCTGTCGGCACATGGATAACTTATGCAGAAGTGTTTCCACGAACCCTAATCATAAGTTCTGTCATACTATAAACCTGTATAGCACAGCAAACAATTGCACTATCCAAAGCATTTTCATATTAACAATATAGTGAATACAAAGAACAGATAGTTGCTGGAAATGTCCTTTGGGGGCCACACAGGCGTTCAAATTGCGCGGCCAATCATCTACAGCGCATGTATGACATTTGTCCGAATTTTGTTCTGTTCGCTTCAAATTTTGTTTTAGAGCCTCCAGGTTTCTGTGCCATGTAGAGCAAGCTTTACTCTCGATGATGTTCCATAGTCCCCAATGGATTCAGATCTGGACTTATCGATGACCAATGTTGGTGCGCTATAAACTAGGGAACATTGTCTTAACTCACTGGGAGAGAGATAATCTTGAAAAATCTTTCTGAAGTTGAAGTAAATACAATCATGTTAACTTGTCTTTTCTTCTCCTTTGATATTTTCACTGGCACAAACACAATTCAACACAACACTAACAGTAAGCCTGAGAAACGGTACTGTAATCAGAAATATGTAACTGAAATATTAGCTTACCACGTGCGTATTGGGTAAAGCAATAAACCTTCATACCTTCCTAACAAGTGTTTGGACTATATATTCACATGTAAGCGACGAAGTTCTGATTTCTTTACTGCTCATGCTTTGACAAGATACGCGGTCAGCCCTTTTTGTTACTGATATGAACAATGCAATAGATTGTATACGTACATTACATTAAAATACAGCGCATAGTGGATTATAGAATATATTACATCGAAATTTAGGGACAAAAATAAATAAAAATAAAAAACAAGTCGTCGAGTTATACGAAATGTCGAGTTATCGGGGTTCTACTGTATCAGTACTAAATTGCAAATCACTCTATAACAAGAAAACAGTTAATAGTAAAATATGTATTTAGGTTTTCACGGCCGGTGTCTTGAATATTCCAAATGTTTAGTTAATAGTAAACTTATACAATTCCTTTTTAGAACACCAAAGTAAGGCTATTGTTCTTATAATAGGGGCTGGGAAGTCGCAAAATAGCTTGATCGATCCTTTTCTTTAATGCCTGCTAAAAATGCAGTTATCAGTGTAAGGCCGTGAAAGGGCTGCGCTCAGGGAATACCAGTTCCCCACACTGGTTTCATTATTACAATGGAAAGCAGAATGTATTTTTGGTACACAGAGTCAAATACTGTTCGGAAAATCGCAGTTCATTGTCTGGTTCTTTTCTTCCCTTTTTTGACCCTTTTCTACCTACACCGTAGCTTCATTTGTAAACGACAAGAAGTGATTTTTAAACACCCGCATGCCAGCTGGCCCCGCTTTCCCTCGCAATAACATCGCCAAAACATAATTACCTGTTTCATTTCAGAAGGTGCCTTGAAGGAAACGAATGTCCATACAGATGCCCTCCAATTATCACTGATTCAGTTCTCTGCTTTTACGATTTTAAATTAGCACAAAATGTAATGAACAATATAATTTAAAGGAGAACTGCAAATGTTAATTTCTTTAAGGAGAGCAACAGACTGTTTCCAAACGTTAGCGGTAACAGAAGATAACATGCTCAAAATTATTTAATAAGAAACCAGGAGACAGCTACACTCAACATGACTTGTAGCTTTTGGTTGAAAGAGCTTTCTCTAAGTCCGTGCAACAGTGCTACACATCTACGAACATAGCTCAGTTATGTTCAGGTATCGTAGAGAACTGCGCGCAGAAAAACGTAGACAAAGCTTTGAAAATTAGAAATGGAACAGAATTTTTAGAATTTATCGATAACTGAATAAAAACTGCGTTTCAGATACAAATAAGAAGCTTGAAATTTGGCAACGTAATGTAGGACTTTTGATTGAGGTAGTGATGACGTAGACAGGACTTAAGCTTGATAAAAGAAAGCGTATTCCCAAAATTGTGTGTTTTCCTTCTGTTTGTCAATATTACAGAAGAGTTTTGCTGTAATCGATTATCGGCAGTCGTAGCGGTTAAGTTATACATACTTGGCCGTCGTCGCAAAAAGATTCTGCTATCAGCTTTTCAGCAACTCGCGCAAATTACGGTCTCATTTATTACAGTTTTAAATCGTAAAGTTATGTAGTAGATATAAAAATTACAAGTTTGAGTGTTAAGATTGTGAAACAGTTATTTCTCAATTGTTCTCAAACGGTCGCCAACTTCTTCAAATAGCCCATTACTACCATCTATTACATTTATCAGCCAAATGAACTGGTTTTGGAGCTCAGTTTCAAATTCAGAATCAAAAGAATACAGACTTTCTAAAATTGGGTTCTTCGGATCATGCTCCTTGGTACATCCGCAATTCTGCACTTCATATAAAGATCTTCGCACTCCTACAGTTAAATCTACAGTCCTTCTATACTCGATTGTCCACATCCTTCATCGGTCACTAGAAAGAGATCTGCTCTCTTTACTGAAAGAGTGTGTAGCAGGCCTGGATAATTCAGTGAATAGCTTGAGCAAACTTTCTTTCTTTTTGCTTAACCTGCTACACATACAGGTTCTGGCAGAATGGATAGTAGGATATAAACAGAACAGAACTTAGAAACGAATTGACAAATTTATTGAAACACACACGGAAAACACAAGAATATATGTCATTTTATCACAAAATACAGAATTACTTGGTTCTGAGTGTGACACCTCATCCGACATCACCATATTGTTTTGCATCTGCTTAGAGTTCAAGGAAGCCCGAGGGTAAGGTTCGTCGAGTTATTTTATTTTGTTCTTAGTTCCTGTACGACCTGTAATTTGTATCGATGGAAGTGCAGGTCACCATGGATGATGCGCCTCTGTGAACAATCTGACATTCCTAGTGCCAAGGCATGTCTCGCAGGGGAACACCTAGGACTTCGGATGAATGCTTCGCGGGCCACTTCTGCTTGCTCCAGGATCCTCTCTGCCTATGGATGTCCTGGATTTTTCTTCTTCGCATAAAATGCAGGAATCCGGAATTGCTGCGTCCACGATACAATCGCCCGATGATCTGGGACTTTATGATGTCACAACCCGAAAGGGCGACGCAAGAGTAGTTGTGCTGTAGTGGGAGACTCGTTATTTTTGAAACAGCGAATGTGAGATGCTCTGAACTCCACAGGAACCACAATTAAAATGGCAGTCCTTACTCAAAGCGTGCAAACTATTTTTGCGCCTGCTATTTGCCGGATCCTATACTTACAGTTATCAGTGCAAGTCCACGAGCAGACTGCAATCAGCAAGCACCAGTTGTCCACGCCGGTGTATCTTCTTATCCTGACTATCTTCCCCTTATGTAGGACTTACACCCCCTAGGACTTACAAGCCAGTGCCTAGGGTCAGACGCCTGTCGGGGAGCAGATGAATCTCTGGACCGGACAGAGTTGAACACCTGAAAGCGGGTGGTCAGCCAAGCACCAGGTATGATGCCTGGTGTATAATGGATATAATTTCTATGTTTCACGTTGCATGCTCTTGAGGGCTACTTAACACGGGTCGTTCATTGTCCTCTGTAGGAAGTTCCGCAGTGGAACAATCTTCAGTTCTGGAACTGTTAGAAACTTTCGCGCGTCTCTGGGTTTGTCTGCCTGCGGCCTGTAGCCTCCTGTGGTTCCTCCACTTTGTCTTCCTACAGTGGGATGAGCCATCTAGGCCGCAGTGTGCGAGGTGTCCTTTGTGAAACATACCTACAAATAAGATTATCGTTTTTAGTAAAAATAGGCCTAAGAAAAAAACAAAAGGGGAAAAAAGGGAAATACGGTATTAAGTGGACACTGGGAACGAATAACCGTGTTACTGCAACACAGAAAATGTGCTTACAGTTGTCCTTGTAGGTATATCGCCCCATTTTAAAATTGTCAAAGAAAAATCTCTGACTTTAATTTTCTATTGATGTCAGAGGGGTTAACCTGTTCAGAACTTCTTCACAAGCTTTTGGAACACACCAATTGGATTTACCTGAGAGAAGGTGCTTTCAGACATGGCTATTTTCAATGGAAAGGCATTTCATTGAAAAGTCGTTTTGTAGTTAACTGTAGGTCTCCATTGTTTTCCATCCATGTTCACTCTGTCACATTCCAGCGGCAGGAATGTGTTGAAACAAAGATACTCCCTGCAGTTGCATTTATTTGCCTTTTGTTCTCCCACTGTAAACCGATCTCTACATGCAATGAGCAGACAACCCAAACGAATGGAGACGGTGCTTTCTTGGTCGTTTCTGATGCAGTCAAGTCGTTGCTGACAGGAATACAGTTCGGCTTTACCATCCAGTAATTGCATTGCCGTATCGATATGCAGACATCTGCCGTACAAGATGCACAAACTTGCTCATACATCCAAGCTTCAAGATGGAACATAGTAATTACATTTTTCTGTCCTAGCAAATACATTAGATACTCATTGATGTATAATTAAACTGTCACACTAGCCGCAAAATACAGGTGTTAATGATGGGTAAGATTCGTAATTTTATTAAGAAATTAGCTGAAATACCCGGCGTTGCCCGTGGTTTGGCGAGTTATCCCACAACTTTTAGGCTTGGCCGCACTTGCCCAATAGCCTTGTGTTTCTTTGTATATGTTTAAAAATATTACTTAATACACTTAAAGGGTTAATTAAAACTCTTAGGACATGTAAAGAACAAAAAACAAATAAAATCAATGGGAAAACATTACGCAGAAGTGCTACTGAACAGCCACAAATACCTCAGGAAGAAAAGCGAGTGGAGAAAACCGTGTGAATGTAACACATTTTCTATGTCAATCACATAGAAAATGGTATGAATTGTATGTTGAAGAGTAAGTAGAGAAGGACATGTAAATCTCTTAGAAAAGTGATTACAGAAAACTGTGAATTTAATACGTTACATTCCTACTTCGAACACAAAGACACATTTTTGAATTGTTTGTAGAAGAGGGCGTAGAGAAAGACGTGACTGTGTTGTAAAAGAAAAGTGTGAATGTAATACGTTGCACTTCCATTTTAATCACAGAAAATTGTATGAATTCTATGTTGTAAAGCGAGTCGAAGAGATGTGAATGTGCTATGCAGAAGAATAGCTAGTAGAGAAAACAGTGTGAATGCAGCACGTTGTACAGTAAAGCACAAAAGCCTTCTTCATGAAAAACCACTTAGATGTGCCAATTTTCATTGTGATCGGTCAACCGGTGTTGAAGTTAATCAACTTCATACATACCAAATCCATTAAGTATAATATTCAAACTACTTGTGTTCTACTTATTGTAAAATGGTTTGACCAATTCAGATATCTTCCTGGGAATGTGCACAACTAACCGAAGTTTCACCACAATTGGATGAATGGTATAGGAACTCATACGCTACAGACAAAGAAACATTCATTTTTGAGTTCCATTTTCTCTACTGTTTTTGTTGGCAACCTGCAAGTTTCTGTATGTATTGTGGGGAAAAAGATGGCTTGAAAGAACGTTGTTACTATTTAGGCAGTATTCAAGGTTTTGTGTTGGTGTGATTTGTCCTCACTCTGCTGTTATCGTATTCTTTGATGTTGAAGGCAGCGGGAATACGCTACAGCACGAATGATCTTTGAAAGGTGCTACACGATGCAGACATTTGTTATGCAAGTTTGTTAAATTGAAAAGTACTTGGATAAAAAATATTCCAAACAGTTGTTCCTCCTATTTGCGCTGTTGCAGAATTTACACTCTCACATAGAACTAAAACCCATCACCCGGGGAACTACTGCCGAACTATTAAGTGGAGGTCCCAAGTTCAAATCCCGCGAGTCGACCAATCACACTGGCGTTTTTTTCATGGTTTCTCTTAGTCGCTAAAGTAAATGCCAGATTGGGTATTTAATACCAGGACACAACGCTCCATTTTAACTGTAAAACAATAGTAAAACTGAAAATAGACGGATAGCAAATACTCTACCAACTATCCATAGATAATGAAAACAGATAGACTGGAGGGCACTCCAATGCCATTTTACCGGCACGTACAGGAGTAGAGATACAGTTGCCCTGCACTAAGGTCTCTGTGGACATGTGACAAAGCAAGTGGTACCGTACAGGGATGAGATCTGGAGTCTAATTGTCCGTCGCACATCGATCTCCTAATAGATCCGGCAGATATTACCGCGTAGCTAAAGCGACATAAATTACCCATCTTGAGGAATCCGGTGAAATTAATACAGGAATACACAAATTGCTTGTAGGGCTACTAAAGAGACAGGAGTTTGGAAGATAACAGATGTTATGGAAGGATTACATCCAAAACAGGCACTTCACAATATCATCTGAATAGCCTTTTCCACCCAAAAATTCGATGTCGGTTAAAAATCAAATTTGGTATTTAATATCTGTATAAATGTGTTATATACGGCACGGAGGCAATAATATAGTAAACACATTGCTTATGAATTCTGTTCGATTGTCCATGTGTTCTAGTTCAGGTTTAGCTTCTATAAAGTAATCTGGAAACTTAAAATATACAATTTTACTCACAGTACTTTCTCCTCCATGCTCATAGTAGGTAGAGAAACCCATTCCACCCAAACATTCAACATCGATATTTCATCGGAAACACTTGTTATGAGATCCCCTGAATAAAAAAAAAAAAAAAAAAAAAAATAGTAAATGGTCCCAGTGGGTCTGTGCGTGTCTAAGTGAATACGTGTGTGTGTGTGTGTGTGTGTGTGTGTGTGTGTGTGTGTGTGTGTGTGTGTGTGTGTGTGTGTGTGTGTGTGTGTGTGTGTGTGTGTGTGTGTGTGCGCGCGCGCGCGCGTAACTCCAAAACGAAATGTTGACAACTATTTAAGTTAAGTTACCTTCCAAAGTAGCGACATGAAGATTTTCAAGAAAATGTCTTCACCAAACTATCCTTTACATGGAACATCTTTAAAACTATTCGAGTTCCTGAAAAATAGCTCTAGATTAAAATATCAGACGTTAACGACATTTACATTATATTGGTTGTCTTTTGTTCGGTGTTGTAGCCTACTTAGCATTATCCAGGGGAAACCACGAGGAGGTAGGCTTCTTTATCACTATTTGCTCACTTCAGATTAGCCATTGGAACATGACTGTTTGGCGGAATATCTGCACAGGGTTGGTTTTATGAATGACAATGCATGTAACATCTGCAATGCTCACAAGATTTTAAATGGAGAACATTCCTGGAATGCACAGAACTCAGGTAAGTAGTACCAAATGGGAAGATAAATAATATATATTGGCTGGCTAGGGAAAAATTGATAGATCAAACTTCTGCACATTACATCAACAACAACAGACATTTACATGACAAATAAGATGCAAAGCTTCAATTTTCCTGGAATAGCTGTCAAGTCCTCTTCATTCGAAAGGAAATTTATAAAACCCTCCATAATTTATACACGAATAGCGATAGACAAAACGAACGTAGTAGACAATTTTTTTTTTTCAAATAACTTTTTATGGCATCAGCCATTTCCGAAATATGCTATTAATAGTTCGAAATTTAATAATGTTTTCATTCCTTTAAAGGCCTGCCGATTTTCAGTTACTTCTCGCGATGTCATACAAAGAGCATGGAATTTTAATAACAGCATATAGCGTCCAGTTCTTAAACATCTGACTGTGGCTGTTCCCTTTGTATCTAGAAGGAACTGTATAATGCAGCTCTTTCTGGAAAGGTTTGTCTTGATTAAAATGAAGTAGAGGGGGAAATAAACTTTCGTATGCATAATTTGCATGCCTATTAATAAGTGAACAAGTCGTGGAAATGTAACAAATTAGATTTTTTAAAAAATCGTATTTATAGAAATTCTTTAAACAGCTGCAGAAATCTGTATTTGTGTGTGTGCTTAATTACCCGTTTGGGTTTTTTTAGCCTCATCTTGTCACCTATTCATTTCGAGTTACATTTTAGCACTGTAAGGAACACAAGCTATTGAAGTTTCCCAAAAAGTCAACTGTGGCACACTTCATCACTTAGTGCTCTTTGGCTATTTTTGGTGACATTCCCTCTGTTCAGTTAACATCAATACCTGCAAATGCTGCTAACCTATACGTATGTTAACAATATAGCCATGGTTGGTATTAATTGCAACTGTTACATTGATGGTACAGGCATTATCTTGCAAGACGCCGACTGTTGAATTTAAAGCAAATAATCCTTGGTTGAGTTCAGGCGTGTGCACTTATTTCGAATAGCTCTAGTGCTTGCATAAGTGTTCCACACCTTTTTAATTGGGTTTTGCAACACGTTTTTGCATTAAGTACAATACGATGCAGTATTTAACGCTGCAAAATGATTTATTTAATCAACTTGCGTTGTTTCAAAACAAGATTTGATTTATTGACTTGAAACTAGTAACCCCATTGTGAGGTTGGCAACAGGTACTTTAGTGTAAGGCGGGCATATTAAACTGTGAATGTTTTTCACTTCGTTCGTATACGACAAAAGTTTATTAATAACGCGCATATTATGTCAGGAGTGCGATGCCACCCTCCACTCCGTTACGAAACTGGAGCGCAGATATGACGTATTTCCATATAGGCAAGGGTATGAACGTTTTAGTAGTCCGTGGGGAAGAGTACTTGGTTGGAGAAGCCTAGGTTACCACCTGCCTGAATACTTCTTGTTATAATTAGCTATGACCATATGAGCGAATCGTTATCCATTGTTCTATTGTAACATAAGTTACAAAACTATAGGTGATTTGTACACTTATCGTTGGGTGGTGTGGATATTCACATGAACTTCGGACCAAAATTTGCTATGCCGGCCGCGTGAAAAATTGGTGGGAGGAATCCTATTAGGAAACTGGATGCTTGGGATGGTCAACGTGATTATCAATGAAGTACAAATAACAGCCCATCTTTTTTAATGTTGGCACCAAAGACTAGGGTGATTGTGGGAGCAAAGTTGGCAGCAAGGCACCTTAACTGCCACCAACGTTGGCGCGTGCGCAATAAGTACATTTGGACTTTTTATTCACTTTATTTCAGAAGAATTTATGTATTTCTCTCCGTTTTGGGAGCATTTAAAGTTATTTTTTCATGCAATATCATAACTCATGTCTGAATGGGAAAAATGTTTGGGGGACGTAAAGTAAAGAACAGACAATTGTTTCATATTGCTTTGTCTATCAAGGCCATTCCATTTAAGTAACCAATTCAATGCTTTTAGTTTACTTTTAGCTGTTTTGTTACGCTACCAACGCTTAATTCTTGCTTTATATCCGTATTTCTTACTACCTGTGGTAGTATCTGTATCTACAGGATACAGCTGCAGAACTTGTAGTTTCAGACAACAATTTCAAATGGAAGGGCTTACTGCTACTTTACAGTGAGCAACTTGCTGCACCCAATTGCCTCAATGAGAAGTCCCAACAAGGAAAAACTCATGAAGCACTGCTCCTTGGACTCGACAGTTCGTTACTTGGACTTTAGCAAGGAAAGCCGCACTGTGCTAAAGGCGGAATGGACGCTATAGGCGCTGAATACAAATCAGCAGCAGTCGATGGGATATCACTTTCTAAAGAAAAGAGTTCCACAAGAAAAAATATAACAGCATCTTTATTATACTGCCGAAGCTGCAACTGGAGACTACAGTGCTTCACTTAAAGGCTGTTTAACTTTCCATTGTCCTCATATACGTATACTTCTAGAGCCACTTAAGTAGGTAGTATTGGGAAGAGTAACTTAATCTTAAAAGTTCATTTGCAAGGCGAGTATTCGAACTATGGATTTTCGGCCTGCTGTGGTGACGCTCTGCCGTTGAGCTATCCTCATGGTATCCCAAAAGCACACTGAACTTCTCCTCTGATGCATATACCATGCTTCAGTTAACTTCCTCACACCTTTTGCAATCGTCACCTCTATCAGGCTTGCTGATCTGAGCACGAAATCTCCCGGCTGCCTCTCTCCAACTAATGGAAACATTTGTCTATTTTGTTCCTTTGTTTAGAATCGTGAGCTCTGTGTGTATGTGCCGTGCTTGCTGGAGTAAAATATACAATTATTTGCCTATAATTGCCTATTTTCAAAGTATAGGTACTATTAGTTAAGGATCTATTTTGCTTTTTTACTTACAGATTTCTAGTCCACATTTTATGCTTCATAACACCAACTATAAAGAAAAAATGGGAAACTTATATACCCCAGTCATAGAACGCGAATAAGATAAACAATTTACATGCGAAATTTGGCGTTATATGAATATATAAAATGACACTTTTAACCAAAATGTTAGTTTCGTTTTTGACGACAAATGAAACAACTACTCATGCTTTAAAATTATATTATATATTCCAGTTTGAAGATGGGAAAAAAAAGGGGGGGGGGGAATATTGGTAAAATTGAATGTGGATTCTCCTTCAAAATGTGCATAATTTAGTTGAATTTGTTAAGATAATTCAGAGCACAAAAGATGTAAGCCAGGTTTTTTTTTTTTTTTTCCTGTTGAAGTCTTTACAAATACAACATGACTTTAATTTCTTACTAGAATCACATGTACCAGTTGCAACAGCTATTTACGTACATAATTAGATTAAATAATCAATATCGGCCGGCATGTTGACATGGTAGAGCAATCAGACGGAGACCAGAAGTTCCGTGGTTCAAATTCCAGTTAAAGCACTGTATTTTTCGGTCGGATTTTACCTTACCAATCTTTGACAAATCATTTTGATAGAGCATTATCATACAATATTTCCATTTGTGTGTGTGTGTGTGTGTGTGTGTGTGTGTGCGCGCGCGCGTGCGTGTGTGTGCGCGTGTCTGTGTGCGCGTGCGTGCGTGTGTGTGTGTGTGTGTACCCGTACCCTTAAAAACTAGCCCGATTCGTCGGTTTGCTGCTTCCTCAGCTTGTTTTGCTAAGCTGGAACACATGTATGTGTAGGCAGACAACGGCAATCTGTGCTGAGCACCGAGGGTATGGCAGTCGGCACCCTACTGCCGCCTGATTGCATTGTTCAGATCCAAGTCTCAAGAGAGGAGTGTGATTGCTTGTTTGACCACTTTGCCTTTTGTGTAAAGTTTGTTTACTTTAAATATGGACGGCGTTTTATTAATGAACCGATCCGATCGGGTATCATTTGATCTAGTGGAGACCTGTACAGTCAGGTTCCCTCATGATGGGTACAACTCAGCGCTGCATGAATTAAGTGAAGAACGCCTCTGTTAGCATGCTCATTTGTTTTAAAATATCAGCTGATGCATCATTAAAGGGGTTGTACGTATTTTTATCAGGAATACATACATGCTAAAGTATTCGCACACCAACTTTCAACGGGCAACCCGACACAAAACTGCTAAACAAAATGCTTTTCATGTGTAATAGTGCTAAAGTTATTTCTTCCTCTTCCTCTGCTACCCTGGGATTCCAATTCAAAGTCATTGTTTAGTTTCTTTTCTTAGTTTGTGCCCTATCCAATACCACATTTTCTTTTTTACCTTCTCTACTACTTATAGTAAAGTAGAGGAAGTATTGTATTCCAATTAAAAATTCGATGTCGAGATTTCACCGTAAACATGTTTTCAGTATCCCTGAATCCAAGAAAAAAACAGTTTTAGAAAAAGGTGCGTGGTAAACTACCCTTAAAAAGGAAAATTTTTTTCGAAAATTTTGTTTTTCTTGAATATTTATTAAAATGCCATATGTTTGAGTTACTTTTACGACAAATGAAATGTAGGTATATCTCAATTGCTTTGACTATAGTCCGTGTAGTCATATTTAGTCTGGAGGACTTTTGCATAACGGGTAAACCGTAAGAAATAGGTAAAATCTTACTGTACAAAACATACAATTTATGTCCAAATAAATTTCTTTGTAGCGTGAACCATTTCGTAGATATTCTTGTTATTTGTGCGAGTTTTGGAAATTTTATGCTTCCGTCGAATGGAACTTCGTTATTCATTTCCATATATTAACTGTGCTTAGAGAACGGAATTTGAAAGCTTTAAACGATTTGACTATCGCTCAGAGTCTACCGTACTCCCATATTCACGTTGCACCTACAAGGAAATAAGCAATAACATGATTCCTGCAAAGGTTTATCTCAACTAACACGAAGATATAGGAATAAGAGTTTGTAAGAATGGTTATTACAAAAGCAGAGAAAGTCATATGAGTGCAACACATTAGATTTTTTTCTATTGTAATTTCATTTTTCATTAGTTATTTTCCATTTATTCTAAATCTGAAGCTATATCTGGCCATTGTGTTCTTATAATTCTCAAATATCTATTGATAAGTGTGTAATTTCTTTGTTTTCCACATTTTAGAGCTATATCATGACTGATTTCGTATTACTATTCAAAAATCTCCCATAATATACTTACACGTAAAGTCAAAACCGGCTACAACGACGTCGGAGGTGTCGACGGTTTACGGTCCTTATAGCCGATAGTCCCACAAACTAAGCGTTTGCTTCTCTTCCTTCTTCATATCCTCCTCCTCCTCCTTCTTCTTCTCCTCCTCCTCCTCCTTCTTCATCTCCTCCTCCTTCTTGTTCTTCTTCTTCTTCTTCTGCTTCTCCTCCTTCTTCTCCTACTCCTCTCTTCCTCCTCCTCCTTCTTCTTCTCCTCCTCTTTCTCGTTCTTCTCCTTCTCCTCCTCCTTCTCCTTCTTCTCCTCCTCCTGATCCATCTTCTTCTTCTTCTTCTCCTCCTCCTGATCCATCTTCTTCTTCTTCTTCTCCTCCTTCTCCTCCTCTTCTCCTTCTCCTTTTCCTCCTCGTTCTCCTTCTCCTCCGCCTCCTCCTCGTCCTCCTTGTTCTTGTTCTTCTCTCTTTCAAAAACAATTAGCATCTGCTAATTTTAGGCTGTCTGTGAAAGTTAACAATCCAAAAAGCAGCAGAAATACAGTACACCTGGGGTATTTACAACTCAGGATCTCCGGAGAGGGACCAAAGAGGAATTTTTATGTTTATGCAGTGCCTGCAGCAGCAAAATGTAAAAAGCTGTAATAAGTGAGGAAAGAAGTAGCAATAATGGTGTTTGTTCAATAATATCCAACATGATATTGGATAATAAATGAGATAATTTCTGAGCATGTTCAAAACTTACTGTTAGTGATGTAGTATAATAGTAAATTTAAAATCTACAGAAAACAAGAATTTGAAAATAAGCGTTATATTGTTGTTAACAATCCCCAAATAAGTAACAAACAAAATTGAGCGTTTGACGTTATTGATGACATATTTTTCGGAATACGTAATAAAAGACATGTTTTATATGATAAGTCTGAATACGCGAAGTCGTAATAAGCTCTGTTTTACTTTCAGTACTGCATATAGCAAGTATTGTATTCCACCCCAAATTTCGCTGTCGAGGTTTGTTTTAAGGCCTCCTGGATCCAAAAAGAAGCATTTTTAGAAAAAAAGTCCGTGTTTCTCTCTCTCTGTCTGTCTCTCTCTCTCTCTGTCTCTCTCTCTCTCTCTCTCTCTCTCTCTCTCTCTCTCTCTGTGTGTGTGTGTGTGTTCAAAAACGAAAGTGGCTTAAAAACCAAAGTTGGTATTTAAGTGTAATATCTTTAAAGGATGCAACACGAAGACTTTGAAGAAACCTCCTCTGTACTTAACTACCCTTTACATGGACAGTTTTTTCAAAAGTGGATTTTCTCAAAAATGGCTCTAACGACTTTGATTAAAATGCCATATATTTAAGACATTTTGGTGACAAATGAAGTGGATTCTCTGGCTACAGCCCAGATAGTCCCGTTTGATTTGGATGAGATAGACCATATCTTACTATACAAAAAAAAAAAAAAAAAAAAAAAAAAAATCTCGTTAAAACACGCAAGTTATTTCTAAATGATCCATTTCGGAGACATTCCTTGTTATTTGTGTTTTGCAATACTTAAGTTTTCTCAAATGGAAGGTAGTTCTTCACTTTTTTATCTCTTGGTTTGGCTGCGCAAAGAGAGCGGAATTTGAAGACCTTTAAATAGAGACCAGATTTAAAACATTTGACTATCACTTAAGCCTGCTGTATTCCTTTTGCACTTACAAGAGAATTAACAATAAGGTAATTTCTACAAATGTTTATCTCAACTAACATGAGGAAGATATGAAGTAATAGTTTGTAAGAATAGTTGGTACAAGAGTAGAGAAAGTCATGTGACAACACATCAGAGTTTTAGATATAATATTTACATAGCATTTAGAAGGAACGTTATATTTCGTTGTTATAACCAATACTTCGTGAAAAGCAGTGTCACCAGAACCAGTTTCGAATGTAATTTATGGTTTTGGGTTAGCTTATCGTAAACAGTGGTCTCAAAAAGTTGAAAATTAGCACAACACTTTTACTTACAATTTTATTGTTAGATGGATAAGAGATTTTCAGACATTTCTTCGCGTTTTTATATCCTAGCTATCGGATTCCTCATTTTTCTATTTGCATATTTGCTAACAACATTTTGTTTGTTGGTTGGACATATTATAAATGCTCCCAGGTAGCTCCGACAAGTATAAAACGCATTTTAGTTGATGAAGTAAGGCATGTTACAAGGTCTCAGGTTTCTGCCGTTACACTGTTGTGTGACAGACGCTTAGCACAGCTTGTCATGAGGTTTTTCAGAAGCCACCTTGATGAGAGGCGCGGGTGTGAGAAGAACGTGAACAAAAACTGTACAAAAAATGGAGAGAAAAGGGAGAGACAAATAAACCGCGGCGGTGCAGACAATTAGCATAATCTCCAGACCTGCAGCTCAGCCTTTGCCGGGAAATTTCTTCTTTTTGGAGTTTTTAACGCCTTTTGTGATGTTCATTGTGGGAGAACAATGTGCTTCACGGTTGGTTTACTTACTTCTGGATCAGAATATACCGGTTCTTACAGTTACAGAATAATAATAAATAAATAAATAAATAAATAAATAAATAATAATAATAATGATAATAATAATAATGATGATAATGATAATAATGATGATGATAATGATGATAATGATGATGATGATAATGATGATAATGATGATAATGATAATAATGATAATAATGATAATAATGATAACAATGATAATGATAATAATAATAATAATAATAATAATAATAATAATAATAATAATAATAATAATAATAATAATAATAATAATAATAATAATAATAATAATAATAATAATAATAATAATAATAATAATAATAATAATAATAATAATAATAATACTTCTGGATCAGAATATACCGGTTCTTACAGTTACAGAATAATAATAAATAAATAAATAAATAAATAAATAAATAAATAAATAAATAAATAAATAATAATAATAATGATAATAATAATAATGATGATAATGATAATAATGCTGATGATAATGATGATAATGATGATAATGATAATAATGATAATAATAATAATAATAAATATAATAATAATAAATATAATAATAATAATAATAATAATAATAATAATAATAATAATAATAATAATAATAATAATAATAATAATAATAATAATAATAATTTCCCTAGTGCGTCTTCCCCTTATTCAGAGGTTACCCTCATCGCCCGGCCGCTGCGTCCTCCAGCCACAGCCAAGGCCACGGAAGAGTGCAGGTTGGGGTGGCGGGGGGTCAGCACGCCGACTCCCCCGACCGTAAGGCGACTACTTGACCTTTTAGGGACGCTACCTTTCTATCAGGATAGCTCCTCAATTGGCCCCCCAGGGACCTAACGAGGCTGAGTGCACCCCGTACCAGACCTCCCAGCGGGGAAAAAATCCCATGCCGGTACCGGGGATCGAACCCGGGTCCTCCGCACCACAGGCAGGCGCGCTACCACTGCGCTACGGAGGCGGTCATAATAATAATAATAATAATAATAATAATAATAATAATAATAATAATAATAATAATAATAATAATAATAATAATAATAATAATAATGATAATAATAATGATAATAATAATGATAATAATAATGATAATAATAATGATAATAATAATAATGATAATGATTAATAATAATAATAATAATAATAATAATAATAATAATAATAATAATAATAATAATAATAATAATAATAATAATAATAATAATAATAATAATAATAATAATAATAATAATAATAATAATAATAATAATAATCGCTTACCACTCTGCAAGTCTGCTTGTAGGGTTCTAGTTCGAACATCGGTTACACGAGTTACTTCCCTTTGTACGCTGAGCTCGCTTGAACACGGAAATGTTTTTATCTAATTCATAGTTTCTTTCAGCCTTTAATGCTACAAAGGATGTTAGACCATAAAAAAGCAACAAAGCACTCATTTTTCTCATGTACCACTTGGATGAACACAGTTCACTTAATGCAATCTTTCAGATGCTCAGTAAATCATTTATGGACCTAGTTTCTTATTAGTTTATTTAACCATAAGCTGTTGTGTTTCGTATTTCAAAGTTCAAACAGAATATTAAGTTTAAAATCAAACAATATATGTTTATAATATTTTTACGGCTAAATAAGCAATGGAACTTTACTGCTTTATTTATTGTGAAAGAGAAACAATTTAATGTGTTAATCATACGGCAGCTTAAGGATATTATGTGCACAAGATAAAGGAAGGTTATAAACTTGAATATTATGTTATTTGACTAACCACATTAGGTAGCTCTAATAATTATTGCGTGCAAAATAAGTTAAATATAAACAATATAGTAAAAGTGCAGGAATAGTTACCATCGCGCAGATGGAACGAAGCCACTGCTGCAAGTGTTGTATCAAAACAACCTTGGTCACTCGGCAAGAGAATGTGGGGTGAGTGAGGCAAATTCAATCGCTACCTCTCCTCTCGTGTCCATAAATAAATAATAAACCCTACGGCAACTGCCCATGAAGGGCCAAGGCTTACTGCCCAGTCGCTGCGTCCCTCAGCTCTGCCCACTACAGGCGTCATTGGTGGGGTGCAGTACTGGAGGGTGAGACGTGGTCAGCGCCCCGAGCCCTCCCGGCCAGTTATGCGGTCTTCTCGACCTGGGGCCGCTACTTCTCCATCAAGTAGCTCCTCAATTGGTCCCCCCGGGACCTAACGAGGCTGAGTGCAGACCTCCCAGAGGGGATAAAATCCCCATGCTGGTACCGGGGATCGAACCCCGGGTCCTTCGCTAACAACTGCGCTACGGAGCATTCGCCTAGCGAACCGGGGAACCCCGAAAAAACCAATCGGTGAAGAATATCGAGAATGGAACCCACGACCTCCCGAATGCTGATCGCACGCGTTATCACCTGAACCATTCCGCTCAGTAAGGTCAAGATTGATCTATATCTGTGCACGCATAGTAGGGGTAACGGTGGAATTGTGAACTTTGTGTGCTTCATTTCGCTAACGTGACGCAAATAATGATGGGCAGAATAACATGTTGGTGAAGAGTTGCACCATTAATTAGAGTGGTTACCAGTTCATTGCCGCGTGAAGAATTTTTTCCCGCTGCGAGTCCTTCAAATTGTACACCATCAAATAATATAAATTACATCGTTACTTAGCCGCGGGAGCGAGATAAATAACTGCGCTTGCCGCCTCACCTCACAGCATCCCATTGTGACCCCATGTGGTATCATTTTCTCTGTGTGTACACAAACCTAAAACAATGATGAGCACCCGACTGGTCACTGCAACAGCGGCACCAAATCAACATTTCATGAACTGAGTTCAATAAGTATCTGCTTATATTTCATTTCCAATTATTAACGGCTACAGAGGTCTGCGGTTTCGCTTGTATTCTCCAAATTAT
This sequence comes from Tenodera sinensis, assembly GCA_030765045.1. NCBI lineage: Eukaryota > Metazoa > Arthropoda > Insecta > Mantodea > Mantidae > Tenodera > Tenodera sinensis. The sequence continues at coordinate 174,330,817 of CM060963.1, read as the reverse complement.
CTTTAGTAATAACACGTGAGGATTTCATATGACGATAATTTTGCGGGTGCGACGCGCGAGAAAAATTATCCCAAATATGAAAACTTCGAGTGGTATTTGTTTAGTGTAATAATTAATAATCCAAATATTTAATATTATTACTTTCTCTACTGGTAAGTACGGGAAATATTGTATTCCACCCAAAAATTCGATGTCGAGATTTCACTGGAAATATATGTTTTTAGACCCCTGAATCCAAAAAAAAAAAAAAAAAAAAAGCATTTTTAGAAAAAGGTCAGTGTGTGTGTCTATGTATATGTGGACAGCATAACTCAAAAACGAAAATCGGTTAAAAACCAAAGTTGGTATTTAAGTTTAATGTGTTTCAAGGATGCGACACGAAGATTTTGAAGAAAATAGCCCCACCCTAAACTACCCTTTACATGGAAAAGTTTTGGAAAATTTTGATTTTCTTGAAAATGGCTCTAACGATTTTGATTAAAATGTTATATGTTTGAGATATTTTTATGACAACTGAAATGTATATCTTGAATTTTCTGGCTATAGCCCCTGTAGTCGTATTTACTCTGGAATACTTTTGCATGACTGGTAAACCGTTAGAGATATACCAAATCATACTATACAAAAATGTAGATCTTGCTAAAATATACATTTTATGTCTGAATAAATGTTCTTGTGGAGTAAACCATTTCGGAGATATTCTTTGTTATGTGTGTGAGTTTCGGAAAACTTAAAACGTTGTCCATTTTTTATATAAGTGTGCAAAGAGAACGGAATCTCAAAGCTTTAAAACATTTGACTATCGCACAAAGCCTACTATATTCGAATGTTCCCTTTGCACCTACAAGGAAATAAGCAATAAGATAACTTGTACGAATGTTTATTTTCACTAACAAGAAGAAGAGGAATAAGAGTTTGTAAGAATGGTTAGTACAAGAGTAGAGAAAGTCACGTGAGTGCAACACATAAGATTTTTTCGTGTCAGTAGTGATTTAAAAGTAAACAACTTATAATTTGCAACAACATTCATACATTTTAATTAAGGTTTATTTTGACAATTGGCACTGCAGCAGGCTGAGAGAACAACAGAACTTTTAACATTTAATCCAGGGAAATGAGGAGATATACATATGATGAATATAAATGAACCAATTTGCGTTAGTAGGCTATTCATTAAAGGTAGTTCTGCTCAATTAAAACTACAGTCGTTAAAGGTACAATTTTCGAAGTAAATCGCAAATCATCTTAAGTATTTTCATCGCACGTGCCATTTCTTTATACTCATCTGTTTTTAATGCTGCTTAAGTAGCCTTCCTCTTATCAGATATTCTTTGAAGGAATTTTCTCTTCGCGCTCCATGCTTATCCAGCTCATTGAAACTCCTGGTCTGAAAGTGGATTGAAATTTTACCCATGGTATCTTAAATACTCCTGTTGAATGTGGACAGTCACATGGTTTTTACAGTATATTTCTTATAATCATCACCATATGATTTATTCATGTTTACAGCCCAGTCTCTCATGATATTAACAATTTATTTAGTTGCCGTTCCCGCTGTGAGTTCGTAACCTCTTTCGTTGCAAAGCATCTGAAACTGATTCCATACACATGACCTGCACTTTCCGCATTTTTTAACTTCGCCTCTTCAATCAAAATATCAATATCCTCACTAGACTATTCACCAAATATTTTGTCTGCCATTTTTGAATTGCCCACTAATTTTGTTTTACTGCGCATGGATACTTCAGATCTTCAGGAACGCAAGAAAATGGCGGAGTCGCAAGGAGGAGATGATATAACCAAAGCGATAATACCACGACTATTCGACATGGGTGGAATAATTCTAAAATGTGTATTTGTTATGCCTTCAGAACTACACTACTAACAATGACAACCAACAAACAAGGTAATGAAATGCAAAATTATTACACCATATCAACAATTATATAGACACACTAAACAAAAAAGGATGAATAATGCAGAATTTCTCTATCTTCTCGTATATTTACTATTTGGGAGGAGCATTTTAAGTAAGATTAATATGTTTGTGTCAGGAAGATATAAAGTGAGTGAGTGAGTGAGTGAGTGAGTGAGTGAGTGAGTGAGTGAGTGAGTGAGTGAGTGAGTGAGTGAGTGAGTGAGTGAGTGAGTGAGTGAGTGAGTGAGTGAGTGAGTGAGTGAGTGAGTGAGTGAGTGAGTGAGTGAGTGAGTGAGTGAGTGAGTGAGTGAGTGAGTGAGTGAGTGAGTGAGTGAGTAGGGTTTAGAGGCCCGTCGACAGCTAGGTCATTAGGGCCCCAAGTCTAAAAGAGGTTTTAATGGCTTATTCGTCAGTGCATAACTTTAGTGGTAGCTCGATAACATAAAACGTCTGAGGTTTTTATATAACCTTTTTTGCCCAATTGTCATGCCGCCTCTAACATCTAAGGTCAAATAGGCGGCTTTTCCTTTGGAACAATTGCTCATCGGTAACGATGTTCACTCATTTCTATTTGTATATCTTTGGGTTTGTTTTACCATAAGTTTTTTATAAACGTTAAATTTAGACACACATTTACACTCTCACTCATACTTCCAGACTAGGGAGAGTGGGAAATTCCTAATCCTTCCTAAGAAAAATTTGCATCTTCTATGAAGATTTCTTCACTCTGAGTGAATTTTTATAGCCTGTAAACCGTAGGCTATGTGCAAAACGTGAGTGCACAACAATAGATTTCATTCAAACACACAATTTGTCATTTTTGTGATATTGATACTAGTAATTGATACTATCAATCATTGGTTTGAATTTTTATGTCACATTTTATATGTGGTTAATCCGCTATTCGTTTTATTTTTTCTCATAGTAATTTAAAAAAAATGGTATCTTAAAACGCTTATTCCTCTACCTACTCGTATTAGTTCAGATAAACATTTGCAGAAACAAAATTCTCTTATTGCTTATTTCCTTGTAGGGGCATTTGCAACACAGTAGCGATAATAAAATATTTTAAAGCTTTGAGATTCCGTTCTCTTTGCAAGGCTAAGATACAAAAATGAATAACGATCTTCCATTTGACGAAAGCATTCCAAAACTCATACAAATAACAAGGGATACCTCCAAAATGGTTCACTCTACAAAAACAAATTCTTGGACGTAAATTGTGTGTTTTAGCAAGATCTACATTTTTATATGGTAAAATTTGGTCCATCTCTTATGGTTTAGCAGTTATGCAAAAGTAATCCAGAGTAAACAGGACTACATTATAAATTTCACTTGTCATAAAAATATCTTAAACATATGGCATTTTAATCAAGATCATTAGAGCCATTTTCAAGAAAATCAAAATTCTCGAATAATTTTCCATGTAAAGGATAGTTTAGGGTGGAGCAATTTTCTTCAAAATTTTCGTGTCGCGTCCTCAAAGAAAATTAAACTTAGATACCAACTTTGGTTTGTAACCGACTTTTCGTTTTTTAGTTATGCTGTCCACGGACTCACGGACAAAAGCACAAACACACACACATTTTTTCCAAATATGCAATTTTTTTGGATTCACGAGGCCTCAAAACATATTTCCGGTGAAATCTCGACATCGAATTTTTGGGTGGGATACAATACTTCCTTTACTTTGCTATACGTAGTAGAGAAAGTCAGTTATTTAACATAAACGGTATTTTAACGAGCTCAATATTTTTCCTGCAATAAGATTTTGTCTACATCTCTAATGGTTTCTCTACTGATATAAAGTCCGATGATAAACAGAACTCAGACTGTTTACATAGAATTCAAATATGTGTATTTTATTTGATAATGCAGTATTTTGGACATGTAGTATTTTGATGCAGATTATTAAGCGGTTTTTAGAAAATAAAAACGATCCAGTGAAGTCTTCTTTAGGGTGAGGGATTTCATTACGATTTCCCTTTTATCCCTAAAAGGCTTTCGAATTGAGTACGAAGTATATTTATCTAATTTCAGTTTTTGAGTTATGCCGTTTACAGTTTGAAAAGCCAGCAGGCCCTACAAACTCTTTCGTTTCTTTCGTTCTTTCCTTTTTTAAGTTGCTCTTTTATTCAGGGAGGCACAAAGATAGCTTTCAGTGAAAACTGGAAATCGAATTTCTCAGTCGAATCAATACTTTATCTGTCATACATAAGCTGCAAAAAAGCAGCTGGTGAAAATGTCTAAATTTTATGGAAATGCTTAACGAGGTTTATCATAAACTTTGTTATATAGTATTTTTAACCAAACTAAATAATAAATGACATGTTTCGATTTTCCACCCCACAATATTCCACGGTCAGAGGAAGGTAATAATCATAATGTCAAGTAGCTCATTTTTCCAAAAGAAAGTGAACAGTATAGAAAAAGAGAGCTATTTTATATGTGGATTTAATTTGTTATACAGGTGTCCCAAAATTAGACCGACAAACTTTGGGAGCTGATTATAACATTATTTCAAGCACTTTTTTGTTAAGGAAAGCTTTTTGCTGCGGTGCTTCGTTTAAGCGCTACACGAGTTAGTGTGATTACCTGCTGCCTCCCACCCAGTTTAAGTATTTACGGCAAAATCAACAACGCAAATTAGTATTGCATTTATCTTAGTAAGGCATACAATCTTAATTCAAGAAACAAACACAGAACACACAAACAAAGCACAAAGATCTCATTGTTTACAGTTAACCACAGTTTTACTATTCAAAATTAGACCCACAAACTTTTAAACCAGAGAAATGGCTGGTGTCTTTGCGAGAGTACGGCGGAATAGGGCAGGCGGATCACTCTGCGTTAATTTCAATAGGCGTACGTTCCAACATTTGCTTTGAATAGTTCTTATTTTCGTAGATCGCCAATTATGACCTACGGCTTTTCGTGGTTTACCCTGGTTTCCCTGTCGAATGCTGTGGTATTTCTCATCTACCATGATTTTCTTTCCACAATTTCTTTTTCATCCCGTTTCCTTCTCACATTTCAGGTGCGCTTCTAGGTTTCTGATGTATGGCGGTGCCGGACAGATGGCGCCGATGCTTGCTCTAAGGTAAGGATGCTCCCCCTGGATACTGGATATTAAAGGCAACGCTCATCGGTAACTCCAGGAATGGGATGGCTCTTCGAACCTGAAATTATCAGGGACTTCCGTGCGTCTTATGGCCTATCTGCCTGAATCTCTGAGGTTCCTTCACTTCGTCCGTTTCTCCTGGCGGGTAGTATCCACAATAGATCTATCTAAGTGGCAGTGCGCGAGGGGTCCTTATGTTGTATATAGCTAAATTAACCTGCTGCGACAAATGACAATTGGAATTACTTTTCCTTTGTCACTTTATTTCCCTTATAATTGTATCACAAAAACACATCTCTCTTGTTATCGTTAACACAATCTATAGTCCTTCGCGACCTTACAACTCGTAACCTTGACACACTCCTTTTGTGTTTCAGTTCTAATACTCTCTCGGTCTTTTTGTTCCATCACACACCGAAACACACTTAGAACTAGCTGCTACCGGCTGTCTGCTCTCGCCGTCCCAACTCGTTAAAATAGGCGAGAAGACGTAGCACCGATTTGTCTCAAAATTCACCCTTTCTCGAATTTCTCATAAACAAGCCGGCTTTTGAAAGTTGCAGGAACAGTGTGGAATAATCTGCCTTTGTTTCGGCCCACTCAACTGTTACGTGTTTGCTCGCCGTGCACTGGTGTGAGGTAGTGGACCTCGGCTCCCTTTGATGTGCGGTGGCGGCCGTCGTCACATTTTACTAGAGAGATGCCTACAAGGTTTATTACAGATCAGTATTTTTTATAACAAGCCAGGGCAGTAATGTGCAGTAATGTCATTTCCTTCATCAAATCACTTTGCATCGGCAATGAGCTAACACTGATGTGAATTCCACTTCAAGTACGCGTAGGTATCATTCGGCATCGAAATATCGAAGTATATCAGCATATCAAAGGTAGCGGTTATTGTAACTCACAGGGAAATCGATAATAGCGTATTGTTCACAACTTGAAATGAGGCAATAGTGAACCTACAGCACGTCGCAAAGCTACTTCTACAGGTTATTTAGTTCCGAAGTGGAACTTGGGCCGCTTTTACACTGGTGTCTTGCTTTTATATGATCGGCACGTTGAAACCATATAATATAAAAACGTCATCTAATCTATGCCTAATCTCTGTATTAATTATGTCTCGGTACACCATCAACCCTTGTCCCGGTAAGAAAACACGAGCAATCTTTTATGTTTTAAAAGTGAAGGAGATACATAAAGCTTACACCAGACTCAACCCGCCCAAAAAGTTGCTGTCTGCTATTGGAATTAGCTTGGCGCGCACGCGTGAGTGTGTTTATGTGCTGAAAAATAATATCTTTAATGGCTCGCAGAACTGGTTTATTGCTGGTTTGATAAAAATAAAACTAAACGGCTTTTGTGCTGTAGATTTTGTATCTAAAAGAAAACAGCTGTGCGGTATTCTAAATCTCATAATTTCACCGAAGAAATCACGAGACACAAAAGTGTCAACATCTATAATTTATTTTATTTCTTGTTCATATTGCAATGACAGTAATTGCAGCATACAAGAATGGGGCAGCAAATGCTGCTTCAACGTCGCTTGGGGCTTTCATCTTTTCTTGCAATGCACGATTTGTTTTAGTATTGGTACGCCGGCTCCCAGTCAAAGAGACGCTCAAGGTCATGCTACCTAACCCACTGCTTGTAAATCCGCGCCTGGAGACAATGGAGCGGTCAGAACAAGGATCACAATGAGCGTGGCAGAACTCCAGCGTCTAAACTTTCAAAACTGTCTCCGAGATACACGCACACACACACTCTCAATACTGACTGTGTGCAACATATTTAAAACTAAGTGCTCCTCTGTACGTGCTCAACACATAGAGATCCCTTCTCTCAACACTGCTTTCGCTTATGTAACCTAGAATGACGTAGCATTGATTTTTTACGAAATCCACGTTTTTGTAAACAAGACTGGCATATGAACAGTTTCTCGAACTGCCTGGAAACTCTTTGTTCTGTCGCGCTCATTGTTAGCTTGATGAGATAGCTAACTGCGAGCTTCTCTTTGAACCGCACGGCCGTCCAGTGGTATGAGGTAGCTTGACCTTGAGTGCCTCTTTGACCGGCGGCCGGGGCCACAATATTTCATGGCAAATTGTTATACCGGGACGGTAATACTAAATTACTTTGCATGTGACAGTTATCAGTGTGTTCTAAAGGGGTTCAACTTGACAATATTGTCAAGTCTTGCTAGGTCTTGTCAAATTTTATAATATATTTTTCAATATTTGCTAAATTTTCTTGTAAACTCTTGATTTGAAAAATTAATTTGATCATGTAAAATACGCTTAAAACATGCTAGCTCGTTGCAAACTTTGAGCTCAGCAACATTCGTTCTAAATTCGGGTCACTGCTAACAGCCAAAACTAGTATTTCACAATAGTAAGCAGGTCAATATATCTTTCTTTAATACACGATTGGAACTGATATGCTACTGACCGTGGAGAACTACTGCGCTAGTTTCAGCAGTGTTGTGTAAAACTGCATTAGTTATCTTGGCATCACTTCTCTATTAAGTTCATGTCTTGTGTAATTAAGCCGCTGTTGCAATTATTATTTGATATACGTAATAACATTTTCACACACAAATGTTTACATATCTATAGCAGAAAACTTTTATAGTGTGACAAATCCCACTTCTGACACCAGTGTCCAATTACTTTTCCTTTTCCTTAGTTTCCTCAAAATTGAATCACAAAAGCACAGTCCTCTTTTTTATGTCAACACAATTTACAATTTGTCGTAATCTTGCAACTGACAGCCGTCGTGTGTGATCGTAACCTTGACACACACTTCACTAATATTCTTTCTCTTTCTCTTTCTCTTTCTCTCTGTCTCAAACTGCTTCCGACGATGCACTCGCACCCCTCAAACAGGCTTAGCTAAAAACTGCTAACAACTGTCTCGTTCAACTCTACATTCGCTTATATAACCGAGAATGACGTAGCATGGGCTTTTCTCGAATAAACTTTTTCGTAAACAACCCGAGTCTAAATAACAACAATAACAATAACAATAATAATAATAATAACAATAATAACAACAACAACAACAACAACAACAATAATAATAATAATAATAATAATAATAATAATAATAATAATAATAATAATAATAATAATAATAATAATAATAATAATAATAATAATAATAATAATAATAATAATAATAAGAACAACAACAACAACGCTGTATTGAAAATGTTAGTGGAACAATTCGGTAAAAATAATTTCACCGTGAATGAAGAAAACATACAATGTAGATTGTGTCATTTTGAAATGCGAAATTGTAAAGAAAATTGTTAAAACAACAATGTGCTACAAAAAGAATATAAATCCCTTATTGCATCGTCAGGTAATAAGAAGATGGAAGAGCAAGAAAGTTCATCACTACAACCGGAGTTCTTTGAAAATCCGAGTAAAATATACCATTTTACAAATTACACCACCCTAAGATTAAAAATTAATTAGAAAATATACTAAACTATTTGAAAGAAAAATAATAAGAAAATAATACAACGCGTAAATGTTTACATTTTTACAGTACGCATGTTAGTGTCTATGATGTCTGTTCTTTACGTTAAATTGGTTGCTACATCCCATATTGTAATGTTTACAGCTCCAGGTTACGAGCGTCACACCGTTCTCCTCTCCGCACTATTCCAGACACACGCAACGTACACACATTGCAAGCAAAGGATATTTGTCCTAGCTCTAATAATGCAGTATATATCAATGCATGCGTGGGATGGTCCTACTAAAGGTATTTACTTCTAAATCCTCCTAAAGAAATGTTCTACATATCCATGAAAATCTTTTGATAAACAATCTATCCAGTGAGTTCAGAGATAAGAAAATTCACAGCGAATAATGTGCATAGAAAAGTAAAATAATTGTGTTAAATGCAGCCTGTTTTAGTTATTGGAGTGCTTGCAAAGAGTGATCAATGCATTCCCATCTAGTTACAAGTGTTGCTTAGAGAAGTGTGCTATATCATTTGGTTCAGGTATGTCACAAGAAGAGAAGCGTGAGCAGGAGTGTACAGAGGTGTACAGCGGTGGTCTGATGGATGGGCACAAGAGTCATCAAGATGCTGGTCGGTCACGCCTCATCCCCGCCCACATCTCCTCACCTTCGGACCGACCGGCCGGCCGCTCGCTCGCTCGCTCGGTCCACGACCAGCCTCTAAAATATGATGAGATGCCCATAGCTGCCTGATAGCCTTGCCTGCCTAATCTCCATCCTTACATTTCCCTATAGTTATAGATATGATGGAGAAATTTGATGACTGGTTCAGCCCGAAAGGAAATCGTTTCCAAAAGCCACAAAGACGGACATCGGTTCAATCTTCTTACTCCAACATGAACATGAAGAATTCGTGATGAGTTCATGTGTTTGCAACAAATTTGTCAAGAGATAAAACACTAGCAACAAACACGAAAGTTTCTTAGTAACTACATTCACAGTTATTAATGAATACATCGTTGAACCACTTTCATGTGTCCAATGATGCTTTGTTAGTATCAGTTCTGGCTAAGGAATTTATCTAAAACAAATACCTATCTAATATTTTATTTATGTGAGCAAAAGAACAGAACTTAGCTAATAATATTTCGCTTATTTATGAAAAGAGACTCATCCTCTGGCAAATTAAATTTTAGTGAAGATTTCAAATCTTAGCCAACGATTTCCGAAAATGGGATCTGTTTTAGTTTTCTTGAAATGGTGTTACTTGCATATGTAGAGGAAGAATGTAAGAATCACATCCCATGATTTCAAACCAGCAAAGATCCCAAAGATGAAGTCAATATCATCCATTGCCTGCCTGATTCTCCTGGGTGGAAGTTCTGCAGGAGTTTGATAAACGTCAAGTAAAAACCAGCTTGCTCAGACTTCAAGAGTATAAGCCAGAGGGAAATAAATATGGCGACCGTAACCAGAATGAGGGAGAAGATTAAGAATACAATTATTTTCTCTGAGTGACTGATCTGTAGCTTCAGAAGAGAATTCTGTCGTTTTGATGCATGAATATTTCTAGAGGGAAAAACGAGCAAAACTCTTAAACAGGTATACTTAAAATTCACGCAAATACAAAAACATTAAGTGATAACAAATCAGTAACAATAGAAACGTAATAAGTTTTGAGTTTGTACATCTTCAACGAAAACTTGTACATAAACAAGATTGCTTCCAGAAATATACATCAGAACGCTGGCACAATCGACGTATTTCGTATAAAATAATGCAAGAATGTAAAAGCCATCCTAAAGCTAATTTTAATTAATTTTCTGCCTTAGTGAAATGATAATCTCTAATTACCACTTCAAACTTAAGGGATCAAAGAATAACCAATCTTCAAGGCGCTCCATCATTGCTTTGTAGAAGCACAGGCTGAAATTTGCAGGTCAAATAACAATGGCGCGTACAATCGATCTTGACAGAAGCTTTATTCTTAACGACTTTCTCATGCTCTATAATAAAAATATGACAATGTAATTTCTGTAGCCGCATGCTAAGAGGCACCGTTGCCAAAAATAGAAAATGTTGCTATGAAATGTTAATTCGGCTGCATTCGATTCATAGCCCAGAATTGTTGAAAAGAATAAGCTCCTCTTCATGAAATGTTAACTGTATGTATACTTAACATGAAAAACGGCATGAATCATGAATACTTAGACGAGCTCTTGCAAGAGGGCAAAATGCAGTTTATGGTACTTCTGCAACAATTATTTCTGAAACCTGGCTCAACTTTATACACTGCTCCACTATCACCTAGTTCAACATATTTTGACAGCTACCTTTAGTTTATAAACCATCGATGACATATTATGCCTCTCAAAAGCAAATTCCCTTAACTCTATTTTAGAACTGCCAGTCCCTTGCGCGGATACTAGGGGAAAATAGTTCATGATGGTAGGAGGAGTTAAACAATTCAGTTAGAACTGTTCTAGAAGTATTGCTCTATTGGGTAGTTTTCTAGTTAATTAAAATACTACATTATTATGTCACCTTCAACAGAAGTTTTCATAGGCTGTAGAACGTAGCCATTAGTTCTAAAAAAGTATGAAACTTTATTTGTCCAGCTTAAATCACTGCACTATTCTGGCGTAGTATAAAATAATTTAGCAAAAGTTAATTCATTACAAGTACGTTCTGCTGGAGGGGAGTTAGGTGGTCACTCAATAGGTCATAGGTACATATATACGTCGACCTACAATAACTAGCCAATTAATGTTACCGAAAAAATAAACTCCCATCCCAATTGACAACAAAAACTAAGAGTACTTTAAATGCTTATTTTTGATGGATCGAAAGTCGCTTCTAACAACAAAGGCCTACAGAGAAGTTGAATGATGATAAATAAGAACTAAAATGAATTCGCTGTACCAAGAGCTGAGATTTAGCAAGACAAAGGGAAAATTCTGTGGGAGGGAACCTTATTGCGACAAAAACGACAAAATCCAGTCCAGTTATTTTTCTTTCACTTTATTTATTTTCCAAAATTGAATGTACAACAAAACAGTTCTCTTTTACTGATGTTAACACAGTCCTTCGGGACATTAGAACTTACAAATGTTCTCGTAACCATGGCTCACTCCTTTCTGTCATTGTTCACTTTCTGTCTCTCAAAAAGCTGACGTTGACCATACAATCACTCAACACTCACTAACTGCTTCGCTATCTTCCTTTCGACGCGATGACGCAGGTGACAAACGCACACATATGCACTACTGACTCCCGTTGACTCATGTCTTTAACTACTACTTCTCCCGTTGCCACGCCTTCTTATATGGCGAGGATGACGTAACATGAACCGCCGGACATTTCTCGAATAATCTCGAAAACCCCTTTTTGTTCTGCCACTCTGTAGTCACGTATTTACAACAGTCGCGCGAGGCAGTCTGACCTTGAGCGCTTGTGCTGTGAAGCAGCCTGGCCCCGAGCCTTTGCTGCTGTCGGCCGGCGTCATATTACATTCGCAACTTAAAACCGAGATTCGAACTTGGACCCCTCGGATTACCAGGCAGATAAGCCCATTCACTACAACACGGAGAAAAGTTGAGATTATCTAAAACGGCTAATACTCTATCATAAAGAATAAGATTACTCACATTTCATTTTAAATCTATAATCATGGAGCTGGATGTGATTGTAAGTAGTTGCGCATGGTCTGTACACTTCACTTGAAATCTCCTCAAGCTGAAGTTTGACGTGCTTCTGTTTCCTATTACAACTTGGCAATAAGCTGTAGACGTTGAAATCTAATAAAATTCATATTGATAAAATATGCCAAATGCATTTTATCAAACTAAATGTTGATGTATTTTCCTGACTCCTAAATCTTCCATCTCTTATTCCTACTTGAGTAAAATGCTTTGTATACTGACTGAGATTGGACAACCTATGTGTATAGAGGGTTTGACCTCTAGTTAAACTTCCCGCCCTCTTTGAGAAGGGTTCGATTCATGCCAAAAGAACCGGCGCTAAAACCAACACTGCTGCATTGGGGCCTGCTCGATTAGATTAATGGCCTGCTGGTCCGATTAAAATGAGGTCCTGATGGCTATCTTCATAATAGGCAATTAATTAGGCACCCTATGGAATATATCACTCGGTCTGAAAGCACGTGAAGTCGTTCATTGTGTACGGTACATGTAATGTGTCGATAATGGCACTTTGTCTATAGTGCTAACAGCACTGATAAACGTGTTACGCCTTTGCCAAATAGCTCTTCGAACTGCCAGCACTCACATAGCATTTCAGGAGGTTTGTCATATATATTGAAATCAAAAGAAAACATTTAGGAAATTTTATGGTACAGTTTTCCTTTGTAAAACCTCACAAGAAAATGTGAAATAGAGATGCTTTGATAATCTTCTGTTACGAAAAATAACAAGCTTCGAAAAAGTGCGAAAATGTAAAGTTTGATATATCCACAGCATCCATAATACAATTTCAGACTACTATAAATCATTGCAAATCAGAATAAAGAGGATAAAAAGTCAATGAAATCTAAAGATTGTCATTGTATATAAGATAATACAAGTTTTTCCACCACCAACGCGTGCAGATAAAGAATTTTCTTGCAAATATCGATTGAATTAGAAGCGGGAACAACAAGCAGCAAAAAGGTAAGGAACTGATCCTGGCTTAGAAATAAAGGTTAAAAAATACATCTTACTACGTACAAACATATTAAATTATTACGCCACGAAACAACATATAAAGAATATACAAAGGAAACTATGGTACTATGCTTCCACAGATACATAAGTTTAATGCTGAGAAGAAACATTGGCGTGTTATTGAAGATTTAAAATGCAATAGTTCTCTTCGGACTTTAAATTATTTAATTCATTTACACTGCAAAACCGAAATATCTATGTTCATCAAACTGCTGGCTTTTTTTTTTCCCGATAGGCATCAAATTCAAGACAGCAGTAGATAGTACGTAATAGATTTAGAATGCAATTCGACGGAACTGTCTCTTTGTGTAACAAAAACAGCTGGTTTTATGGGCATTTAAATTCCTCCATCTGAAGATATTCAAACATCGAGATACAAAATAGCCCAAAAGTGTGAGCGCATTAGTTTGGAAAGACACCAGGAAGTTTCGGAGCAGTTCTAAATAGGCTGCATTGCTTTCTGGGTAACAACAGTGAAGCTAATTCTGGTCTTTTAACTTAGTAAACTTACTTAAATTAGGGAACTCCAATTAAAAAGTAAGTTTTCATCCCCTAAGGAAACTGATTTATACTTTATATGTTGCCAGGTGTAGACAGTAAAATAATCTGAAAGCAGTTAGATGAACTGTAATAATAAGCAAACGGATATTATCTCAAACTTAAGTACACAATCAGTTTCACAGTTTGATTTTTAGTGTTGTTAAAAATAACAAGGGCAGTCAGTGCCCGCATAGAGAAGAAAAACTCAGCGCTGCTTCTGCAGCAGAATTTCTGCAAGGTGTGACACAGAAACCATACCGAGTTCTAGACTTACACAATACCTCTTTTCTTCTTCATTAGGAAATCCACAAATCTGATAACAGTCGCTGACGTCAATTCCATTCTACTGCCGGACTGTTTATTTTAATTACGTTACGTTAATTGCGTTTTTGTGTTTCACGCTAGGGGGCATCGTCTGTTTTCCTCATGCCGCCTATGATGTCTTGCCAAGCCAAAATATTGTTCCCTTTTACTTTTTTTTTTTTTTTTTTTTTGACTAGCTTGCAAATGGTTTTAAGTGTTTAGTTATTTCTTTTGTATGTAGCTTCCAAATGTTAATACGCGTGGTGGGTGACCTGCCTTCCAATGAACAGGTTGGGTTTTAGGTGAGGGCATGAAGTAAGCCGATCCTTGGACCCTTTTATAGCACCACTTCTTATCTTAAACTATTGTGGAAATTCAATTGCAGGTTACTACAATTGAAATTGTATTGTATAATTTAGATAAACCCTCAATTTTTTCATTTTTTGAAAAATTTAAAACTTCGTTTCAAAAGGCAAAACAAAACTGTGCTGGTAACTTTCGATTTAGAATGAATAGCTGAAGTATAACAACAAGCTATCTAACTTATCCTTAGTGCTCATTGGACGTGATGGTTCTTTGGTATGTTTACTACTGAAAATATCGAGAAAGCAGACTTTAAACTGAGAGGCTTGTAGGAAAAACTACTAATATCATGTCTTCAAAACTTTAGGATAGAAGTAGAAGTTCTCACAAGACTTCATCCACCAGTTACATTGCAGGTACCTATTTACTTTGCAAATGCGTATAAAAACAAATTTGTCTTATATTATTACCCAGCAGATACGACAATAACGTATCGCTTAGCGATTTAAAGTAGGAAAAACACTCAGTGTTTTAGCTGAACTGCTGTATTTTCACAAATACATTTGCAATTAATGACTTCTTTTAAAAAATAGAAGAAAGAAAGAAGAAAAAGAGGTAAATATCATTAAAAGAAAAATCTTATAGGAATATTTATTCCAACCATTTTTACTGACAATTAACGGAATACGAAAATACTTTGGAGCAAAACTTAAACTCCAAATCACATATTATTGGTTAATTTTTACAAGACCTCTTGATGCTGGCTTGCTTCTGTTATAAAACCTTTAATATTCATTTTTAGAACAATTCGAAATTTTGGGAATATTTCTAAGGTGATGGAATTTTCTTGCTTCTAGCTGAATATTTAAATCGTGTAAAATTGAAAATTACACGATTTTGTTTTCCATATTGATTGCTTTCGAAAAAAACTACACAGTTATAACACTGCTAATTACATCATCTCTTAAGACAAAGTAGTCATAAATCGAACATTTATGCACTGATACAAATCAGTGGCCTCTAAACACCTGCAAACGTTGCCACACAAGCGTTCTACACGCCGACCATAGAGTCCATGTCTCTAATACTTCAACCTGCAACTGCCTTCCTACAATCTAAGTATGCACATATACCATGTGAATAAATTCCCTAGTTTAACCCCTTTTGGTAGCAATTACGAAAAGTAATAAAACAATAGAAATCAAGCGCAAATAAGGTGTAACAACAGTAAAATTTTCCATATTGTCATTTCTTTCTATATCCTTTCAGCAAAGAATTCTAGATAC
This sequence comes from Tenodera sinensis, assembly GCA_030765045.1. Classification (NCBI taxonomy): domain Eukaryota; kingdom Metazoa; phylum Arthropoda; class Insecta; order Mantodea; family Mantidae; genus Tenodera; species Tenodera sinensis. Next base: position 174,315,152 of record CM060963.1, on the reverse strand, counting down.
AGTTTTCCATTAATTTCCCATTAATTAGGGTACGAATTCCCAAGAAATATTTCAGAGAACAGCTTTTTACGGGTACTTAGGAGCACACAGGGACGAAAACAAAACTATTTGCTTAAACATAGTTCGATAAGCACTAGCTTTGTTACTATATGCTTCTGTAGCATTTAAAAGATTTAAGACAAACACTTCAAAGAAATAACAGGGATATTTTGGAAATGACACCTAATGTTTTATGGCACATTTCATTTTTTAAATGCTGACGAATTCTAGATTTTTACCCATTGTATGTTTTATGCAGCTTTTATTGCTCTACGGTTAGTAAAAATTAATTAACAAGGGAAAAAGCTTCATAGGTATTTATAAAAATTCATGATACATATTTTGTTTCTAGTGACAATATCTCTAAAATATTTAAATGCAAATCACTAAAAGGTGCGGGAAAATTTATTGAAGATATTTGCTCAGTATCCCTAAAAGGAGCCTAACATAAGGGCGAGTGGACTATCTCTCCCTCTCTCACGCATACACACCTTTTCCTTTGTAAAGTATGCTGTAATTCTGGGGAGTTTAAAACATGCATTGTCGATGAAATGTATACATGAGCGGCTCCAAGATAAATCTTCAGGAGGTTCTATTTCTATAACAAAATCGGTCAAAATTACAAATTATAAATTCAACCAATAAAATTAAAGTCTTGGCATTCAGAGGACCGGGAACAATACGAGCGAAAATAACATTATAAGCCAAAATCTTAGAACAAATAAAGTACTTAAGTTGCAATGTGTCATATCTTAAAAATAAATATAATTAAGCAGATGTGTGGTACCATAAAAAGAAACATGAAAAATACAAGGGAGAAACAAGATCAAAATTTTCTAAAGTAATGGCGATCTTAACACTTCTATATGAATCTGAATGTTGGACAATGACAAAACAAGAAGAAAAATTGAGGTGACAGAGATATGATTTAAACAGATATAACTAACTGATTATACTTCAAGAGATAAAAGAAGTGAAGAAATGCGAAGAAGGTAAAGATCTCAAGTTTAATAGAAAAAAATACCAATATCGGGATAATTGGAGGGATCATGAAGAAATGAGGATAATTACGGCATTCCCAGATTAATTATGGCCTACATAGCTTTGATGTACAGAACCGGAACAAGCCTAAATATCTTAAACCCTGTTGATGTTGTTGTTGTTGATCATCATCATCATCATCATCATCATCAATCATCAATCATCATCATCATCATCATCATCATCATCTGGTACCGGAACTTAGGCAGAATGCATTTTTGAATGTTACAAATCTATCTTCAATTTGAAAGTGAATCAGTACGAATTATATCTTTGTGATCGACATGCCACAGTTTTATGTTACCTTTTTCTGCCTTTTTAAGTATAAATGCCTATTTTACGAAATACATATTTTTTCTCCTTTATTTCATTGTTTATCATTATTTATCTGGATAATCTTAGAAACATTTCAAAAATTCTACAAGGTGGCAATTCTGTTGCAGTTGAAATGGATCCCGTGGTGATGCCAGTTTTAGATTTCCTCCAATAACCTCTGTCAATGTTGAGAGGTCATTTTGTCACATGAAAAATGTGATATGTGACAGGAGACTCAACATGACCCCAGAGAACTTACAAAAGCAGTTGATTATCATATGCAACGATTAAGGCATTGCAATACACAAGCTTTTTTAAAATATTTCATTTTTGTGTCAATTACAACACTAGCATTTTGTTTATAACTGTGAAATTCTTTAAAATATGACGATTGAGTTGTTGAATGTGTAATCTATTAATTAAATGGGTTTTTCTAATTGTCTTTTTTTGCCTGTTTTAGTATTTATAATGTCTTTTTTCCTCCCTATTTTAGCTATTTATAATACCTTTTGTTCCCTGTCTATTTTAGCTATTTAAAATACCTTTTTCCCTACCTATTTGAGCTATTTGGAATGCATTTTTGCCTGCCTATTTTAGCTATTTATGTCTTTTCCTGCCCATTTTAGCTATGTATAATGGCTTTTTCTTGCCTGTTTTAGCTATTTATAATGCCTTTTGCCTGCCTATTTTAAAGGTTTATAACGCCTAAACTTAAGATGAACTTAAGTAGTCGGCACAAAAAGTCATACGTGACTTCTATGCAACATGGACGCGTATGCATTTGCCTCTGGCTTCAAGTTCACATAAAAAGTATAACAAACTGTTTCAATACCAGAAAGATAATTATCGTATATATGCTAAACGAACTCTATAAACAAGTTTTAAATACTTCTCAGTGTGTTAAGTCCCATTGTTCTCTGAAACCAGCATGAGCATGCTGACAGATCTCAACAAACAGCTAAGAATTTAATGTTGCGGGACAGGCCAATCGTCTAGAAGTGTGAAAGACTATCCTTTGGAGTTACCGCCGCTAACAACGATGTTGACGACTTCTTGTAATACAGAAACCATTAACATTAATGATCGCCAGGTGGGCATGTTTTAAAGAGGAAGAAAAGAAAGAATCACGAAATTCAAAGCGACTCTTCTTGTATACATAGGGAACTATAGGAGCAAGCCTTTTAATGTGGGATTTTAATCATTATGTGCAGTTAACTGCGAGGTTTATTACTTAGAACAAGATTTGCTATGCTGTCCAGGTATGCGTTTCTAATTTCAGAAGTCATGGCAAGAAGAACTTCCAAGAAAAGGTATTATGGCCAAAGCTGAAACGTCTAAAACAGAAAACGCTTCTATAATTTTAACTAACTTTATGGGTCAAAGGTCATCTGCTACACGCGTGCGTGCATGAGAGAGAACAGCATAACCCAAAAACCAAATATCCGATAAGTACCAAACCTGGCATATACGTTCAGTATCTTCCAAAGTTGTTACACGAGTTGTTTCAAGAAAATCTCCCTAGCACTACCCTTTACATGGAACATTTTTCAAGATTTGTTATTTTCTCAAAAATGGCTTTGATGATTTTGACTAAAATAGAATGCATTGAAGATCTTTACACGAGTAAAATGTATATCTAGAATTTTCTGGGAATAAACTATGAAATCCTCTTTAATTAGAAGGAATTTTGTACAATTTTGTATAGGTAACTCAGGTGTATATTAAGCCAGGAGTCGGCAAAATGGTCATCGCGACTGCGCGAATGGTGATGTCAGACAACGCAACCCGCTATGCACATGATGCACGGTTTGAAGGGGGTTTGAAAGCTGCAGTGGCGGTGTAAAGGAACTTCTCTAATACATGCTCAATACATATATACAGACTGAGTATTTTTAATGTATTTTTAATTAATTTATTCTTTACATTACTCGGGGCGTTACAGTTTCACTTACATTTAACGTTAATTCACAAGTACTGACGTACAAGAAAGCACACAAGTTTTCATCTGTCACTCACAATCTGCTTTTAGATTTTACGATCTTCAGTTTGGAAAAAAATTACTCACAGATATATATGTTGAGCCAAACATAGCACTAATATATACAGCAAATACAGGGAGAAATGCGCGACACACACCTATCGGATGTCGTTAGGTGAGATCAGATTTGCAAGCTTGAACTGTAGTCTTTTATGCTTGTGCCATCGTAGGATTCAATAACTAAGTCTTGTTCTTTAGATGGGTTTGAGGGAGCAACTGAGGAGTATGATAAACTTGTGGAAAGAACACTTGTTGTCACTTGATTTCGATAGGTTATGTATTTGTTCAGTGTTTTCGTTTGTCATTTGTCTGTTACGGTTTTGTCCACTGACATTACTACTATGGATCTTTGGCTTTATCTCACAATCCCTATTAACGGAGGAGGACATAATTGTTTTCTCACAATTTTAGATTGGCTATTAAGAGTATTATTATACAACGAAAACTTGTAACTGGTATTGAAATTAATAACATCCTTACTCACAAGTGGTTAAGATTAGATGAAGTTTCCTTGAAGATAATATTTATGCTGCAGATTCCACTTGGAAGAGCGCATTTATTTCAATAACCAGAGTAAAAAGTTTCACGCCAAACGTTTGTTTCAACATTGTCAAGTTCAATCTGTAATTGTTGATAGCTAACATAATAATAGTAATTTCCAAACCAAAAGAAAGTTGCTACAGAAAGTTTTGCCGAGGAGATGGCTCCGCGGTAGCGTGTGAGGCTTGTATTCGGAAGGCCTACAGTTCTCAAATCCCGTAAGGGGCATTCCTGCTTGAGATTTCATACAGGTTTTATTCAGTCTTCATAACTGCCTCAAAAGTATAATTTCACTATCATCAAGATCCGCCAACGTATGTAGTTAGATCGGCGTTGGGACAGTTGATAGAGACATAAGGCTCAAAAAATTCATTTTTGGTTTTATACATATGAATCTATATAGTCTGTAGAATATGCCCTATAAGGTATGTGGGTGTTTGTGGCTTCGAGGGCATTTAAATGGGGATTTAAATCGAGCCGCCAGCATCCCTGGGTTTGCCGTTTACCGAAACTTGTTTTTTTTTTTCTTTAATTTTAGGTTACTTTTCTATTAAAAACTATAATAGAGCTATGGTTTTTTGTACGTATGCAAAATGTGTTGCTCTAAGCAGTCACTGAAAGATTTTATATTATCTTTGTATCAAATTCCTAAAAAAATTATAAATACCGAAACCAATTTTAAAAACGTGTACATAATTATATATTCTTAAAATTGTTATTTTTTATTAGAATGTCTTAATCTTCCACCACATATGTCAAATAACATGCTTGTAAACTGACTACAAAATCTGAATTGTTTCACTTTAATTCTTTAGAAGAAAAAAGGTGCCTAAAGAAAAAATATTTAAGTATTTTGCAAATTTTCTTGTTTATTTAAATATCATCAAGTTAGCACTGATTAATCTAAATTATGATTTGACTATGGTTTCTGGATGAGATGAACTTTTTATAACTGGTAACATTTTCATAACATTAATACAGAAATTTCCTTGAGTTTCAGTATGGAAATTGCTACTCTAGGTCTACCCAGAGTTCTTAAAGCACCCAAAAAACAAAAACAACAAAAAAGTTAAAAATGTTGTTCATTTGGTGGTTATAAAGTTACTATATATCCAATTACACAGCATCTGCACATTCGTTTGGCATGAAAGGTGGAAGACGTTCAAACGATATCTAAATGAACCTTTTAATACCTTTAGGTAATGCAACATCTGGTTTTTAAGTGTTCTTAAGAGACCTTGGGACTGAACAATTACCACAAAGTTATTAAATTGACGATTTTTAGGTTATGCACATACATTTTCCTCAAATCTTCAGTCATAGGTTGGCAGTGATATTTGGTAGATTTCACCGTTTTAAAGGTCTAGCGCAGGCTTTGAATGCCATGTGCGCTACATTTAAATACCCCATTTCTGCTTAAATTTTCGGCCGTATGTGAATAAAATACGGGCCAAGAAGCCCTAAAAAACAACCAAATTCAGTCGAAAGATGTGGTTAGGCTAGGAATCTGAGGAGACAGACTACTAGAAAAAAGAGGGAAGATGTGACATTTGCAGCAGGGCAGTTTTAGGCCACACAGGTAACCTTATTCATAATCTTAAAGTATGTGTGTAGAAAAATTCTTTTTTCTCCACTTTAAAATTTTATACTATCTGCTCCATGCACATTAGATTTTGTGCTATGCCCTTAGAATTTTTCCAGCATGTGCTCCATTTATGTGACTTCAACTTTAGCCTCTAGTTATAAAATCTGAAAATTTGTTTAGCTTTGAAAAAATTAAATACACTAAAAAGTTAAAAGAAATATTCCCAACGTCCATCAAAGCAAAGAAATTACGTACTTTAAAAGCAATTATATTTACTCCCTGCTACCGATTGGTGGTGTTTGTTAGGCAGTTAGAGTTTATAAAATAATAAAACTGTTGCGATATTTTAGTTTGTGTAAGGGAATATTGTACCCAATAGTACTGTATATGTAATTACCGAGCGAAGCAGGTTGGCGACACTGACTTGGTGTTCACAGCCAATTTTAAAACAGTTGCCTGGAGGGAGACAAGGATTGCAGTTGTTAAAAATCTCAGGTGGACAAACAAACATTTGTGGGTGGGATAAAATAACAGTGTATGTATTATTGTTATTTGGATTTATTAACCTAATTAAACAAAGGACGAGTATTGGTTAGAAATAAATAAAGTGGTATCTGCATCATGATGATAAGTGATTTGAATTAAAACAGTTTAACCGTCTTTGCTTGTCGTCAATTTGCCTCCACCCACACAAAAACCCGGCGATAATAAATGCTAGATAGCTGCCTAGATTTAATTCAGTTCTGCCGAAACAGCCGAGGAAATATTTCTTCAAGAAAGCCAAAAGAAACACGACAAGGCAAATGGTGGGAGATGGTCCCACTACATTTTTGATGCGCATGAAGAATTTTTAATATTAAGGTATTTTTGCATTATGAATTAATTGAATAATTAATTCCCTCAAAACTATAAACCAGATTGTGCTGGAACTTTGTGCAGTAGTTTATAAAAGTGTGCAAAGTATTGATATCATACCTACAAAAATATAGAAAACTCAAATTTCGGTCCCAGGGTTAGCATTTTGCAGCTACTACTATGTGCAAAATTTCAACCGCAAGCATTGTTTGTGAATCACGGTAATTTGTAATTCATTCAAGTTGCCTGCAATTCCCTGTTTACACATCTGACCGAATGAAGGAAAAAGAGTTTTTTGCCTGCGATTCGGAACATAAATTAAGCCGCGAACTGACAGTCATTAAACACCGAACATAAGTGTTTACTGCTGGTTTGTATATGATGATTTTTCAAAAGAGTCAATGCAATAAATAAGGAGAGCCTCGGGGAGAGGCATGCACCATTAACACTAGTCATAAAGCAGTGTTGTAGTGCTCCATTAACGAGCTTATTTTGGACGTGGAGAACATCGACAGGTGGTGGGTTACCTCGTTATGCTGCACCCCGCCTCAAAGTTGGGGCATCTTATAAATCATCCTCAAACTAAACACGACCTCGCTTGTCCATTGCTTACAGTTCGAGTTTCAACAAACGCCTCTTCTGCAAGCCGTTTAACCAATGATCGGCTCACTTCATAATCAACATCAACATACTTTCTAAGGTGCTATGTAGACTCGTAACCACATCTCTTACAATACTTAATTTCATTTTTTAATTATTCGTGTGGGTCTGTTGTTGATTTTCTGTTACTTTCAAAACATTTCACATTTTCTAAATCAATACTCGTAAAGCTCAGTCGGTAGAACACTGCCTGTTGCGCAAGAGGTCCAGCATTCGATTCCCGGTTGGAGGGTGGGAATTTTTCTCTAGTGTGACAAGTTAATCCAACGTAACACAAACCTGGAGGTAAAAAAAGAAATACCGCTAAGTGAGTGAACACCATTGCTGCTGAGCAATTGTTCCAACAGGTTAAAAGCGGTATGTATATAAACAGAATATTAAAAAACCTGATTTGTTACACTCACATGACCTTCTCTACTCTTGTACTAACCATTCTTACAAACTCTTATTCCTATATCTTCGTGTTGAGATAAACATTTGCAGAAATTATCCTATTGCTTATTTCCTTGTAGGTGTAAGGGGAGTGAAGGAGTACAGTAGGCTTTGAGCGATAGTCAAATCGTTTGAAGTTTTGAGACTCCGTTCTCTTTGCACGGCTAAGCTATAAAAATAATAATCTTCTCTTTAACGAAAGTTTAAGTATTCCAAAACTCACACAAATAAGGAAGTTCTCCGAAAAAAGGACATAAATTGTGTACTTTAAGGGGATCTATATTTTTGTATAGTGAGATTTGGTCTATCTCATACAGTTTAGGAGTTATTCAAGCCATCAAGAGTAAACAGACTACATAGGCTATTGCCAGAAAATTCAAAATATACATTTTCCATAAAAATATCTTAAACATAAGGCATTTTAATCAAAAAGTTTTCAAAAAATTTTCCACGTAAAAGATCGTTTATCCTAAACGATTTGTTCAAAATTTTTGTGTCACATCCTTAAAACGTATTAAATTTAAATAACAACTTTGGTTTTTAATCAACTTTTTTTTTTTTTTTTTTTTTTTTTTTAAAGCTATGCTGTCCACAACTTGATAGCCACACGCGCGCGCGGACCTTTTTCTAAAAAGTGCTGTAAGGCCTGTTTGGTAAGTTTTTCTTTTGGTATTCAGAGGTAAAATGTTGCCAATCCATTTTATACTTTGTCGTTAAATTTAAATATTTTTAGTTGCTCTCTCATTGTTTCAGTTTTAATTTATATTTAAGACTAGAGCCAGTTACGTACCTGAAAAATTTAATGTCAGCCTTTTCAATTGTTCTATTGTCATTTCTACTCAAGGTCCAGGTCTCGGTTCCATAAGATATGGGCACTACCATAATTTTATAAGATTTTAATATGGTATATCTTCTTGCTTTGATTTTCAATGTAGTTCTATAATGCCACATATGCTTTGAAATTTATATAATTTTCGTTTTAAATCATATTCATAGGAAATATCACATCCTAAGCAGCTACATTATTTCACTTGTTCCATCACTTCGCTTTTGAGGAGCAAGGAAGCACATCACTTTCGTTTTCTCTGCTGAAGTAATCAAATTGTACTTTGACATTGTTTAGTCCAGCTGGTCCTAAATACTCTTAATTTTCATAAACATTGTCTCTATTTGTTTTACAGAAATCTAGACAACCAATTGAATTAACAGTTTTCTATGTTTATATTTAATTTAGACAACTTTTGTCTTGGCTGAATAAATTTTATTTTGGCAATTAATGCAACAGGTCCAACAATTGAAGGGTCCAGTGCAAAAGGGGGAAGTGTCACATTTTTGTTATTTTACGTAAAATGAATTTGAGACTTTAAAATCATATGCCAGGAAATTGAGCAAATTGAAATGGCATAACTGAATACACATTCCTCTATAGGTACACAGCAATAAAAACCTTCTCAAAATACTTTTTGGATAACTGATCTAGAAAAAAATTACATGAGCGGAAATTTCATCTAACACTACTGCTTATATTCATTTAGTAGGCTTCCTCTTATGAGGCATTGTGCTATAATATTCTCTTGCATCTGAACTTCAAAACTACTTTAGGTGTAGCAAGTCATTGAACTTTTCCCATGAAATGGGTAATAATAAATCTGAAACAGATAACCCTATTCTCTTCATTGGATCACTGTATCTATCATAATGTTTTCCTTACTTCGGACACGAGTTAATTTATTTCATAGTGCTGCAATTAAAGACTTCTTAAGATGCCATTCTTAGTCCATTAATACCTTTTACATAAAACTTTTGATACTGTGACAAAGAAGAGACAACCACTGATACTACAAGAAATGGCCAATTATAATGCAGTGATGGCAACATTAATGTGAATGCTGGCTGCAAAACAAAGGAATGCTGTTGCTAATGCAGTGTAGCAAACAGACAACACGTCATTTCCCTTTCTTGCACTTGGACATTCAATCATTTTAGGTTGGAGACAAATATCTAAGGTTCTGTCTGTGAGGGTCCATCATCCTTTTTTTTACTTTCTCTACTTCGTAAGTAGGGGAAGTATTGTATTCGACCCAAAATTTCGATGTCGAGATTTCACAGGAAATATGTTTTGAGGCCTCCTGAAACCATAAAAAGCCTCTTTAGAAAAAGGTCGTGTGCGTGTGTTTGTGTGTGCTTGTGCGCGCGTGTGCGCGTGTTTTTGAAGTGTAACTAAAAAATGAAAAGTCGGTTAAAAACCAAAGTTGGTATTTAAGTTTAGTACCTTTCAAGGATGACACACGAAGGGTTGGAAGAAACTTCTTCCACCTTAAACTACCCTGCACGTGAAAATTTTTCGAAAATTTATGTTCTCAAAAATGACTAACGATTTTGATTAGAATGCCATATGTTTAAACTATTTTCATGGCAAATGAAATGTATCTTTTGAATTTTCCACCTGTAGCCTATGTAGTCCTGTTTACTCATGATGACTTTTGCCTAACTGGTAAACCAAATCTCACTACCTATACAAAAAATGCACAGTTCTTTAAAACACTCAAGTTATGTATAAATGCATTTTTTGTGGAGTGAGCCATTTCGAAGACACTCCTCGTTAATTGTGTGGCTATTGCAATCCTTGAACTTCTCTCAAATGAACGTTGTTATTCACCTTTTTATCTCTTGGCCGTGTAAAGAAGAGGAATTTTAAAGCTTTAAAAGATTTGACTATCGTTGAAAGTTTATTGTATTCCCCTATTCCCCTTATATCTACAAGAGGATTAGCAATAAGGTAATTTCTGCAATTGTATTTCTCGATTAACATGAAGATGGAGTAGAGTTAGTAAGAATAGTACATGAGTAGAGAAAGTGTGAGTGCAACATATCAGATTTTTTTAGTGCATTGAAGGTTATGCTGTTCTACTCCATTTGATCTATCATAATAAACATTTATCTCAGATTTTACAAACTGGTGACATTCCCTCCTTTTGCAGTGGACTCTTCAATTGGTTGTCTGAGCTATGTACACCTGAGTGTGTGTGTGTGTGTGTGTGTGTGTGTGTGTGTGTGTGTGTGTGTGTGTGTGTGTGTGTGTGTGTGTGTGTGTGTGTGTCTGTGTGTGTGTGATGGGGAGGAGGAGATTAAGAACTGTCCCACAGCGGAACATCCAGTAGCCAAAAGATGAACATATCTTGTGAACAAAAAGCACACTCGACAAGACACCTAGGTGCAAGGGACTATGTTACATCAACCGTGTTGTAAAGAAATAGACTGGTGAGGAGAGGGAAAGACAAAAAAAGGGTAGATGGTTGCTACCGAATGGAATGAAGGGAAGAAAATTAAAATTGCTCTGAAGACAAAATAAAGGAGTTGTATGATAACAATAACACCAGCAGCACGATGAACAGATTAGGTATGTCGACTGGGTTATAGCTCTTTGGAGGATAGCATGCTTCCTGCTAAGTCATTCATCGTGTTCCAGATGACAACAGGGGGCTACCTCGAAGACAAAAGCCGCACGAGATTCCAGCTTTTCAACCAAGTGTTATTTTTTTTCCCATTGGTCACTCAAAGAACAGTCTGTACTGTAATAAGGTCCTAGATAACCAGTGAATTTCCTTACAATTATCACAAATTCTGCTTTCATGTTCCACATTACGTCGAAAGACATTTATTCTGAAACCAAAAGTCTGTGCAGGAAAGGAAACTAACGGCTTATAAGCTGTTAAATGTAATATTGGCACAGTTCAGATTACAATGGGATAACACTTCACAGGAATATAAACATGTGGATATGTGTGGCAATCACTGCCCAAAGAAAATGTTACAAAGACATTTTTGTTTAGCGTTATATCATTTTTCAAGTCTTCTAAAAACAAAACTGCGCAAGTGTTAGTAATATTTCGTAATGGATGGTAGGTCTGTCTATGTCTTTAACATAGATTTCAACATTGCAGAATAATATAATTTCGCCGCCGGAAGGGATCGAGGCTCTGACCACGTCCCACGCTTAAGTACCGCACCCTGGTACCGCTGTGGGGATTTTTTCCCACTGGAAGACCTGGTCTGGGGTCACAGCCTCATTAGGTCCCTGAGGGACCAATTGAGTAGCTACCTGATTGAAAAGTAGCGGCTCCTGATTGGGAAGATAGCCGGCCGAGAGGGACCGGAACACTGATCACGTCCCACCCTCCAGTGCTGCACCCTACTCATGACGCCTATGGTGGGCGGAGGTGGGGGACGCAGTGGCCGGGCACTGGGCCTTGGTCCGGAAAGGGTTGCTGCGCCGTGAGGTTTGTTAGTTTTAGTTTCATTGTCACTTAATTTGGAAGAGAATATTTACCTAACTGCTCAAAGTGTACTTTCCTTGCTGAGAAACATTTCAACTTGTCTTTGGGCTTGATCATAAAGATTTCACTTTTGCATCTGTTCCTTTAGTGGTTGAGTAAATGATCATTTCGTTTGGATTGTCGATTCAACGTATGCAGTTCATTCAAAATTCGATACATTCTGCGAGCTAATACGGTTAGGAACTTTTAAATAAACAGTTGGCTTCAAGTTAGCCACACTCAAACCATTATCAATACAAAGAACGTAAATAATAGATCACAAGGACCACTGACGGTAGGTAAAACACGGCATGGTTTTTTATCTGCCTAAAGTTCAGTAATAATTCACTAATTCTGCCTTAAGCCGGTTTTAATACACTCTTATATAAACTTAAACAAGTACGTAATTCAGCTTACATGGTTTCAGGGGCTGCATATTCATATAGGCCAAGACTGTGGGACTTCGTAAAATACATTTTACAGAGATATAAATCGAAATCGAACTCCAAGAAGAGACTAATACGACAGAACAGCACTTAAACAGCGGGATAACCCAGGCAGTAAGGTTTGTGGTCCGCATTCGGGAGCTTCCGAGTTCAAATCCTGCAGCCGACTAAACTGACTGATGTAGTTTTCTTCAGTCATCAAGGTGAATACTGGATTACACATTGAATACTAGGACTCAAAGCCCAAACAATAGAAAAAAAAAGCAATGAAAATAATAAAGTGTAATATAGAATGCGCTGCCATTTATCAATAGAAAATGAAAGCAGCTAGACTGGACGCAACCTAACCGTATGCCCGACACGTGTAAAAGCAGAGATACAGTTGCCTAGCACTAAGGTATTTGTCGACACTGGCGAAGCTGGTATGATACAGGATGAGACCTAGAAGGTTTATTGTCCGTCCACGAGGATCTCCTAAAGGGTCCATTGCGCTATGGCCACGTATAAAGCGACATAAAATAAGTAGAACACAACTGTCTGGGTTTACCTAAAACCTAGGAAACAGACGAAAACAACGGTGAAAGAGCAACAAATGGAGGCCAGGAAGTTTCACCACAGCAAGAATGCTGTGGATATACCTACAGAAATGATATAGAGAGGGGTTATTAGAAGCAGTAATCAACTGCGAAAACTCATATCTTCTCGACGGCACGGGGACTACAAATGAGTCATGTTTTGCCTGTCACTGTGTATTAGTGGATAGTGGCACTTGCCTCACGCAGAATGTACATTTCTCCCAGCAGATGGAGGGAAGGGGAGGAGGTAACGGATATCGTAGACAAACGCTGCAATTACTTTTGCATATTCCTAACGTTGACATATACGCCAAGTTTTAAATGTTTGCATATTAAGTATTATTAGTTTTGCATTACAGACTGACCATGTCTAGTTTAATATTGGGAGGTTGAATCAGATTTGAAAATTCCAGATTCCTGGTATAGGGTTGTAAAGAAAGAAAAAAAGAAAGATGGATGATGCCACATGTCAGAATGACAAACATTTTAGCATGATTCACCAGACATATAATCTGAGAAATTATCATGTAACCTAGTCGGTCTGGGTTACATGCTGGCCCGAGGGTTCAAAAACGACCTAGACCTATGGTTTTAAGTGTGTTTAAACATACAACATAATGTAAGAAGATTTTTATGTGACGCTACTAAGCTTGCCAACGAGAGCTGCGCGAAACTTCGGTACTATTCGGATAACGTCGGATTATCTTGCTCGACTGAAGGCCACATGCCATTTCCACTCCCCGCTTTGTACTTGCCGGTTACTCTCTCACCATTCATTCACTGTGATATGCACTCCTTGAGAGTTGTTAGATATTGGAGCCCGTAATAGGGATACGTCGCCCTGCAACAGCGTAACGGTACGATACGGTACATTTACGAACATAGTCTTTTGCGCATCCTGCAAATTACGAAGCTTTAGTTGCGCCAGCTCTACTGATATGTAAAAGAGCTCCTGCGGGACAATTTTCTGGCACACCAGTGGCTCTGATATGATCCGGCAATTGACAGCATTGTTAAGAGACACAATAATTTTAATCATATAACCAATTGGTAAACGACGTATTATTTCGACCTTCTACTGGGATTTTGAGCCACTATCACTTACTTCATGTCATTATGTTAAATGTGCAGTATATAAGTGTAATAGGTATCTTTAGTGTATCTGTATATAAGAAGTGTCTGACACTGCTTATTTAAGGTGCACATTTTAATTCTACAGCTGCATACATGTCAGTTTATTCCAGACAAGTGAGCGAAGTTATACAGTTTCCGTCGTCCAGCATTTAGTAGAATAACCTGTTGAAAAGTGGCAAAAGCTGTGTAGTCGGCTGTGTGTGCCATATGTTCCATTGTCATTGATTTCACAGGAGTGGAGAAGCTCTGTGTTATGGCACTGAGGCATCTACGAATTTCTGTATCATGAATCTACTGATTTATCTGCAATAAGTGCAAATTTCAAATAAATACATACACACACTTAAATTCTAGCGCAACTTTCATTATTTGTAAGTTCCTCTACCTGTAATTCATAAGCAACATATTGGGATACATTATAGCGGCTCTATCGAAGGGAAAGATAATCTTTAATGACCAAACTGTCGCTGTGCAAAGTTTAAATTCCTGCGACTCTATAAAGTGGTGCCAACCTATGAGGTACAATATAACTAACCTCATAATAGGCGGGTGAAACTCTTGAGGTACAACTGCCCTTTGTGAATGGAGCAAAACATTACTAAATTATCCCCTAATGGTGGGAAAATGTCAAAATTGTAAAAACACCTTCGGTAAAATATATCTAGTATTACTACTAGTTACCAGCAAAGGGTTTGACACTGTTCTGATTGACCGTAGACCTGTTTCAACGTGTCTGCTTTCTTTGATACGTACTTATATATTTCTTCAGAAGTTCTTACACAGTTTTAAAAAAACTATATTCTCGCCAAAACTGAAGTCCCTTCTCAAATACTTAATATTAACCTGCTTTGTATTTGATCACTTGTTTGATCAGCAATATGCGAAGAGCACAGAGGTAGAGTACTACCGGAGGGGATTCCATTCTGAGCCCACAGCCTGACTATTGTATGTCAGACCCTTGGGAGGAATGGATGATATGAGAGCGTCCTACGGGGGTGTTGGAACCCGGAGAGGGAGCGAGTCAACATGTCAGCAGTCTCCCTAATGTGTGTTGGAGACTCATCTGGACGCCACACAGCCGTCAGCCTCACGGGTTTCGAAAGACGCCCTTTCCCCGGCAGGTCTGACAACTACAAGACCACCCCTCCGTCGAGAACAGGTCGCAAAGTCTCCACACTACAACGCCAAACTCGCCCATCGCCAACAATTCCATCTGAAAGAATTGTCCTTCGCAGCATGCGCCCAGAGATTCGGGAAAACCCCCGAAAAAACGCAAGGGTCAGAGAGGTCGGCCTTGGGAGTCGAACACACGAATGCAAGCCTCAGACGTTAGCGTGAAGCCATCTTGCTCGGTATGAAGAGCTCAAGCGAAACAATCCATTATAGGAAAACACCTTCTTTGAAGCCTCAAGACAAATAACCCTGCGTTGAACTTGAAGCTTATACACATAGTAAATTATAGCACATAACACCTGATTTAATATGCCAGTTTATTTTATGTTTAAGAATATTACAGTGTATACTCTCATGGGAAAAAACAGGAATGTCTGTAAGAAAATATTAAGAATTTAGTACATGTAACAAAGATGTGCATATAACCATATTACTTTAATTGCATTCCTCCTGCATTCCCCAAGGTAAGAAGAAAACATAGGCTGCACCAAGTTAACAAGAGTGTGGATTAGGAAATTATTTTGTACACCATGCTAAAATAACAAAATAAACCCAAAACACCAGTAGAAGGCTCCCACAAAAAGCCAGTTCCCGCCGACAAAAATGGACCACGGGTGAGAAATTCTTCTCTTGATCAGGTAGGATTATGAAATGCTATACACGGTGTTTTTTCTTCTGCTATAACAGCTAGGACCCCCCCCCCCCCTTTTCTGCCGACCCGAGAGTCCGTCCATCCGTGCAAGCGTCCAAGCATGGCTTCCCCTTCGCCGGTAAGTTCACGGTTGTACTTCATAATTATGATCGGGGTGATGGATGAGAAAATAGACAACCCCTTGTACCAGAGTCTTTTGATGTCCTACGAGATGAAGAAGAAACCGGTTCTCTCTTATTTTCTCTCCTGCATATGCAATTCTTAGGCTCTTATCTCAACCGCTCTCTTCTCTTCTATCCTCCTCCCCCTCCTATCTCTTCTATTACGCGCACAAAACGGCTGCTACCGGAGTTACGCATCGAATTATTATATCCAAGCAAGAGTCTGGGGCCAAGATGGTTGGAAGACACGCTATTCCATTCCATCATCTGGTGCCTGCAACAGCGTGCTAACTCCCACTACTTGATGACCAGCAAATTCCTCATGCCTTCTGAAGGTCACATTTTATTTCAACCCATGTCAGTTGCTTAAATTACTTACGGCAAGACATATTACATGCTAGGGATGAGGGATATAAGTTTACCGCTGTCTGGTGATTAGCATGCTAATCCAGAGATTCCAGGTTCGATTCTCGGCTGGAAGGTGAGGCTGATCTTTTTCCCCGGAATGTTTCTTGGAGTCTGGAAGTGTGAAAGACAGTGCGAATGTGTGTGTGTGTGTGTGTGTGTGTGTGTGTGTGTGTGTGTGTGTGTGTGTGTGTGTGTGTGTGTGTGTGTGTGTGTGTGTGTGTGTGTGTGTGTGTGTGAGGTTAAACACAACCCAACGATAAACACACAGTAAACAATGAACACCATTGCCATGAGGCAAAAACCGCCGATATATGACCTAGATATCCCTGTATTGTGAAATGATGGTTGTGAAATTTTTAATATCTAGTTCAAATAGAATACAAAATAACTATTTACAGCGTGCCTGTTGAAATTGTCATCATGTTGTAATGTTTTATACCATATAACAAAATTTTCTCTGTAAGAGCTTTTGTTAAGTATCTACGAAATTTTGAATTGGTTATAATACATATAAAGAAAAATAAAGCTTAGGTACGCTTTCGAGGAGTATTTTAATCAGAGTAATATACTTTTTAAAAACGTTGCTTAAACTTGCTACAGCGCATGTTAAAAAGCCATAACTTGTATTTAGAGCCTCTAGATAATATAAATTTAATTACTCGTCCAACAAGTAGCATGGTTGCATCTATGAATACTTTCACGACTTTCACATCTATTCGGTTCACTTCAGTCCATTAGTATCTATTTAAGCTACGGTAGTCTTTTCGTTACTCAGCGGTTCCCATTAAGCTAAGATACTTCAAAAATGTAAATACTTTAAAGTTTTCCTAAGATATACCGCTGTGCAAAGAGTATAGTACTCGTATATACCTTTTGAAGTGCTTTACAGAATCTCAGATATAACACCTGCGTCTCAATAATTCTCTCAATCATGCTTTTAATCCGTTTAAAACCTTATTTATTCTATTAAAAACTACCTTCAAATATCAAATATATGCCGCTGAAGATTCGAATAGTGTTGCAAACGCCTTTATAGAAGGGTGAAAAAATCAAGAACTGCTACAAAACTATAAATATACTTACAAGCTTCCCTAAGTTTATTATTAAGGGCTTTTTAATGGGAGACTTATTCTTATCTCCTTGAAATAAGCATGAACTAATTGTAATTGTAAGTTTAATGGAATAATTTTGAAATTTTATACGCCCATCATTCTACCATAAATATTTAGTGGGAAGTATTAGCATGCCTTTGAATAATAAGTATCAATGCAAATATAGTACAGACATCTATGTATACTGCATAAGCTGCTTTAGGTAAAAACGCCATCCAATGGTTTGCCAATTACTAGGCTAGGTTTTCAGTTCTCAATGCGTTCTCATCGAACAGTTTCATTCCTGTTTGACAACACATACAATACTACACGAAAACTAATTATCAACATGCTTACGAAATTAGTTTACATATTGTTAAGGGAATATATCACTGTAGAGATGTATTGATGTAAAGTATGTCATTTTTTTAAAAGGTTACGCTTACCATATTGTTCTATGTAGATCTTCAATTATCAACTACACACCAACTTCGCGTAATCTGCTATTCACTCAATTGAAGTCAGTATTAGAGAACATCCTCGATATGAGTTATGCAATAGGAGGAAAAACATGCAAAAAGCACATTGTAGCACATGGTTAATTACTTCCAAAAGTTGCCCGCCTCTATGGTGTGCTGGTAGCATGTCTGCCTGACATTCAACAGCTCCTGGATTCGAATCTCCCCTAGGGGGACTTATCCAGATAAGATTTTCTTCCGAAGTTTTCTTATTCTGAAAAGGCGAATGTCGCTAACTTCAAGTTCTATGGGCCTCAGGTTCATTTGAGTGTCATTTCACTAATTTCATTTATTCATCTTCCGATATGACATTACGTTGGAAAACGCTGATAAAAAAGAAAGAATGTTCCACAAGCGCTCACATTAATGACATATGTATTTGTATACAAAAAAGGAAATTGTTTCAAAATCTATCACAAATAGACATATACAATAACAGAGGTTATTGATACGTAAGGCAGATGTTCCTAAGGCAAGTAAATCCTCCGAAAAAATAGTTTCAAATAGGAAACAAATTCAAACCTCTAAAATAAGGATTTATTCCAGCAGCAATGTTTCATTTCTTGTGAGAGG
Source organism: Tenodera sinensis (assembly GCA_030765045.1). Lineage (NCBI taxonomy): Eukaryota > Metazoa > Arthropoda > Insecta > Mantodea > Mantidae > Tenodera > Tenodera sinensis. The sequence continues at coordinate 174,296,600 of CM060963.1, read as the reverse complement.
TGATTACCACATTCCTCTGCTGCTGTCATGACAGTCCTAATTTTATAATTGAGACTCAAACCGCATAGTTAGTCTCCCTTGGAGACTAAGTCCACTGTTGCAGCAAGAGGAGCAACTGGCAGGGCAGACAACTTGGCTCTTGCTTCCACTCCTTCCCGGATGCCTTGCTAACATTGTTACATCATTTACGAGGCTGCGGTAGGTACCCCACACCACACGGTGATCCTCTAATATTTCGCCACCTCACTACATTCATCTATGCATTTTCTTTCAGCTCACCAACATTTTTATTTACTACTTCAGCTGTCCGCGGGGAGTACGTTCAAAATTATTCTCTTTTTCCCGAACATTGCGCTCGATCGTTCAGCAACTGACGATGTTACTATATGCATCCAAAGGAATGCTATTCAATCTGATAAGCTGAAGTGATAACATTTGTTGCACATTATCAACTCAGCTTATGAATATGACAGGTATGCATATGTGCTTTCAAACAATACACGGCGGAATGGACAATTACCGTTGCTCAAACCAAGCATCTAATGGACGATGCAGGAGTCCCCAACTAGCACAAAGGTGCTTCTAGATCAATAGTACTTGGCTGCGAGATTCAGTAGTAGATTGCCATGACTAGGGACAATAATACAAAATGCGCAGATATTTCTCCTATGCTCTCACTAAGTATCTGTACTTGGTTAATTACTAGCTTTCCAACAATTTAAACAATACTTTGTGTTGTATACTTTAACACGCATATTTTGTATGTTTCGTTAACATATTCCAGCTATCTTGCAAAGTATGCCACCTATTTGCTGGTTTAACAATGTATATACTTTAAACAATATTTTCTTATTTTGTTCATTTCATCTCCAAATGTGGTTTACAAATGCGATATTTTCGGATAATAAGTGCCATTGAGTTAGACTTCACATTTGACAAAAATGATAGTAACACCCACGCAATGTAAACAAAGACTCTGGTCGTAACCGTTCAATCACGGTATGGAGGTGGCTGTTAAGGAGTTATCAGAATTGAGTTTAAGTGTGGTGGTTATGGTTATATGTGATATTAAATTACTATTTAGTGTATTTTAATTTACATAAAGGAAACCTTTCAAAATCTTCAACAATATAGGGTCATTAAAATTTATAGTATTATATTAGCAGGCTCCCTCCACTGCGCGAGGGAACCAAGGATCACCGACGAAATTGTGCCGGTAGAGGCGCACTAAAACCCTTACCTCACAAACAGACATCAGTCTTTCATTGTTTCATTAAACAAAATGGGTCCTACTATTCTTCAGCACTTATCACTCACCATGTTCTAATGCAGCTTAATTATAAGATGATAAGCAAGCCTTTGAATGGATATTGTGTTGAGCCACCCTCCAATAAATTTTGCGTCACCCATAGAAATAATATTTTTCCATTTCATTTCTTCGTAGAGTCTGTTTAGTCAACGCGTGTGCAGTTCGGTCGCCTCCTTTGAGGCAGCCTTATAATCATTTTACTACATAGGCTCTTATTCTTCAGTCCTTTCGACAGAGTTGCAATATGTTAACATGAACCTTTGCAGCTAATGAAACAGAAAAAGAACTGGAATTCAGAATTTTGGCAGTCAACATGTAACGGTCACTTCCTAAAAATCAGGGTTGCTATTGGTCTTCAAGGACAGGGATAGAGTGAAGCGTGGGGATGGATTTATTAGCAGGCATTAGTTGTGGGCAGTGCAAATTTGCTTTGTGGATCAACTGCACATGCGTTGACTAAACAGACTCTAATAACCTTCTCCTTTCTCCTTAACTCCTTTCAACCTCCACTTTCATTGCTGCCAATGTCATGTTGCACCACCATTTCTACAATGTTCAAGGTCTCTGATTTTCACCCTGACTCCGTCTATAAAATTCTCGAACATCAGCGTAGTTCTCCGGTCCAAGCAGAGCAATGAATCTGGCAACCTGGTTTTACTTCGTTAATTACTAGTGTCTAACTACTCGGCAAATTCTACGAAATGGGCCTGCGCTGATGACGTGCTTAACCATCTAGAAACCATGAACTGAGTGTCCTGCTTGATAAACTTTGTACAGATTATTTCTCTGATATTAACATTTAAAGTGATTGTATTTGCTTGGTTTCCCTATCCATTCTTTATCGATAATTTCTTATGATTATAATTACTTCACTTCCATTCTAAATACTCTATTTACTTAACCTACAATTTCAGTGCCAGTATTTCATCTGTTCGGTTTGACTTTAAGTTCTGCAAATGCCTCTCTTTTCTCCGAAATGAAGCCGGTTGTGGACTCTAGGGATGCAGCATAAGGAGAGAGAACTCTGTCATTCTTAGCGACAGTAATGGAAGGAAAATGTTTTGTCACATTATTCTTAAAGTCTAGGAGAATGCAAAGTTTCAATGTGGACACTCCTCGAGAGAATACAGCTGATGGACTTTGTTTTCCACTCATAAGTTCCCTATGAACATTTATGTGGAAAATAAAATGAAGGTCGCAAACAAATTAGCACATACTAGAAGCGTGATAAAAGGGTGATAAAAATGCGCAATAAGTAATTATAATTGGTTTGCAATTTAATAACATTAAAAATGGTCATGAAAACATGTCAGGAACGCGAATGAAATAGCGCTGCACTGCAGATCCACATAAACATCTGACTGCTAAAGGTGTTCGCAAACTCCAGTCGTTCGGAAATGTAATGGTACCATTGCAAAGTCACTATAAAGGATCATGTGAATACAAAAAGCTTGAGAAACACTGCACTAGACGAATAAAGTCTGGCATGGGGATAGATACATCCTTCTCAGAGAAATTTCAAAAGTCATGGGGTTAGAAGCACACCGATGCTTTTGATAATTGTCTTGAGAAGGTGGGTGTGGTCATAGATGGGTCTGACCAAACATCAGGTTCAACTGTATCTATAGTGCTTGTCGATCGGTGCGCTATGGCAACTCCGAGACATTTCTTTCTTGCTTTCTAGTTTGTGTTGAATTCGGAAGTAATTTCGGGGCTTACAAGTGTATACTTTATGAATGCAGGAGATAAGCATACATTATAGAAAAGAATATGTATAACTCGTAAGCGATAGTGATACCGGGAAGTCAGAAGGCGGGAAGGCGACAGTTTCCATATGTGCGTCCTCCGAGCTGAAAAAACAGTGAGAGATCTGTAAATAAATATATGAAAAAGTTGAAACGAAATGTAAATGATGCATGCTTACTGAGGAATAATTAGATGAAGTTACAGAACGACGAAGGCTAGCCCAGGAACACACTCGATGAGCTCAGCATTTCCAGGTTCCAAACTCTTAAAACTGAAACCCTAGATCACTGTTCTCTACCGATTGCTATTATGTGATACTGAAGATTAGACAGATTTAGAAGGATAGTTCACTTGATTCAAATACTTACTATTCTCTGGGTAGAGCAAAGGGAATCATGTGGGTGGCATTAGCTCAAGGATGTCGAAGAGGAAGTTGCAGTGAGCACGATGAATAATCTGTATCGGAAATTCTTTGGATTTCAAATTTGTTCACTCCTAATAAAATTCAATAATGTAAAACTAATATTTCGTTTTAAACTTTAATTATGTATTGCCACAATTGCATCCACTGTATCTACTAACTTTTCACTGAGGATATGTGTGTTTTTGGTGTTTATTATCATTGCTATCCAGTCTTGTTCGGCCAGGAGGAATCTAACTTTTTTGATTGAAAATTGCAAGGGCATTTACATTATCTTCATAACATTCTTTTAGTTCAGTTAAGAAAACTATGAGCAAATGCATGGTTTGAAGTTGGCTGTAACGGCATAACAATCTGAAAAGATTTATAAATAAAAACTATTAACCGCAACCAGGCTCAGTGTTCCAGTACAAAACGAATTTAAGGACCGCATTGGAATAGGAAACGTCAAATTCCACAGGAAACCTGATGCGTAAAATAGCCTATATACAAATATAGTTTTTTGTATTAGCTATCCACCTTTCTGTTTACAATTCCTTTTGCCCAAGGCATCTTGGGATGTTTAGGAAATTGTGAAGTACCTACTCCGTATACATCAGAAGCACGAAACGCTGCTTTTTTACTTTTTCTACTACTAAGTAGAGGAAGTATTGTATTCCACCAAAAATTTCGATGCCGACATTTCAACGGAAATTTATGTTTTGAGAAATTCTGAATCCAAAAAAAGTATTTTAGAAAAAGGTCCGTGTGAGTGTGTCTCTCAGTCTCAAAAAACGAAAAGTCGGTTAAAATCCAAATTTGATTTTAAGTCTTTCAAGGAAGCGACACGAAGATTTTGAAGAAAATAACCCCACCCAAGCTACCCTTTACATGGAAACTTTTTCGAAAATTTTTATTTTCTTGAAAATGGTTGTAACTATTTTGCTTAAAATAACATGTTTAAGATATTTTTATGAAAAGTGAAATGTATATATTTTCTCGCTATAGCCTATGTAGTCCTGTTTACTCTGGATGACTTGAGTACCTCGTAAACCGTAAGAGATAGACAAAATTTTACTATACAACAATTGGAGATCTCGCTTAAACACACAATTTATGTCAAAATAAGTGAGATATTCCTTGTTATTTGTGTCAGTTTTGGAAAACAGCTTTCGTGAAATGGAACATTGTTGTTCATTCTTTTCTTATATGTTAAGCGTGCAGGAGAGCGGGATCTCAAAGCTTTAAAATATTTGACTATCGGTCAAAGCCTACTGTATTCTAAAATTCTCCTTGCACCTACAAGGAAATAAGGAAATAATTTCTGTGAATGTTTATCTCAAGCAACACGAAAAAGATATTTTTTTAAAATGATTTATTGATCGATCAGCGCATGTGCGCTCTACAGACCATTGTTGAAATACACATAACAATAAATAAAATATAATAAGTAACATTGAAATGAGGTAAACCCCATTGGGCCCCTCACTGACAGTATTAGTTGAAATTAAATCAGATCTTGCTGTGATAACTGGTCCAGTGGTAGACGACTCTTGATGAGTGTTGGAAAGTTGGATTTTCTGCCAAGAGAGTAGTGAATAGATCCAGGAACGTTCTTTAGATTGCTGTAAAACTGTTCGGTTTGTGAAGAAATTGACTGTTGAATGGTACTGACTCCAGTTTCTCTATGTAGTTGATTGTTTCTGACAAACCATGGCGCATTTAGTTGAGATACGTAAGATTTTGTTTTGAAACGTTTGGATGCGTTTAATTTCTGTAGCACTGGCTCCTCCCCAAATTGGACAGGCATATAGTAAAAGCGGCCTTAAAAGAGTTGTGTAGAGTAGTATGCAGTTTTTTAACTTAAGCCAAGGTTTTTTTGTTGAGAAGTGGATAAAGTTTTGTCAGTCTTATTTGGGCAAGTTTGAGTTTGTTACTTATATGTGGCTTCCACGTGGAAGAAGATATAGGAGTAAGAGTTTGCAAGAATGGTTAGTACAATAGTAGAGAAAGTCATGTGAGTACAACACATCAGATTTTTATTTTTATTTATTTTAGAAGTATAGGGATCAAAATGAAAAGCTTTCTGTGTTAAGTGCGATTCTAGATTCCACAGAAAAGCTCTCAGGACCGCCTCTGTAGTCTGGTGGTTAGCGTGTTAACTTTCAAATCCAGATGTCCCAGGTTCGATTCCCGGCTAGAGGATGGGAATTTTTCTTTAGCTAGGATTATTCCCCATCCTTCTCAGAGTTTGAAAGTATAAGTGAGAGCGTACATGTTTGTTTGTGTGTGTGTGTGTGTGTGTGTGTGTGAGAGAGAGAGAGAGAGAGAGAGAGAGAGAGAGAGAGAGAATGTAATGGTTATAAAGAAAAACCCAACATAAACCGAACGTTACACAAATAGTAAAATGAGTGAACATCATTGCCATGGCCAATTGGTCCAAAAGAAATCTACCGATGTGACCTTAAGGTGGCATATAAATGGAACAAGAAGAAACAGCTCTCAAATAAAAAGGGGGTCTTATTGCCGTAGCTTCCCCTAGTTCCATTAATAACGAAAAGTTTCAGTGGTCAGTACATCGTAGCGCAGCGAAACCTGATTTAATGCAAACCCATTACATGACGAGAAAATCGGCGTATGTTGGCGGTAAATATAAGACAGAGAAATCAGTATATTTTGCAGATATTATACCAATGTCGTGTTTACGTCATTTATTGAACAATGGCCCATATTCACTCGGTTTGGACACGTACTTCCGGTAAGAGACTGCCATCGCAGATACAGAAGAAGAACTGTTAAATTGTATTCCGAACATTTCTGAACATAGCTTTATTAGTAGAATGTTATCGCCCAAGCAGTCTCGGGATCATACATCAGGCAATGTTTATTTATGGGAAAAATTGAAGAATAAAGTTGAAATCTAACAAACTAAAACAACAGAAAACAATCGGATACGTTACATTCACATAATTTTCTCTAACAGCATCGTTTACTTTTATATAAGTACCTGCCACACCTATTGCTACAAAACTTATTTGTATCCATATCATAGTAAGCTAGAAATATAGAAAACGTTTCATACTACTTGTACATACCTTCCGCTATAGGTACAATGGATACATGACACCGAAGCGATAGTAAAATGTTTAAAAATGGGTCGCTGTATGCTGACCTTAATTTTCCATTATTTATAAATTTATTTATGTATGTATTTATGTATTTATTTATTTCGCGAGAAACAACTAAATGACAACTCAAAGTATTTGAAAAAATTGAACCAATAAGATATCAGTCAAATTATACGAGAAAAGTAAGTTAAACATTAATAGCATTTACGAAAACGAAATTTACAATCAGATAAACAACTTGGCAGATAAACTACTGTTGCAAGATGACAAACGACTGGTCAATATTTCTTATTCCAGATCGCCCCTGGCGCTAAATGCAAACGCCCCATTCTCTCTATTTGGTAATATCACTGCACTTGGTATGAAACACCGTTTTTATTGTTTGATGTATTATATTTATACTATTCATTCAAAAAGCATACAGCTGAATTATGTTCGATTTGTTGTATTCTAAGATGTAATGTCTCTAACGAAGAATATGTAGCTACAAGGTATTCCCGACAAAATGTTCAATCACAAAAAATAAAACTATTAATTGTAGTCAATTCTCTTGCTCTTATTCTGCGTTCGGTGAATTTGGACGTCGATGATGTTAACAAAAAACCAGCTCCACGGTAAAGGAACGCATCTAAACTCACGTACTTCCTTCAATTTTACAACAGTTAAGGCGATTAGACAGTCCTACAATTTCTGCATATTTTTATTTTTAAGGCAGAATTTTGATGGGTCGTAATCTGTGGCCTTTCCTTTTCAAAGTGTAACTGGTGTTTTTACTCCCAAATTATGTTCTGGGTGTATGTTGAATCCCTGTTTATAATTCTGTGTACATTCAAAGGTTTTTCTATCTCTGAATTTCGCTCCCATCAACTGAACTTTGGTAACTTGTTTCAGAAAGCAGTGAAGTTCATGATTACATCCTGTGCGATGCAAACGACGCGAAAAGTTATTTTCGTGCGATTTTTTCCCCCCAATTAAGTAGGCCTTGTGTTCTGTAGAGTATGCACACGCATACCTTAGTACTGTTTCAAAGTGACCAAAATTCCTATTACAGGTCAGAAATGTGTCACCAGGTATCAAGAAATAGTGCAGAATTTGAGTTGATCTGTTTTGATGAATGAATGTCAAATAGCAGACAAATCTCGTTCAGAGCTTTGTTCTGCCCTAGACAGTTATGCTGAACTTTTTATTGTTGCCGTCAATGTTAGACAAATAATGTGCTAAATAGCTCGCTAACCACAAGATCTGCTCTTAGTCATACTCTCATTTCACAGATAAATAGTCAATTGTTCTGTTTTAATGCTATGAATACAAACTTGTATGGCCACAACTTTTGCCTCTAGTAATGAATGTAGCAGTAGTTTATGGCCAAAAGTTATGACAAAAAGAGCATCATCTGTGTAATTTTTGTGGGACTTCATTGGAGTTCACAAACAGTAAATGGGAAGGAAGGCTATTGAGTTCGCTCTTCATACTTGCAACCACATCGCCCAAAATCTTTGCTATGTTTTCTTTTTCCCCCTCCAGTCTTTACCATCAAGGGGAAAGACGTGTGAATTAAAGTTGTCTCACAATATTCTCCATGGCTCAGAATTCGTGTAAATAACATTTAAAAATATCGTTATATGTTGAGTTCGCCCTTTATCTTCGTAATGCCTCACATATAAAGATAAACTATGTGGGTACGAAAAGTCATTTGAATATAACACATACAATTTTTTTTTCTTTTTTTATTGACAACCTGTCACAGCTCTGAGGAGAAAAATTAATGGAGAGATAGCTGTTCTTATATTGATGTAAAGATAACTTCTACAATTACGTGTTTTACCTCGGTTCAAGTGTATTTCCAGACGCAGTACATGCTAACCTCGTAGGAATTAATACGCAGTGAAAAAGAATCTTGTATACTATAAGTATCGCTCAGAAAACATAAGGCATATATAAACAACGGCTGTCATCATCAAGTTAAACGAGAGAAGATTTTGTTATTAAAAGGAATGACAGAAAAATATATTATCGGGAGTAATCGGCATCAGAAGAGGTAGGAGGAGAAATGGGCAAGCGATGTATACGTCAGAAGGTCCCAGCCCTCGATTATTCTTCTTCTGATTATACGCATCCGCTCGTTGTGGAGGCGGCTTCGCCCACAGTAATTGAAAACAGAGCCTATCAGTTCCGGACCGCCACACTGGGAACCCGTTACCACCCGTCGTTTCCCAAAACACTTCTGTGTTTTAAAGGAAACCACCTTTCGGACCGCAATTTGGTGCTTCAAGACGCGCGCAGAGCGGGTCCAATGGTGGCGCTAATCTATCATGGGAAACAAATATCCACTCTCTTAATGATAGTTCAAGCCATGTTCTAGAGATACAATAGCAATACAACAGAACTTGGATAATTCCTTGTTTATAATTCGAAATTGTCATTAATTCGGGGATTTTCCTTGATCCCTTGAATTTTGTATTAAAGCAATGTAAAGAAATCACACGTGATTCGAATTTCATTTTCCTTAATTCGAAGTTTTCGTTTAGAAATGTCAGTCAAAAACTTGTCTAAATGCGGAATACAACTTCATCCATGTGTTTCTGCAAAAGAGGTCATCACTCCGGGGTTGCTTGTTTTGTCGGAATGCAATTTGGGGGGTGGAATAGTTTTCCTAGTCGCCGGCCTTGAGCTTCTAAACCTGCTCCCACATCCCCTTGTTTGAAGCACATGCGCCTTTAGTTATCGCTTGAGCTTGCTGCTGTTCAGTGTGTTCCAAATCAATCGCTAAATCTCTTACTAAACAGCATGTCCAGTACAAGACTTTAATTTTTCTGCAAAGAGTCGCCGTCGTTGAAAAGGGTTTGAGGCACTATCTTGTGTAAGCCCTCTGAAATCATACTACCTATGAAAATAGAGGCAACAGAGGCTGACTTTACTTGTTATATAAACAACTAAGTTTGAACGGTGACATAGGCCTTGTACGATCGTTCATTGTGCTTGGTCGTTGCTCAGGATTTCCGCTTACAATTTACGACGTATTTCTCTGAAAATCAAACACCGATCCGCACTGCTCTAAGATTAATGCATAAGAGTCTTCAAGCTCCGTCTGATGCTAAGCCGTAGGGTGCAGTGCGACGCCAAGACATCTATACACCAGCGATGGATTATATGAAAAACCCGTTACAAGTTTGAAGAACAAAATTTGAAATTGCGAAAGAATATAGGCATACCACCGAACCTTTGTCAACTTATCTGAAGAACGAGTGAAATCACTGTAGGCCTACAGTATATTATTTCGAGCTGTACTACTTTACTGCACTATCCTTAATGTAAAAATAAATAGAATTTCGTTCAAATATTCACTTTTTTTTATTTCATAGACTTAATCATGAATGGATGTACCTGTATTCCTAAACTGTCAATTTTAGACGTAGCGTTTGTAATTCGAATTTTTGAATATTTCTAACTTTTTTCTTGTCCCTTCAGCTTAGAATTACCCAAGATTCACCATACATATATGTACTTTCAATAACTATTAAAATGAGTTAATGCCTTCATAGGAGACATCCGGCAAAAAAGTCTGTCATTCAAGTTATTCTTTCACACTTAACAAGCATCAATTTTTGATTGCCAAGCTTCATACATTGTTTCTTTGAGGTGCAATATCTAAAAGGAATAAGAGTTATAGGTAAAATAAGCGCAATCTCTATATAAACAATTAAGAAAATACTATTATTTGAAACCAAAATAGAGATACATGATATGTTAATGATAAAATACAAATAATTTTCCAATTACGAAGATTGATCGAATATTACTGTACTCTCTAACCCTTACCAATATTATAAACGAAACTTTATCCAAAATAATAGTTTTTGTTTGTTTGTTCATGCTTTTAATGTTATTAGTAATTATCTTCTTGTGATTTTTGTAAAAAATAAATGCAACATTACATAAAGGTAAATATAAGAATAAGAATCATTACTAAGCACTTTAATTTCACCAGGCTTTAATATAATTTAGGAGAAGAAAAAAGAGGAGAAGAGAAGTGAAGAAAAAAGAAGCCTTCGGGAACTGTCAGTATTGCGATTTACTTGGCTATATAAACTTTCCTTTAGGTGAAGGACCACCTTACCATGTAAATGTCCTTCTCCATGTGACTATTTTCGTCCTACATGTACCCATTTTTACTTTCTCTACTGGTAAGTAGGGGAAGTATTGTATTCCACCTAAAAATTCGATGTCGAGATTTCACCGGAAATATATGTTTTGAGACCCCCTGAATAAAAAAAAAAAAAATAAAAGCATTTTAGGAAAAGGTCCGCGCGCGCGTGTTTGTGTGTCTGTGGACAGCATAACTCAAAAACGAAAAGTCGGTTAAAAACCAAAGTTAGTATTTAAGTTGAATGCCTTTCAAGGTTGCGACACGAAGATTTTGAAGAAAATTGCCCCACCCCAAACTACCCTTTACATGGAAAATTTTCCGAAAATTTTGATTTTCTTGAAAATGGCTCTAACGATTTTGATTAAAATGCCATATGTCTAACATATTTTTATGACAAGTGAAATGTATATCTTGAATTTTCTTGCTATAGCCTATGTAGTCCTGTTTACTCTGGATGACTTTTGAACAACTCGTAAACAGCAAGAGAACGGTTCCCTAGTACTGGGCAACCCGCCAAAATTCATTTGGGTTTCCAGACACGAGCAACTAGAATGATAACAGTTGTTCTGTTTATATCCTGACATTGAGAATTAAACTTACATGTGTTTAAGACTAAGACGAATTTTGAAAGAACAAAACTATTCTGAAATGAACAAGAAAACGACCTCCGTCGCACGCGTGTAAAATGGTAATTTTATAGACCCTCGTCATTATCACTGGGCATTTGAATAATGGATAAAGGTTTTCTCTGTATAGAACCGGGTTTAACAAGTTTACGGAGGTGGTGGTCCAGCTAGCCCGTTACCTCTATGTCCTAGTAGGAATGAAATTAATGGTTGAAAGTGCAAAGATGAGTACATTTCATTCTTCTTGCTAATCTTTCAGAAACAATATATGAGTTATACAGTACATCCTATTCAGATTTTAATAGGATGTGATGTGATTTATGTGATCTTATGGTTTGGCGATTTATTTAGGCCCGGTTGCATAAAAGTTAATACGAGTTCATCCACCTGAAAATGCTCTTCGGTCAAGCTGAATTTAGAATTTTGTTGTATAAACCTTGATCTTAGTTCATAGTACCTTGATGTGAGATCAAATCTGATTGGTAAATTTTCTTCAGTTAACTTGATTGAAATTAGGATTAGCAGCACTATAGAAGGAAGAAATAAATAGTACAGCTTTAAATAAAATGGTAAGTCATGCATTTTTGTAGCTATTTGGATATTAGGAGCATTGATTCAAATTATATTATGATCCTAAAATGAAATTTTACAGCAGAAGCAAAAACTAACTTAGTAAAATTTTCACAAAGGTGAGATGTAAAGTTACTGTTTTTGAGGGAGGCTTATTTACAGAAATATGAAAAAGTAGAATCAATTTGCAAGTGTTCTTAAAATTTAAGGGACAAGTGTTGGATTTATACTTTGACTCAATAATTGATAAAAGATACAAATAAAATAGATTAATAAGTTAAATACATAACTTCAAATTAAAACCCCCAGCGACTTCTTTCCATGAAATTTGATTCTGAGGATCTGAAACTGCATCTTTTTTTTCCTGCCCCCCCCCCCACTATGTTTCTACTTTTCAATTACAATATTCACCAATATGTTTTTTTCTTCGAGAGTGAAATTTGGCGATTTGTCTTGTTTGTTGTTTTATGCTATTTTCCGTCCGAAGCTGGAAAACAAATGATTACCGTTGTTCGGATGAAGCGATTTTCAGCTGTTTTACGACGTTGCAAGCGCTGTATTACGAACTAGGATCAAGGTGGAGCTGAGACTCGATCTTAGATTAGTTTTATACAAAATGATTCTACATTGATCTCTGTTCATGTTGTTACCTTAGATTAAATTTGATCTCTAGCCAGCGATATTTATGTAACTGGGTCTTAAAGAAACAGGTTGAAATTCACGAATGTTTAACTCATGCTTGCTAAGCGCTCTGCAATTGAACAAGCTGTTAGTTAGGGAAACATTTAGGTAGAATATGCGGGACAAAAATTATTAATAGTACTCTAAATGCATTCCTCGATAAACTTGATACAGTGTTCACGTTCTCTTTGTGGATTATTTTGCTTTCTACTTATAAAAACTTTACTAATTTTTAAAATAAATCACAGAAGTTAAATTTCAAACATTTAGAGAATTTAATGTAAGCAATATAAAGTGACACTCTTCCTGAAGATAACAATGTGGAAGGAGAAAAGACTAACAGTTTATAAAACGGATCGGAAAACAATGTTAGGAGGTCAGAACGGAGTACATTCAGCAGTTTAGTGAGATATCTGGCCACAAACTAAGCAGCTATTTATTTGAAAAGTATCTGTTTCAGGTCTCGAAAACGGCGTAGGCGGATGGCGGTATTCGACGTGCTGGCTACCTATCATCACTACTGCCCTATAAGCATGACTCGCTGTGCAGAAAAAGCAGTCCCCATGTTGCACGCTCCTGTAAGAGGTTGATGTTTCGAGCCAAAATTGAAAAGGGCACGTTGTTATAGAAAAATTGCAAATTTATCTCTCACTAGAAATGATATAAAATAAATGATCACTGTTAGTTTAATTTTCACGATACAAGGCATTGTGTGTATGCAATCTGGAGGTTGTGGGTTCGATTCCCGCGGCCAAACTTCCTCATTCATAGGTTTTTCGGGGAACCAGGTAAGTGCTGGGAAGGATAATTACATTCCCTAAATTTTCCACCCCTCCATTTCTTTTCAGCTTTATTTCAATCCGGTCCTTCAAGGTCGGAAGTGTTGGCGATAAGCAAGTTTGGCGCTGCTATGCGGAGCTTTCCGAACTTTAACTACTTAGTCGCCACTCCGGTGGCCGCTTGGCGAACCCTGATGTCGAGATGAATCTCTAACGCACGTTAGGTACCCTCACGCTGGCTCGCGCTACTCGCCAGAATTCCAATACGCCCGTAAAACCCTCTCCCTTCATCCCTTCCTCCCGGGATCTGACATACAATAGCCTCAACAACTGACTCGATGTGGAATCGCCTCCGTCCATACTCTACCTCTACATCCATCTCATTCCTTTCGACTGATTACAAAAACTGTGCTTATGACATTTCTGGTAACAACTTGACACCAAAGTATCCTTTTATTTCTTATTTGGTATACAAAGCCCAAACGTGCATTCGTTCAAGGCGATACGATTCTTCATTTCTTCTGCGCTGGCAACTCGCGAGTTAACTGAGGCGGTATTAAGGCCAGCTCTGGGGCAACTAACTCGCCTGTATTCAGGTGTTTCGAACTCTTCGACCGTCTCAAGTTACTATTCTCTTCTCGAGTGCAACTTGTTATCCTTTTCACAGCCACATCTGCAACTGCAAATGCACAAGCCATCTAGGACTCCGGGTTAAGAAAACTGGTAACCAATTTTACCGAGTGAAAGAATGGCGATGAGAGGTCAATGTTCATAACTTGAGTGCATAGTATTCCTCATAGATTATACCTCTTGGTTCGAGAGAAAGGAGCAGAGAAAGTAATCAGGCGTTTTTGAAAACAAATAGCATGCCTAAAACCACTATTATTATATGCAATCTTAAACGTCGCTTTTACTTAGAGGGGCAGAAATGGATGTCTGCTTCAATCAATCACAGATTTATCCTTGGTTATAAACTTGGTCCTCAATTTGGTCTTGCTTGAATGCAGATTTTGTTGCCTAAATGGAACGCGGATCTTAGATCCGAGAAGAATAAATGTTTGGTCAATTCTAATGAAACAGTTAAACGTAGATTTTCTGTAATCTCCAAACACAGTTCCTTAAATTATTTCATGAATAAACGCAATTTGTCATACAAACAATCAGCATTATTATAAGCTTAACATATTATACTTATTTTGGAATGCAAGTTCTGATATCTAAAGTAAACCATCATATGTAAATGACTTAGTACAAACAATGAAAATTAAATAATTCCAAATTTTGACATTAGAGAAGCCAGTAGAAACTTTCGAAGTCCATGGAAACATAGACAAGTAATATTTAAAGCGATAGGAAACAAGTTTAACTGATGCTGAACAAAACCATTGTTTTAAAATATTCAGTTAATAAATGCACAAAGCGAACTTCAAAGCAAAGCTACAATGAGCCATAGCTGGTCGATTATCTCCTGGAAATACTTATAAAACAAACGCTGAGGAAGGATAAAACCATAAGATAAATTCAAAACGATGATTTGGTAGCGAAAATCAGCCACGATTGTCGAGAGCACCTGTTAAGTTGGAAGTGAAAGGAATGAGTACCATGAATACAAACTTAAAGCTCCTGAGGCACACTTCAATGTAGTAACTATCCTAGGCCTCTCCAAATGAAGAAAAGGCTTTGAAAAATGCAATCATATGTTAGCGTGGCTAATGAAAAAGGCAGGCTACGACGCAAACTACAGTGACGTAATTCTCCTATAAACCAAAAAATTGCTTCTTGAGTTTATAGAAAAGATACAGTTTTATCAAGTTGGCACAAATAATTTTCTAATTCAGTTTGTTCGGACATCACCAATTGATCAAACGACTCTTAAACAATTCAGTTCATCTGAACAAAGGAAAAGTCGCCTGAATTGCAGATAATTTACATCTACGTAGTAACTTCAGCAGAGATTGCTCGGAAGGCGCAATCTGTGTGTTTTTCTTTTGTTCTTTTTTGTTTGTGTGATATGTAGAACGATAACCTTCATCAACAATATTCATAGAACTTCTACCGATTATATAACTTAGATTTCTAAGCAACATACTTGCGACTTTCACGTTTCTGTTAAATAATAATGGGTTCACGTGGAAACTAAAGCAAGTTACACATGTATGCATTTGTCATCTAGACTGGTATTCCGTCCAGCAATAGTTAAAAACCAGTTTTATAGTTCTGACCACATAACCTCTTCTGGTTGCATAGCTCGACTATTATCTTCCATTTGAAACGACACACAGCTTTTTTGTAATTGTTCCATTTATATCCCTCCTTTAGCTCCAAAGGTCATATTGGCAGCCTCTCCTGTGCAATATATTGATGATAACTCGTTTAACATTTTTTTTTGGGGGAGGGTGTCTTTAGGACTTTTATGCGTTAAATTAGCACACACACATTCACACTGTAATTCATACTTGATGACTCTGGGGAGGATAAGGAATAATCCTAGCTAGAAAAAATTCCCACCCCCAGCCGCGAATGGAACCCTGGACTCCTAGCATAGCAGGCAAGTGCTTTACAGACAGAGCTACGGGGCCAGCCAATAGCTTATTGTTAAGCAATGATTTAACATATATCTGTAAACAACTAAAACAAGGAAACCGTTAGTATAGCATCTACTAAGGATTATTTCTACAGAAGCAAAAGCTATGTTCTTGTTCAAGAGAACGCAGGGGCCGGGCGGTAGACCATGACCCGGAAAGGTCGGTGGCTGTAAGTTGCGTTATATTATGGATCAGAACAGAAAGGATATACCATTTCAGGTATCTTGTTTATTTTAACAAGTTCCGTGATACTGTCATTGGGATTTTTTTTTAATACTTACACTGGCATATTTCTTCTCCACTATGAAAAGAAGTTTAAACGTCTCTATGATGCTGTACCAAATTTTAACTTTGTAACACAGACCAATTAAGTTAAATTAAATTTAAAAAACAGTTGAATCTATTGAAATACGCCAAAGGAAAACGTTGTCATTTATTCAATTTTTTATGAATATAGCCATAAATAAAAAATCTTCAATCAATAATAATTCAGCCAGGTGATTATACATAATTTTTTTTAAGAAAACTATAAACTTTTCAACATTTTGGTATTAAACTTTCTTGTTATTCACAACATGAGACATTCGCTGTTAAAGTCTGACGGATCATTTCACTTCCATCCTGTATATTATAGGTATAGGTCTTATACAACACGTGTGTTTATTGGTGTCGGTGTCAAATATTTAAGGGGCGCCCTCGCAATATCAAAACAGTATCACATTGTGACACTCTTTTCCAGTGTATTTAATTATTTCATTCATTTTTGGAGGCAATAAATATTTTAGCGTACCGCATTTAGAATCACATTAAGATGCAGAGTCGCTTACCTAATGTAAATTCTACGCATGCTAAGTCATCTTGTAACAAAGAAGTGCCCCAGGGGTGAAAGCCAGAATGCGGAAACTGAAAGCTTCCTATGGAACCACGCCATTCAATTAATAATGCAGTAGGTTAATGGAATCATTGACGCATGCGTAATTACGGATAGCAGTGCGTCACTGGAAATATAGGATGACCGTGTGATTGTTCGCGAATACTTTTGCACATAACATAACCTGGGGAAAGTTGATTTCACTTGAGCCACAGACGGAGTAATTTATTAAGATAATTATTGGTATATCGGAAATGGGGTCACACTTTCTTCCGAACCGCATGATTAGAATAGCGAAATGAGTTAACTTAGGATGATGAGATACAGCTACTATTCTTGTCAAAGCACATTTGCAAAACAGTGCCAAATATAAGCTAGGGATACCCGTCTAGAAGTGAATAATGTAGCAGTTAATCGTAGTGTTTGTCTTATACAATATACTATAGCCCGAGATGTCCTAGTGACGGAAATGATGCTGCATGTGTCGTCATTTCAATTTCATGAATTTAATTCGACGAAGCCCGCAGCACGTGCATGTTCTTCAGGCTCTGAAAGCGTGATCTTTCATTGTCAACGTAGCTACTACGCTCACAGGTGCACATTGTGACAAGAGGAATATTAACTGCCAAATTCGATTAAGATATAAGACCGTTAGGCATGCAGCATGGAGACATGGTGGTCCACCTTGTAATAACAAACATATGAATTTACAATATCTTAGCTCACGTCATGGCTGTGCTCTTTGGTTCTGTATTGAAGGGATATAACAAAGAAACTTAATCTTTCAAATTCTAAGATGTTTTATTCAGATGCATAAAAGAGTACA
This sequence comes from Tenodera sinensis, assembly GCA_030765045.1. Lineage (NCBI taxonomy): Eukaryota > Metazoa > Arthropoda > Insecta > Mantodea > Mantidae > Tenodera > Tenodera sinensis. The sequence continues at coordinate 174,278,932 of CM060963.1, read as the reverse complement.
AGTTCCTCAAACTGTTTTGCTAGGTTGTCATTCGTAAATCCATACAGATGATTTCTGTATCTTAGATGTACGTACCATCTTTACACTCAACTTCATTATGTAGACCATGATCCACGAGACCATGATCAAATCGGTATAGAAGTAGCTACCAATGGCTTTCTGAAACAATCACTGGAAGAAAGAACGTCCCTCTGAAAATTACAATATGATATACTGTCCACCAGCTGATGGTCGTATCAAACGTACCAATTGGACTGAAGGGACGAGGAGGACGTTCCACGTAGTGTAACCCGAGATTTGTAAACTTCCCAGAAAACATTGCTGCTGGTTCAGTTGCCATCTTCCGTTCAATGTTATGCCCATTATGTTTACTCGCTAATATGCAAATCTCTCTTAATTTCAGTTAAAAATTGGGAAATTCACTAGCGTTATCTCGGGAGCAAAGAAAAGTGAGTGTAGAAATAGATAAATCCCTGCCTGGGAGTGCGGTTAAATCTGCTGTGAAATTCTGGTTGCAGAGCAAAGGATCCCAGAGTAACAGTTCTATATGGAAAACATATCTTCATAGGATGACTGAAACAAGCATATAAACAAACATATCTAAGGAGGTTTCTAAAGCGAACGCATTTTGGGTTTCATTAGACCAAATTTCGTTTGCTTGTCCCCATACATGTGTGCTGTCAATCCCAGCTTGGGGCAAGATAAAACGAATAGAGAAATATAACAGATGACTTATTCTTACAGGAATTGCGCTATATAAGACTCGAGGGTATATCACTTTTAACCGAAACAGACTGGGTATATACATATAGAAAAGGTAGAAAATGATCAGTGGGAGAAAGACGGAATAGTTGAAAATATCGTTTAACTTTGGTAAGCTAAATATACTGCAGATTTAAAAATAACACTTAAGTTTCGCTATTTTTAGTGAATTCTTTGCTTTGATCTAGCGTGAATACACATTTCAAGGTTGGTACTACTATCGCAAGCGCGACCAGAAGCACGGCTGCAGCTTCAGATATCGATGTTTACCTGGAATTGTTTACTGACGTCCTCACTTGCTGCATTCCTGCCAGAAACCATGGGCTGGTGAACAAACTGTAGGCCTATTCTAAGGTACAATTATATATAATATTAAACCTTTAAATGCTTACTTTGCTTCACATTTATCTGACATTTATCTGTTTATGTTTATAAATGCTGTGACTGACTGGTAGCCCAGTATTAAAGCATTCGTCTTTAAGCATAGAGGTCCAAATAGCAGTCCGGCTGAAAAGGTTGTTAAATTTTTTTCTAAAAAATAACATTTTTGACGTTTATCACGTTAAATTACAAAGTCAGGCTAAAAAAATTAATATTTCTTGGTTTAGCCGAATTGACTTCTAAAATCCCAAAAAAGCATCTGCACAATAATGTATGCTGCCAGTTGAATACAATGTTGCCAGATAGCGATAGATTTCGAATATGCGGCCATATTTATAACTGATGGGAGTTTAAAATCAACATTGGACATTCTAATATTTATTTGGAGTGTAAGATGCACCTGAATTTTGGAGGCAATTACTCAAAGAAAAATGCGGGTCTTGTAATCTATAAAATACGGTAATAAAAGGCATTGTCCTTGTTCTGTCAATGAATGAAACAGATTAGAAAGTCATGGGATGAAATAACATGGTTGATGGAAAATGGCTAACAGTATACTAAACTTGCACAAACATAACTATAGCATATCAGGGAATGATTTCTCTGACGAACAAATTCTAACGCTTTTCGTCTTCTTTTGAAACAGCACAGAAGAGGCTTACATCGCCGAGAAATAACCTGGCACTAATCGTTGCGCGATGTGTTTGTAACACGATTGGACGGGATAGGTCTAGCCTCCCTCGCAGGTGAGTGAATCAGCTAGCTGTCAAGTGCCAGGTTAGCTCTCGGCGGCTGTAGTTTGAGGAACTTTTCAATTATTCCACAGGATGCGAAGGATTCCTCAATGTTTTTAAATGGGGTATCTAATACACTTCTGATGTACTAAGTCCAAACACCTTTGGGTTGTGCTAGCTGATATATTACAAGGAAGCCTGAAGCTCAATGTAAACGTTTTTGAGATTATTTACTTTATGTGATTAGCATTATTTCAAAATACCTTAATTTAAGTTTATGCAACTTACCCATTGATGGAAGTCTGCGTCATGAACCATCCCAGGAATGCCCTCGCTACGTAGTGCCAGAGCTGGGTGAAGACCCAATCGGACTTGTGACTTGACTGATCCAGAAACATCTCTGTTTCCTCATCCAAAGCAAGGGGCAGAAACCTCTCCTGAACAGAAGCTGGCAGGCCACTCATATTGCAATGGTACCACTGTAACGACAGGAGGTGCGATTATTTAAATTCTGACAATTACAAATAACAACAGGTACATTTTTAAAATGCTATCAGCGGAAAGGAGTGTACTTTAAGCAAGTTAGTTTTACATAATAAACGTGATAAGGTAATTGGGACATCTAAATGACACAATTAGAGTTCAGCGTGGATGCTAATACGCTTTAACTTGAGGTAAAACGTGGTAATTAAGATATGAGTCGGACTTATCCATACTAACCTATATACATTATTGTTTTGCATATTATTTTTAGACGTTTGTAACTCCAATACCACTTTGCCTACTGTTTAAAAGTCTCATTTTGGCTATCTGTAGCATTAAAGTGCACTATATATAGCTTTCATTAATTAGTTAAAATTTACAGTTCCTTTCTGCTTATTTATATGAAAAGTTCAACCTAGGTTATGTGTTTTACCTATGTACTATCCAATCTTTCGTCGTCAATCACCGGCAGTATAAGAAAGTATTGGAGCACGACACACTTGACACTTAATGTACAAAATTTCAGCACTTTAAATCCAGTATTTCGTCTTTGCCCATATGTGCAAAAGATGCAAACATGTGTCAGCGGACTAAAAATTACCCATTGTAAGTAATTAGAAAACAGCACATTAGTCTAAGTGAATGCTATAATGCTGAGGACTAACCAGGAATCAGCCTCTAATGATCAACAACTACTCGTGCCCGCCATAGTGGTTACTGTGGTACTTATTTATAACACATCTAAACTTTTTCTCCATTTCTACAAGTTGACACAAGCATGTTAGCTTAGCCAAATTTATTTTAATTACCTGGCGTTGTCGACGGTTTATCCTTACAAAAATTAGCCTTAGGCTGCAGTTGCCCATTAATCTTCGTAACTAACACACAAAACTGAGTGAGTGAGTGAGCGAGAATCCAGTAGTTGGGTATCTATCCTATTTTAGGATTGTTATAAATCTAAGCTAATAAATCTATAGAAAAACACAATCCTAAATATAATAAGAAAGGTTAAAAACACAACAAACTCTAAACAAAAATAAGATCAGATTTGACCGTGTTATTATTCTATCATCGATGTCAAAGAGATCAACGAATCGCTATTGCTTTATAATTAAATTACATAAAATTAAATAATTGCTGTAATGTGTGAAATTTCGAATTATAAGCTAGAACATATCCCCTTGTGTCAAAGTTTTCTGTGCCAAGTTTGGTGGAAATCGGTGCAAAGGTTTAGAAGCCTTTTAACACACACACGCACGCACGGACGCACGCCCACCCGCCCGCCCGTACGTACGCACGCACACAAAATGAATATATTAAATGCATACATTCATACATTAAGTAGAACAAAGTAAGTTACTCAAAACTCTTCAAAGATCAGAGTGCTCCATGGAAGTTACTGTAACGCTGAAACCCTCCATAGCTATATTCGGATTTATGGACTCGCGTGACTCGTACACGTAGAAATACTGAACAGGGAAGACTTGTACAACACTATACAAACATATCGTTCAATCCTTGGTGCTTTTAATTTCTATTCCCCTTCAAATTACAGAAGCTAATGAATGGATCTACCCTATACTGTTGTGTAAGAAATGAAGAATAGGCATCATTCATTTAGAATGTCTTCACCTGATATGCATCGGGGAGGCTTGGGGAGGACACTGGTATCAATTTTGGAACTGAACTGAAATTAACTGCTCTGAAGTAAACATAAAATTATCGCCTCTTGAATTATTTACATAATAAATCAGTATATTACACACGTAACCAGGTCTAGTTGATTTCGAAGGCTGTATCACATCTCTGCAACCTTACACGTGGGCATATATCCGTGAAGCTATTGAGGTCCTGCCAATATAATGCAACGTAGTGACTGAAACATTAATTAAACTAGCAAAAAAAGGAAGGCCAGGCAGGTCTACGCTACCTACGAGAAAAAAACCTCTGTATAATTATACTTGGAAAGTGGCAATTGCTGCGCTCTTTTCTTAGACTCGTATCTGTAATTTAAGCGTAAAGAACATGGACAGAGTAACAAATGCGGACAACGAAATGAGAAAATGACGACGGGATTAAACAAAAATAAAATTAGAAAAGGAATTCTCTCCAACTGATGCAATTAAGCGCGGTGAAGAGGGGAGAAAGGAAAAATAAAAAGGCGGAGTGATATTAACAAACACTCCGAGTTGATGACATCACGTTGTTTCTTTCAATAAGGAAATGAAACCCGTGGTATTTTTGGTTGTCAGTTATTACGTATTATTTGCATGGGCAAGAAAAAAAGAAAGAATTGCGTGTGAGCGGTAGATTACGCCTGTCTGCCACTTAACAAATGTCAAGAGTGACAATTAAATGCACCTTTATAAGCGAATTGCTGTACTGTATACTTTATTTCTTAGTTTTAATTTAATGCTTCATCCAAAGGTCGCATTGAAGTGGGAAAACAGTCAGAGAATATTACAAAGATTTTTTTTCCTTATTACAAAGACGTAATGGCAATAATATTATCAAAGGACCGCAGCAAGAAAATGTGGCATTTAATACATAAGCTGGAGCAGTGTTGCAGTAAAAATCAAGTTATGTTGCGTGACAAAAAAGGTTCTGAAATAGTAACACAGTGCTAGGTTATGTGGTGCCGGCATAAACTGCTAGAACACAGACAGAAAAATATCACTAGAATGTCATAGAAATTGAGTGAGTAGTGAGTGGTGATGTTTAAGGGCCCGTCGACAACTAGATCATTAGGGCCCGTATAGAAATTGAACCAGTGAATCTTTCCTATTACAACGTATAATTTATAAACGGTATAATCCATCTGCGGTAGTGTAACTGGCGAGCATATAGTGCTGGGTAGTAACTGATCTTTTACATCGCTGATACTGTAAACAAAAACAGTGGACTAACAGATACTTGATAGGATGTTTCATTTGTGAAATAGGATCATCACGAACGTGATATATGGCTAACACACCATTCCTAATACTGTGTTGAAGACTGCAGTGGTAAACCATTTGGAACGCAGCGTCTCTGACCTACGCCAATCGGGAACTTGGCCCCGACCGACCGCGCAGTAGGACACATAAACAGAGATAAATAGACGTAGTAGCGCTATAAAATATTTTCTTTGTTAACGACGTTGTAAATTTCCAGGAAATATGCCAGAATTTGGTCCTGCAGGAGTTCTTTAATATACCAGTAATTTTAAGACATAGGGCTGTCAGTTTTAGGCACACTTAAAAACCATTTGTCTCGGCCAGATTTGAACCCATGACCTTGGGATTAGTAGGCCAGCACCTAACCAACTGAGCCACCCAGGCGGACTAGTAGCACTATGGGCCACCAGAGGCGCTAGTGACAGAAATTAGAATGTTCTGGAAGTTTGTCTTCTTCCTGCCTCAAGAAAATTTCCAATAGCTGTATAAATAAGCACTCTCATGTGTTAGTGTACGAGTTAGTAAATCCGTTTGTAATATGACAGAGCTGTTCTCCGAATGAGTTTTGTGACGACTGTTGTATGTAGCAAGTGCTGCATCTACACGAGATTAGAGAGGTCTTGCGTTCGACTCCCCAGTGACTGCACCATCCAGAAGAAGTGGCTACGTCGTGCTTATTATATCCCTATGCCGCGAAGAGAGCGAAGTGACAGTGAAACCTAAATTAAGCCTCAGTATGCTAATGTATACATTCGCTAAAAATGTCCCTTCAAAATCTGGCCCCAGAATGATGATACTTCCTTTCACTAGAGGTATACATGAAATGAAGGCGACTTCCTGTAGTTTACCCAAAGAATTTAAGCAGATTTGTTTGCCCCAAGAAATAACCGTAGCTAGAAGCCTGGTCACGAACACCATTTCCTTGACCAAAACTAAACATTATCAAAGAATGTTAAGCTGAATACGAGCACTTTGTGTATCGTGCTTTCTACAAATTCCCTATACGAGTTGTAGTCCTGGCAAGTCAGTCACGCTTCTATTTGACATCTTTCCCTTCTTTAAGCAACACAAGACTGGAGGAAGATTACAGTCGGAGAGATCTAATTACCAGAGATCGAATCTGACCATTCAGCGACTGATGCAATTAGCGTGTGTCATCAGGGGCAGGAGAGGAGAGAAAGGGACGATAACAGGCTCAGAGATGCGCTAGCAATCCTGTAACTCGCAAACAAACACATCAAACTTCTGAAATCTTCATGTATATGGGGAAAAGAACAGGAATGTTTCTTTTAGTTATTCGTGTACTATTGCTTACATGAAAACAGTATATTCTTTCTCTTGAAAACCAAAAGTCCCCAAAGAGTACTTATTCTAAAATAAATTCCATTTTAATGTTGATAATTCTAAATACAAGTAGAATCTCGCTTATCTTAACTAAAGTGAATAGAGCTGTTACAGATAACCCATTTATTTTCGGATAATCGATGGTAAGAATTTTGTGCTCCAATATATATAATATTTATGGCTAACACAAAATTTAATGGTGGGTGACAGGAGGAGCTGGTAAACACAAAATCCAATCAAAGGTCTGCAACGCCTTGCGGTGTTGCATAATTAAACACAATGTGAAATCAAGCTTTAAAGCCGGTAATATAACTATTATAAAATGTATTTGCACAACAGGAGAGTGAATAGCAGCGGTCACGTATCAGCCGCCATTAAATTTTGTGTCTGCCGTGGTGAAACGCTATTCTAAAGTATTACTATGTTACACAATACAAAGACTATTTTATAAAGTTAATAATCTCTTTCTGAACCTTTTTCTTGTAACGCTTGCGAGCAGCTATATATATGTATATACCAAGCCACCGTTTGATATTTTACAATGCTTATAAGCACTATGTTTGTTGATGTGCTTCTTTGTCCCACGAAATACAAGGCAATGTACTATCGATATCGTAATCCAGTATTTCCCAGGTTTGGATACGAATTTGTAGTGTTTCTAACCTCTAATGCTTTTGATATCTTGTCCGTTGTCGGATTTGTAAATTGCGATCTAATCCTGCATAAGATAACAAAGTGTAAATTGCAACAATTACTTAGCATCCTTTCTCGGGAAGCATGTAAGTTGCGACTTCAGAGTACATTAGGTGAAATTTTTAAACATTCCAGTTTATAGCTAAACTTTTAAAAATGTGACATATTGGTCTAATAAAATTATAAGTGTTCTTGAAATTTTATACATACATCTTTAATAGTTTTTAGAGGAAAACAGATAGGTTTTATTATGCTAAATAATCAGATGTTGCACACCAGTACTTGTAGAAATGATAATTTAAACACATAAATACCTATGACATTGATAATCGGTTCAACTTATGAAAATTACTACCAATTTAGCTTATTGAATTAAAAAGCTAAATTATTTACGATTGGCTCTTGGGGTATTGAACTTTTCTGTCCTGATTCTACCTCTCACCTGCCACATTGTTTAAATGCTAACACACATGACTGGCGTTTAGACTGCTTTCACTCTGTTGATTGTTTCGGACAAAAGCTACACCTCTGAATGTAATATTTGTAAAATACTATGTTGTATGTGAGCAATTTAAAAGTGTAGCAAAAACCATTTTCCAGCTTTTTAAGTTCAGAGTTTTCTGAAAATTTGGGCTAAATTGATTATAAATTACATAGCATGGAAAACTTTTAACCTGCGAGAGAGTAAGATTAATCAGTCTAAAAAATGTATTGAAAGTAAACATATGGCCTTGTTCTGTTCAGCATTCAAAAAGAGAGCAAAAGTTATAGCATGCAATAAAAGTTAAAGTTTCAAAGAAGTTTTTGGGCATAAAAGCAATATTTTGAATTTTTTAAGATGTTTATCTAATTTCAGCCATGGGTATCTTAAAACATGAACAAAATGAGGTTCCTTCCCGCGTCTTCGGGACCTTGAAGTGTCAGGTAAAAAATCTGGTGTGGTACAATGGTGTACCTGTATATGAATACGTATTACTATAAATAGCCATTCCAACCAGACTGACCCATGAATGTAGCTCGTCAAAAAACTCTGGACGCAGGTGCAACCCCTTGGATGCACCTTGTACCTTCCGTGAGCCCTAAAATCGAGGCGGCGAGCGGAAGCTGTTGGACCGTTGCGAACCGCAGCAAAATCACGGGTTTTCCAGCATCAACCTGAGGTAAGGTGCCGATTAGAATGTGTTTATGTGAAAAATTGACTGTTGTAAAATTTCGGCGTTTCATTAGTAACATACACAAGGCGCGGTCAGTCGCAATTTACATGCTACATCTAATAGCAAACCGGATTAGTCGGAAATAATTATTTAAGTCAGGCATGTCAAACATCACTCCGAGGGTGTGAAGAGAGGGGTCTACCCCTCCTTAACTGCAGTAGCACGCGCTAGTAGAACCGGTTTTCGCTTTGTTTTTCCCGTTTTCCGATTTGATCATCACGGAGGGAGGGAAAATAGGGGAACATTTTTCACGCCTGGTGAGTGCTGTTTGACACCCCTGATTTAAGTCGCATATACAGATACCCCCCGCTAACACTCTCACTGACGGCTGCGGGTGTCAATGTTTATTACAAAACTCTTTCTTTTCGCTGACATCCTAAACAAAGATAAGCCACAACAATGGACCTATGCATTGAATGCGTGTGCAAGTAATCAACACTTGTTATAATTGCAAAACATTTCCTGGAATGTTGGGTTGCGAGTGAGGATTAACTGCACAAAAGAACATTGCCAACTGTCGTAGCAACATTGCCAGCGCGAATTTAAGGATCTCGTATTTTTCCTTCATACTTTCTCACTTTCTTTTCTTTCCTTTCCCCAACCTCTCCATGCGGGGTTACGGTTAAGCGTAGTTCGGTTTAGCGAGATCTTAGTGTAAGTAAATTCATAAATAATAAATAAAACCTACGTATTTTATACACTATAACCAATTTTATGGCAACTTATGATTGTTATAAACCATTTTAAAATGATCTACTCTGAATAGCGTGTGTAGGTACATTTGGCCGCAAGCAAGTCTTTTTCATTTTTTTTTTTTTTTCATTCGAAAATGGCAGAACAGTTGCTGTGAAACTTGGCATATTTATTGCATACCTTCGATCCGACTTATAGAGTAGATTACCTAATGACATCTTTCTTATTTCCCACAGCGGGTGATTCCAAGTTTAAAGAGCAAAATTGTGACTTATTGCTGAGTTACGTGAGAAAGAAATGCTACATAACTACAGTTTACAAGTCGACTCAACTTTCCAATTCACTGCCTAAGCCCGCTAATGTGATCATCGAAATTATCGAAAACAGTTTGCAGCATTATATTCCTCAGAAGTTTTGTTAACTTATGTTTTTATTAACACCCCAGAAACAGAAGTTTTATTTCCACGGCGTTTAGCGGAGAAATGGGAGGGGATGAGCGAAAGGAAGGAGATAGGTACAGGTGGAGAATGAAAGAGGAAGAGGAGGAGAATGAAGACATAGGAAGAGAAAATCAGAACGAGAGAGACGAAAGAGAGAGAGAGAGAGAGAGAGAGAGAGAGAGAGAGAGAGAAAGAGAGAGAAAGGGACGCTATGGATTTCTAGTAGCAAATAAAATTAAAACAATGTTTATTGTGATACATTACTTTTAATTGAACAAACATGTATTGCCAGCGCTTGCGCTTTTCTCGTAAATATGGAAAAAGTGTGAAAAACTAATAGAAAATGTAATAAACACACATATAATAACACATAACCAACATATTTACACAGTTTCTTTAGATTCAAACAGGATATATGTACTTTCATCACTAAACAATGACAAATTAGTTAAGTGGTTGAAACTGCCTTTTTCTTTCTTTTTGTTTGTTTTTTCAGTTTCCTCACTTCTTAGCAGATTCTGTTACGTTATTTTTGTGTTAGGTGTAAATAATTTTGTAACAAATTTTAGAGATTTTGTATTAATTTGAATATAAACTTACTTTAAGTAGTTGAATATAGTATGTATATTCTAAATTGAGAAATGAAACACACAGTGTGACTTTGTACTTGAACGAGTTATTTTCCACAGCCGTCGCCCAAGTGTAATCTAATTTCCTTGTTCGTTTCATAGCCAAATATTTGACGTTTTTAAATCAATGGATAAAGAAGAAATTATGGTAGAAATGTTTGTTTAGCATAACATATGCTCATATTCTACTAAGCCGACTTCTGCTAAGTACTAATTCTTAATTGATTACAAAAAATCTGATGGCTACACTCATATGACTTTCTCTACTCTTTACTAACCATTCTTACAAACACTTATTCCTATATCTTCTTCGTATTAGTTGAGATAAACATTTGCAGAAATTATTGTTTATCTTCTTGTAGGTAAAGCTTCTAAATTCCGTTCTCTTTGCACGGTAGGTAACATAAAAAAAGGATAACTATGTTCCATTTGACAGAAACATAAGTTCTCCAAAACTCACACAAATAACAAGGAATACCTCCGAAATGGTTCACTCTACAAAAAAGATTATTCGGACATAAACTGTGTGTTTTAGCAAGATCTACATATTTATGTAGTAAGATTTGGTCTTTCTTCTACGGTTATGTAAAAGTCATCCAGAGTAAATAGGACTACATGGGATATAGCGAGAAAATTCTAGATATACATTTCATTTGCCATAAAACATCTCAAACATATTGCATTTTAATCATAATCGTTAGAGCCACTTTCAAGAAAATCAAAATATTCGAGAAATTTCCCATGTAAAGGGCAGTTTAGGGCAGAGGAAATCTTAAATACCAACTTTGGTTCTAACGGGCAGACATACAGACTGACACGCAGACACAGGCACGTGGGCTTCAGGGGGCCTCAAAACATATTTCCGGTGAAATCTCAACATGGAATTTTTGGGTGGAATACAATACTTTAGGTAGTAGAGAAAGTAAAAAGTAAAATACAGTGAAGTAAATTTTATTGTAATTACTCCATCCATTACAACCAATATTCCTAAAAACCTGTGTTCTATTTTATAGCATTATACTTTAGAGAGGATAAAAAGTACACGCAGGCATGTTTTTCAAAATATGAGAGGCGGTATTATGAAACTAGTTGAAATGTATATTAATACTAATATAAACAGTGGTAAGTATCGTCAATTTTAAAACCATATAGAAGCAATGAATGGTTAATGTGTAAAGTGACAATCTATCAGTTTTCCTTAGAGAGTTTTCCTTACTTAGTGCTAAGACCATTAACATGACAACTTTATCTTCTCTCCCATTAATTTAAAAGATAAATAAAAGAAAAATATAAAAATACCTATGAACTATGGCTGACACAAAATTTAACGGCGGGTGGCAGGAGGATCTTGTCAACACAAAATCTAATATGAAGCTTACCACGCCTTGCGGTGTTATATAGTTAAACACGCTGTGAAATCACGCTGCAAAGCCATTTGTATAAATATCATTTGTGCTCACAAAAAGTGTTTGCAGAACAGGAAAGAGAATAGTGGTAGTCAGCTATCAGCCACCATTAAATTTTGTATCTGCCATAAGAAACAATTTGCAGAGTTTTTGTTAATGACAAGTGCGGGTCTCGCAATCACCTGGAGGTGGTTACACAGACGCTATCACAACTGTCCAACAGTTTGGATGATTATTTTAACCGATTTTACTCTGTAACTTTATAAGGAAGTACTGAAACGAACAACGCTCTTACTCCATACCCGTTTTACAATCTTAAAGAATAATTTACTCACTGTAATAAATGCTGTGTAATGCTGGACGGGTATTTCCCGCGCCAGCTTCAGCTCTTCCGGGATATTACTTGTATGCGTATTTTTACTTTATCTATCTGAAATCTAGTAGGTAGGAAAAATCTTACGTTCCAAGTAAAAATTTGAGTTTTGTGCTTCACCGGAAGTGACTGTTAGCAGCGTAACTCAAAAATGAAAAGTCCGTCAAATACCACACTTGGTATTTAAATTCAGCATCTCCCCTTGAATTTTCTGAAGATCTTTGCTCTGGATGAATTTTGCATTCCTGCTAAATCGTAAGACAGACAAAATCTTTCTACATAAGAAATGTAGAATCTCGATAAAGCACACAATTTATGTCAAACTTTTTGTAGAGATGACTCTTTCCGAGATACTCCTTGTTAGTGGTTAAATGTTTAAATAGCAACTCTCAAATAGGAAGTCAATACTAGCTTTTTCATTTCCTGGCTATGCAAAGAGAATGGAATATTAAAGCCATCACATAGCGATCAGCTCTTAAAATATTTGACTATTGCTTAAGCCTACTGTATTCCCATATCCCAATTGTACCATTTCCACAAACTATCTCGAATAACGTGTTGTAGATAGAAGTATAAAGGCTTTTAAGAATAGTTTGCGCAGGAGTGAGTACAGAAAGTCATGCAAGGGCGCATCACGATTTTTTAAATCTCTTTCCATTTAAAAATTTGTCTTATTTGCAATTAAACAAATTAATGGAGTTATGACTAAGTTTCGCTATCTTGCTTGTTCAGACATTGCTTCTAAAAACAGGAGATTTTCTACAAATATGACAAATATTTTAGAGACTATAATCTCCATTTATGTTAGTATTTGCTGCAAGTTCTTGAAATTAAACACAAACTGCAATCCGTGATATATTTATCACACCATCGGTGCTTCTCTTGTAACAAGAGTAAAAAATCTGATGTATTGCATACACATGACTTTTGTACTAACCATTCTTACAAACTCTTATTCCTATATCTGCTTCGTGTTAGTTGCGATAAACATTTGTACAAATTATCTTATTGCCTATTTCCTTGTAGGTAGTAGGCTTTAAGCGAGAGTAAAATCTTTTAAAGCTTTTAGATTCCGTTCTCTTTGCACGCTTAACATGTAAAAAATTGAATAACGATGTTCTATTTCACGAAAGTTTTAAGTTTTCCGAAACTGACACAAATAACAAGGAATATCTCCGAAATGGTTCACTTTACAAAAGAATTTATTCAGACATAAACTGTGTGTTTTAGCGAAATCTACATTTTTGTAAAGTAAGATTTTGTCTATCTCTTACGGTTTACGAGCTATTCAAAAGTTATGCAGAGTAAACAAAATTACATAGGCTATAGCCGGAAAATACAAAATATGCATTTCATTTGCCATACAAATATCTTAATCATCCGGCATTTTAACCAAAATCGTTAGAGCCATTTTCAAGAAAATCAAAATTTTCGAAAAATCTTCCATTAAAGGGTAGTTTAGGATGGGACTATTTTCTTTAAAATCTTGGTGTCGCATCCTTGAAGGTCATTAAACTTAAATACCAACTTTGGTTCTTAACCGACTTTTCGTTTTTGAGTTATGCTGTACACAGACTGACAGACAGACACGCACGCACGCACACACACGCACACGAGCGCGAGTGCACCTCTTTTAAAAATTCTTTTTTTTTTTTTTTGGATTCAGAGGGTCTCAAAACACATATTTCCGTTGAAATCTCGACATCGAATTTTTGGGTGGAATACAATACTTCTACTTACCAATAAAGCAAAAAGAGTAGTGCATAAACAAGAGAAGCACCGATAAATTTATCACGAAACTCCAAACACTAAGCAAACACTAAGATAAGTGAAACAAGTCTCTAAAACATTTGTTATGTTTGTACATTTATATTTTTTCACTGTCAATAGCTTCAGTTTTTCATTGAAGGAGATTTTCCATTTAGAAACAAAAACGCTCTCCATGGATACAAAACGGGAGGCAAGCGAGTTCCCTCAGTTCTTATACTGTTATATGCCATTTCAGAAGTCATTTATTGTTGTGTTATACCGTTGCTTTGGAAAAGAAATCTTGTTATATTACATTCATGAACACCTGGGAGAGAGCTGTCCTCATGACATAATGTATAACACTCTAAATTAGTTGCCTAATATATTTATTGTTACACTTTGCATTTTACAATGTAGAAGAAAGAGGAGTAAACTTGCTTTCTTGGGACAAAACATTCCTGTTGGTCAACCATGCCGCTGCGATTACTCAGTGGTAGTGTTCGGCGTGCATTCTCGAAGACATTTCCTCCATATTGCAGGGGTTTGTGCGCAATTTACAACCCCGACATGAATTTGGACAACACGTTATTCATCTGTTTATTCATACCCAAGCTACAAAATTCTTCCGTAAGCTCCACAAGATTTCTGCAGCTGTTCTTTTCTCTAGGCCAGGCGTCCCATTTCCCCACCAGAATCAAGAGCTTTTACCACAGGACATGCTTCTACCCTAAGAAGATTCATCTGAGGAGTATTACCTCATCACTTCTCTGCACCATCACCCTGTTTTCAGTGCTACTGGAGGACCTAATTGAGGTTGACCTCGTTCCTGACTTTCTGATGCCACAGTAATTTGAGTTTATACTCAAATAGTTTATTATGCGATGTGCATGCATTATGAATTTTCCTGTGTTTCATTTTGATTTTGGTCTCTCTTTTTATCAGATGTCTGCAGAGTGTGTGTGCTGAGAGACTACTACCTTAAAAAAAACATTGCCCAAAGTCAGGATGAAGGTTGAGAGCTCGGAAATTGAAAGGGCATGAAGAAAATTATAAGGGATGGAATGTGGCAATAGAAATGGGAACCATTGCTGAGAAGAACAATGCTAAATATCTGAGAAGCAAATGTATAGGCCACCAACACTTGGCTACCTGAGAAAGTGACACGGAGCGTGGTGGGGGAGATTGATGTTGGAGGCAACACAAGATGCAATTAACTCAGAATGTAATCAAGGAGCTGCTACCGAACCAGTGTCATTTGTATACGCTTGCAGCAATCACTCGCCAGTCCGTCTGCAGGAATTCAGACATTTTACCTTCAACGAGTGCAAGAAGGAATTACATTCCTTATCCTGTAACAGTCAAGTGGAGAAGTAACTGTTGCGAAGTAACCCCCGCAAACAATTATTGCGCGCAGATTAATCGTACCATGACTTTCAACTTTCAGGAAAGAGGAAGATGCAGTACTTAACATTACTATACGCACAAAATATTTGCATTAGTTAACGTAAACACAAGAATTATTAAACAATACTATAGTTTCTGGATATATTGTAATACAAGAACCTTCAACTGTCATAAATACTTTATAAAGTAAAATAAATACGCATGCGAATGTATAGTCCCTTATAGCTTCTTGGCGTTTTGAGAAATTTGGACGAAGTGAACACAGGTTAATAACTATTAACGTAATGGTGTATCATAGGGCCAAAAACAAGGGTGACCAAATCAAGCACGGGAGGACACAAAACCAACTTCTGATTAAGTGTTCCTTAAACTTATTTTACAGGTTCTTTTTAAATAATATGGATGAAATTTCGAGAGTTCGGGCATTCTGGAACATTCTATAATGAAATGATGTCCAATATTCCACAAATTTCTTTGGGTTCTGGAACTTTCCATATCATTTTATCCATGAAAGGTATATAGGCAAAGCTACCATGCGTATATACAAAATCCAAGATCCAGGAGTCATTTATCTACATTATCTTTAATACGTCAGATTTAATGCTTATTTTCTCTGTAGCTTTACAATCAGGGTTATTCTTAAAATGCCTCAAGAAATAAAAGACATAAGGCAAGACCAAGTCCACTAAAAAAGGGGGGGGGGGAAGGAAAAGGAAAACTATCAAGTAACATAACGAAGATCTAAATGTTTTATGAGAGAATTAAAACTTCCAGTCTAGAGCATCGGATCGGAAACATTAGGACAGTGTGAGGGAAAGTTAGGATACTCGAGAAATAGTGATACGTTTTAATTTTGTTTCTGTCTTGGTTTTTGTTCTGCAGCTATAATACTGAGTACATTATACAGTATTAAAGCAGTGAAGCAGGACAGGGGGTTTACTGTTACTTTTACTACCACGTATCTATAATAGGTAAGTATTGAACAATTCTACCTGAAAATTCGATGTCGATATTTCATCAGGAATGCATGTTCTGAGGCTCCCTGAATCCAAAGAAGCACTTTTAGAAAAACGTCCCTGTGCATGTATATGTGTCTATGAACAGCAGAACTCAAAAAGAAAAAAGGTCGGTTAGTAACCTATTTGGTGTTTAAGTTCAGAATTCTCCAAGGATACGACACTGATTTTGAAAAAAAAAAAAAAAAAAAAAAAATCACCCTCTCCAAAACTACCCTTAACAGAAAGATTTGTAGGGTTTTTCCAAAAATGGTTTTACGATTGTTAAAATACCACATCTTTAGGACATCATGAAAAATAAAAATGTATGTCATGAATTTTCTGGGAATAGCCTGTGATGTCCTCCTTGTACTGAATGGATTTTAATAACTTGCAAGCTTTAAGAGGTAGACAGAAACTTATTTACAAAACATGTAGATTTTGTTAAATTAAGAATTTAGATAAATAAAAATTGTTGTGGCATAACCATTTCCGAGATATTCTTAATTATTTCCTTTAATTGTCTAATTATACTTTTTCAACCGTAAAACCCCTATTCCTTGGGTTTCTTCTTTTCTTTATCCCTCTTTTTCTCTATTTGTTCCCTCGTGATGACGCAAACAGAATGGAATTACAAAGCTATCGCACAGCAATCTGTTCTTAAAACATTTTACTATTGCTTAAATCCTACGATATTCCTTTATCCTCCGTATATATCTAATATATACATGTAATATGTATATAAAACCATTTTATAGTAACCACATGCAATAAAACCATTTCTGCAACTCTTTATGTCAGTCAACACAAAGTAGATAGAACTACAAGCTTTAGTAAGAACAGTTAGTCGAAGAATATGTAGAGAAAGTTATGTGAACGTAAAATTATATATTTTTTCCCCAAGGCGCTGCAGGGCTTTCCCGGACAAGGCCTACAGCCCAGCCGCTGCGTCCACCACCTCTGGTCACCACAGGGGTCATGAGTGGGGTACAGTACTGGAGGATGGCGCATATCAGTGACCCGATTCCTCCCGGCGGGTATGCGGTCTACGCAACTAGGGCCGCTACTTTTCAATCAAGTAGCTCCATAATTGGCTCCTCAGGGACCGAAAGAGGCTGAGTACACCCCGAACCAGGTCTCCTAGCGGGAGAAAATACACACACACACACACACACACACACACACATAGAGTGAACCATTTCGGAGATATTCCTTGTTATTTGTGTTACTTTTACAATACTTTCCAAAATATTGCTATTCATTTTTACACCTTAGCCGTGCAAAGACAACGGAATTTCGAAGCTTTAATAGATTTGGCTATTGCTCAAAGCCTACTGTATTCCCACATTCCCCTTGTACCTACAACAAAATGAGCAATAACGTAATTTCTGCAAATATTTATGAAGATGATAAAGGAATAAGTGTTTGTAAGAATAGTTGGTACAAGAGTCGGGAAAGTCATGTGAGTGCAACACATCAGATTTTTAATACTAAAAACGCTAAAAAAATCAACGGTAAGAAACCCTACAGTTAAGAGTAATAAGACCATCAGTTGTTTTTCAAGTCAAAGCCCCGATATGACCAACAAGGTTAAAGGGTTACAGGTGAAAGAATGCATGAATAAATGAATATGTTACATATATTAACACTGTCAAAAATATTTGGGCTAAGTCACAAAAACTCATTTTAATAATTATTTTTACTTCCCATTTCTAAGTACTTAGCTGCATTTCCATTGATATACACTTTTCGGAATTCACTTTTATATGCTAGAATATACTAATGTTTAAGATGTCTGTTTAAGTTTTCTTTTTCAAATACAGGAATGTCTAACGCTCTCTCTTTGGAGAACCTTACGCAATGAGTAGCTATTCCCCTCTCCACTCCTACAGTAGGAGGGACAGCCAGTCAGTATCTAGTGATGGACACAAACAGGCGATTCCACGGAAGTTTCTAAGTCATACTTTGAATTTTCTGGGAATTTCCTCAGAAAACCTCTTCATTCGGATGATTTTTGCATAAATGGTCAACAGTAGAAGACGGACCAAAACTTAATAAATAAAAAAATGTGGATCTCTTTAAAACACAATTTATGTCACTTATTTGTTCTTTTGTTCATCTCCGAGATATTCTTTCTTATTTGTTTCAATTTGCCAATACTTACAGTTCTTTTTCAAACAGGAATATATTATTCATTTTTAATTCCTTGGCCTTGAAGACTAATCCCTAAATATGTGACAAGAAAAGTGGAATTAGGTTCGGGAAGTAGATACAGAACGCAGGAAACAAAATAACATCGGAATCCCCCACCCCCGATCTAATGGGCAAGTTTTTAACCGGACCGTTGTAGTGCAGCAGTAGATTATACCCATGACTATCTCTATACGTCAGAAAACTCAGAGGTATTTGTGTTTTACAAATTTAGAAGGTCTGGTACATGATTTAGTAGGGCGACTAACATTACATGATTGACATCGTGACATTGTTTATGCCACTAGCTTGAATTTGTGAAGCTTTTGAAGACATTAAGCGTTTTAGTTTCTGCCCCACTTCCATTACAACTTAACTCAAACTGAAATGCTCATTAAATTCCGTGTGCTAGTATCCGACATATAATATGCAGGTACTTTTTTTAATAATACTAATAAATTCTTGATATTACTTACCTCCTCTAAAGAACAAATACAACAAAAACAGTCTTTAGACTACATTATTTAATCCAAATATAGCGCGCAAAAAAGGTTCATTTGACCTCATAACCAATAGTCACTGGGATGTGTATGTATATATTAGCCCTTTTGAATCCTTTCATTTCCGCCATCCATTATAAGTTGTGTACTCATAACGCCAGAGGTGGGGGACGCAGCGGCCGGGCGGTAAGCCTTGGCCCACGAAGGGCTGTTGCACTAGGGGTTGTTGTTATTGTTATTATTATTCTTATCATTCTTATTATCATCATTATCATTATCATTATCATTATCATTATCATTATCATTATCATTATCATTATTATTATTATTATTATTATTATTATTATTATTATTATTATTATTATTATTATTATTATTATTATTATTATTATTATTATTATTATTATAGGTTGCGTGTGTACAAGGCAGTGAGACACCGCATTAATCGCAATTTTGACCTAATGATTATGATAATATATGATGGAAAGCACTAAGTGATTCTTCGGAGGAGGACAAAGGAAAAATATGAACCGATGATACATCTATGGATTTGTGGTACCTTAACAGAGCTCTGAATGAAGTCTAACATTGATGGATACACAGTAGATATTAAAAACAATTATTTTTAGCCGCACCTATAGCTTACTGGATTTCAAGAAAGAATTGAAGTTGAATGCCAATGTAGATAGCACGGTATTTTATCCTTCGAAACGACAACTTGCTGTTCCTAATTTCTGGAAAGTTAGTATTATCCAGTTCAGTTCACTTCTCTTTACTATATAATTCTTCTGGATAAGTTACTTAAAGCCGTTCACCAGTATGCCAAAGAGAATCTCGGGCTCAAAGTCTCAGAGCAATAAGCACCATACCGTAAACCAATTATATGACCATAGCGCATCTCGGTAACTCTAGTCTACAGATTTATTGATCTTAAATTGCGATTTTGGTTCTCTGTTTTTAAGTCATTCCTCTTAAAGGCTTTCAACTTTTGAAGTTTACAGTCTTAAAGACCTTTGCATTTTAATTATAATCCGCTGCCAAGCACAATACCGCAGCAATGGGTTTTTCGAGGATCATGCTTGCTGCTTGGTTCTAAATAGGCATTACTTTATTACTGTCCTGCCAGCTCGCATTGTGAACTTCACCTTCCGAGACCTGAAATAAAAGGGAAGCCATAAACTATCTCCTCCTAAGAACCACAACGTGGCAACTGAGCAATTAACCAAGGCGGGTTTAATAAGCGAGAACGGAATACAAAATAACAAAACGGATGTTACGTGAAGAAGATGGAGAAACAGGAAAAGAGAGAAAAATATTCACTTGTACAAAGGAAGAAACGTCACAAAAGAAGGGGATATTCCACGGGCTAATGAAAGCTGTGATCATCAGCAGCAGCATCAGAACGCTATAGTTTGTGGTTTCATCAAAAGGATGTTACAACTGCTCTCCCGCGATGATGAGCTTTTGTATGAGGAAAACTGACGATGTGGAATGTGCTCCATGTTCGTGTAAGAACCGGGAGCGGTAGCTTAATTAAGTCAATCAAAGGCATTCTCAGGGTCGAGAAGAATGCTTAAACTAGAAAAGAAAGAAAGAAAAAACACCATTCCTTCTTCTCCTGCTACTTGTGAAGGTATAGTAATTAATGCTCTCTTGTTGCAGGTCGGCTTCTTTCTTTTTTTGATATGAGAATTACGTTTTGTTAATGGAAGCAGCGATGACGGCGAGAAAAGCTTCGATGTTCAAACCCTCCGAGGAAGCATTGATTTAACAAACCGTCAAGCCAAAACAATAGGAGATTCATTAGCTCCGAAATATCACTATTTCGCTGTCATCATCCTCCAAGGAAGAAAACGACAGAATATATATTTTGCCGTACGCGGTTCGGTTTCTACTCCATCATTGAAATCACCTCCTAACCAGCGTAGCTATTCACTCAACTCTGATGTTCATGATATTTCATCTGTGAAAATCTTAACACTCAAATTTTTCAATTGCCAAGTAAAAATTTAAGAAAAATTGAATGAGCTGAGAATTGCGGAAACGGGAAAATCAAGGCGAATAGAATTTAGAGGCGAAATTTTATGCAGCGTTCGAAGGATTACTCCTTGAGCTAGAAGTTTCATTATATTTTAGAATTAATTTCAAACCGCTTTGCAAAAATTCAAAACTGGCGAGACACTGCATTACTACTAAAACTGCATCAAATTAATTCTTCCACAAAGGTGGCATCTAAAGCAATGTTACGAATAGAGAAACGTTTTCGAACTGGCCCCTTTTACGAAGATCCTTTTTCTCCTTACAATTTTATGTATCAATGTGTTGCGAATATAACATAATGTATTATATCTTAAAAACTTAATTTTCTATTATAAGACAAACTATGCACATTTTGTGAAAATTGTACTTAGAAAGAAATAAAACAGTTGCCATTTACATACTTCAAATGTCCAGGAAAATAGCCGAGATTTTCAGTACATTTTTAAAAAGCTCTCCTGAAAATTTCACTCTAAAATTGCCATATCTGAAACATTTTGAACATTGATAAATTTATCATTTATACTAGAAAGTGTTACTTTCAGAACAGTGAGGTATCGCAAATTTCGGTCTTGCGACACAGCGCCCTGACCTCTGATGTAACTCTCACGCTATAACGTCCCTTTCTTGCTCAAAGCTCTTTCCTAACTTAGGCAGCTTTATCAGCGATAGTTCAGTTCGTTGTCTGGATTGTGCATGTTTACTGAAACAAACATTTTCAAAACCACGAAAACTTCCATTTAGGGTTGAATGGGAGAAGTATTTTTCCTGTAGATAAAACGAGAATGTGAGATTTTTATTGTGCTCCAAAGTATTAATGGGTGTCAACAGCAGTAATATACAACGACATTATATGAAATTTCAGAGAAATGTCATACTGCGGTATCAGGTAAGTTTAATGTCGAATGAGAGGTAATGTTTTGCCATAATACGAGATATTAGAGACTTCTTATGCGACTGCAATAGTTATAATTTGATTTCACATATGTAACTGTTGTTTTACATAAATCTATGGAGGGTATTTTGATTATTGTTTTAGGGCAAAAAAAAAAAAAAAAGTTTTACGCTAATTAAGGAAGCTTACTCTAGCAAGTTATCATATAGCTTGGAAAACTGGAAAAGCAATGGAACCTTTTACAGATGCTGAGTTTATAAAATTCTGTGTGTGTGATGTTAAAATAACATGCCCTTGAGAAGCAGATACTTTTCAAAATATAAATTTACCTCCTAACACTGTCAAGAAAGAGGGCTAAAGATTTCAGAAGCAATTGAAAACCATATTCAAAATTAAGTTAATAGGTTTGTAAACTACACTCTAGCACTGAATGAAACACGACACATAAACCCCAAGGTTCAGTTACTAATCTTTTTGTGGTGTAATCCAGAATATTTCTGTACACGAAAAGATTTTGAATCTTGTAATCCTCAAGGAGAAAACAACAGCAAAGAATTGCTCCTTACATTGAAACATACAGCAGAAAAAAAGAAACTAGATTTGAAAAGGCTAGGATCAGTGGCATCAGATGGTACTCCAGCAATGACTGGAGAAGGGAATAGTCAAATAGAAAGATCAAAGCAATTATTTAAAAAGTTTAAAGTTGCATTTAGTAATCTCGATAACAAATATTTTGAATGAATACAATACTTGTTCTAACCAGTGGGTACGGGATAGAGAACGTTAAAAAATGGCGTGTTACATTCATATGATTTTACTATCAACAATTATTTATTTTGAGGCCTTTACAAACGATTATTGCGAAAGGTTCTTTTTTATATTTACTTCAAATTAGTCAAGATAAGTATTTGCAGAAATAGTATCACACATTTCGTTGTAGGTTCCAGCCTTGAAACTCCATACTTGTTCGGTGAAATCGCAAGAAACTGAACAGCTGCAGCACTTTAAAAATTGTAATGTACTGAAAAATTCAAATTAATTATTACGGATATGCCTGAAATTGCTGATGTTACAACATGTTATTTAAAATAAAGTCTGGTTTTAATGGTTTCCCAGTTAAATAAAACTATAGAGGTTGTCTTCCTTCATAGACTGTTCCTACAAAATTGAAGATCCATATTTTATTTGTCATGTAAACATCTTAATCGTGTAGCATTCTAAACAAAGCCGTTTAAGCCATATGTTGAAAAGTCAAAGATATTTATTTTTTCATGTTTCAAGTGAGAGATTTTCGTTAAAATCTCCATGCTGCATCTTTGGAAGATACTGAACACACGTACCAGTATGGTATTCACCAATGTTTAAGAATTAGGCATAGGCAGTAACACAGACCTTGTATTCCGGGAACCAAAATAACGTGCATTTCTAGCGGAATGTCCATATCAATATTTTTAGTCGAATGCAATACTTCCTCTACTAATATGCTATAGCTAAGCAGTAGTGAAAGTTAAAAAAGGATGCAAGTTAGAGAAACGAAATAATAAAATGAAAAAAGCCACTTATATACATTGCAGATAACCACTATTTTCTTTTTTAAAATAAGCAGAATATTTAGTCTTATTAACCTGTTAGCTGAGTATTTAAAAACAATTCTGAAAAGCAATGTTTTTCGAATTCTCACCTTTCAGGAAATGGCCATATGTTATGAAATTTCTCTCTGCAATGATATACAAATCAGAAGTTCCGTGTCTACTCGACCGTTGAAATCACCTGGCAGGCATTCTGCGTAGTGAAGTTTGGTTTTGCGTGGGCGTTCGGAATGTGAGAAAATAAAAGAGAAGTAAGCAAGAAGCAGCCACCGGGTTAACTACCGCCATCGTCCCACGACCCATCACAACTATGCTGAATACGAATAACCTGCAAGTCAGACTCCTGTCTTACCTTCTGGCTAAGTTACATCATGATACTGTAGGACTCTTTTTTTTTCTTCTTCTTTTTTACTAAGTGCGGCTTAGAACTGCAACTAAATTTAAAATTGTCGTGTGCAATATGTGGTTCTCTAGCTAAAGAATCCCTATTCGATTTCCACTAATCTAAAGTATGGTCTTGTCCACTTCTCGGTTAATATCTTGTTACATTGTTGTGCTAAAATATTTTATCTTCATAGAAAGCAGCATGGAGCTTTTTACTTAAGATGGAAAGTTATTTGAAAGATTTTCTCTAGCCACTATAGCGTATAGGTGTAATTTCTACAAAGTATTTCTGAAAATAGTCATATAGTCGCTAAGTGCTGTTTCTGAAATTCCATATATATTTATAATAATATTTGCAACTTAACACGAAATAAATGAGCAGTGATCAAACACTGTAGAAGTGTAGAACACTGTATATATAGTGTTTGATCACTGCTCATTTATTTCATGTTAAGTTGCAAATATTTATTATTATTATTATTATTATTATTATTATTATTATTATTATTATTATTATTATTATTATTATTATTAGAGAGAGAGTGAGAGGGGGGCGGGGAGTGCAAAAAGCATCTCGATGTCCTCCGTGATCTAGAGGTAACATGCTAACCTCTGACTCTCGAGGAAGTTTAAATCCGGCGATGGACCTTTTTTTAGGTAGGCATATATTTTAATAAAAATCATTAGAAGCATTTTTTGAAACTCAAACATAAAGAAACCTTTTTCATGCAAACAGTATTTTGGGATAAATATACTTTTTTTAAACACCTTCGTGTTAATAGGATGTTTGGTATTTATAGCAAGTTTTGTTTTTGAAATATGATGCTCTCTCTCCCGCGCGCACACAAGCATATACATATGCAAGGCAGACATCTTTAACAGTTTTTATTCAGAGGACTTCAAAACGTACATATATGTAGTTATATACTGACACTGAATTTTTGCATAGAATGCAATACTTCTATTCCAGGTGGCCCAGATCATCCGGAATCGGGGTAAGTAGATAACCCTTCGTGCGTTAAAAGATTTGCACCGAGGTAAATCACCGCAGTGGCGTGAGCGACCTTCCTTCTGCCTCTTAGCGAAGGGGAGGGATGAGAGGTAGTTCCCAAATTGAACTACTGTGTGTAGTCCGTGATAATAGACAAGAACAGCATAAACAGCCGAAAAGGTTCTTATGTTTTGCACATTACTTACAGGGACTTCACTTTCCAGGGAATAAACTCATTCCTTATGTTATCTAACATTATGGATTACATATTGTAAAGTGCCGTAACAAAATACCTGCAAACATAAGGGCATGTAATGTTTCATTGGCACTTGTTCGTTTCTAATTAATGTTATTCTTGTATTTTATTATTAGTTATTACTGTTATTACTATATTACTATTTTATTTATTTCCACCCCAACTACGCTTTAAGGGACCTTGGGACCTAAAAATGACCGAAAAATTATAAAATTTACGATTTTTAGATTTATGTAAATAAATGTAATAAAAATAAATAAACTTTCAGTATTTTAAAGGTCTAGCACAGATTTTAAGTGCCTATTTTCTGCTTAATTTTCGGTAGTATTTAAGAAAGCATAAGTCCAAAAAGGCTAAAAAAACAACCAAATTCAGCGGTAAGGAATGTTTAAGCACCACCTTGCCGCAAGGAAAAAGCTATGAATCTGTAGAAAGAGTCTACTAGACAAAAGAGGGAAGTGTGACAAATATGTTATCTGACCATAACCATGATGCATATGTGCAGAAAAATTATAATTTCTCGACTTTACACTTTTTAATACACTATGCTCCATGCGCATTAAATTTTGTGCTATGCTTCATTTGCTCCATCTATGTGACTTCAACTTCAGTTTTTGGTTACAAAATCTGAAAATTTGTTTAGCTTTATGAATATTAAATACACAAAGAAATGAATAGTTTAAAAGTAATTGTTTTTTTCCTTGCCAATTATGGGTTTATAAAATAATTAAACTAATGTGATATTTTAGTTTTTGATACGTATGGAACATGTTGAATATTAAGGTATTTTCGTATTGTGAATAAACTGAATAATTAATTCCCTCAAAACTATAAAACAGATTGCGCTGAAACCATGTTTGGTAGTTTATAACATAAAACACTCTTAAGTGTGCAAAGTATTGATTTCATACCTATAAAAATATAGAAAATTCAAATTTCAGACCAAGGGTCCCTTAACTGGAGCATTTAAAATTTTTTATTTTCTCAAAGATAGCTGTAACAATTTTAATTAAAATTCCATATTTTAAAGATGTTTACTTGACAAATAAAATGTATATCAAAATTTATATGTATACAACTTTTCTTCTTTGAGTTGTGTTTGCAGAGGTGTACACATTTAATAAAATGATGTTATATATAGGTAGAAGGCAAGATAAGTGGTGGACAAAGTAAGTAAAGAAGTGAATTGCTCTACACAAGCAATGCCCGTCAAAGCAACATAAAGCTTTGCCAAATGTTTAACAAACTTCCACCTGAGACACATTCCAGGAAACAGCACCGCGTTTGTTTCCGATGCTGGGTACTATTTTCAAAAGAATTTCTTCTCGGCCCGAGGTGATTCTTCGTCCCACGCATTACATTAGTAAGCAGCACACAGCTATGCATTTCCACTGATGTGTCTGCATATGTTGAATCTGATTCGCAAAGAACAGCTACTGCATACAGAGCGAAGAGTTCATCACCAAGACTAATGTCTAATAAGTGGTAAAGACTACTTCACTTTACGTTATCTTTCAGACAATCTCACCATAACATCTTCTGCAACGCCTATGTTTGATTGCATGCACCTTGTGTGTGGTCGATCTGAAGGCAGTTTTCTACAAAATAGGAACTTACTCATTCTTTCAATATTCCGATTCACCTTGAACTGGTTTAAAGCAGCGATTTGTTAATTAATTTCTACATTTCTAGGGTTTCCTGTTTGCTATTAAAGTTGATCTTAATTAACAATTTTTTTTTTCGCTCGATGTACCCAATTTATGCTACTAACTAATGTTGTTCACATGGATCGTAAGTTGACAGTCCCATATCTAACCTAGTTGCTATACAAAAGAAATATCAGTGCTGAAATAAATGACAAAAAAAAAAAAAAAAAAAAAAAAAAAAAAATGCGCGGCAACTAAAAGCAACACTTATTTTGATGTATGTATCAACAATAAATAATAACGTTCTCAGCATTATTCGAAAAGTTACAAATACCTTCCCATCAAAGTATCTTTCAAAATACCACACACGCACGCACACACACACACACACACACACACACACACACACACACACACACACACACACACACACGCACGCACGCATGCAAACACAAGCACACGGACCTTTTTCTAACAATGTTTCTGTTTTGTTCAGGGGGCTAAAGCATGTAGGTATTTCCGATGAAATTTCTGTAGGTATCTAATTTTAGGGTGGAATCCAACACCATTTACTATGTACGTAGTGGAGAAAGTAACAAGCTTTTTTAAGATGAATTTACAAAAGGTAGATATATAAAATTAAACGGCAGTGATTAGAAACATTCATGTGGATATACTTGCTAGATTTAAGCTTTCACGGAGATAATTATTAGGTTATTAGTACTTCTTGGGTTATCAGAAGTTACCAGTCATTTTATTTATTAATTATTCATTTCACGTTGATGGCCATGGAGTTTAGTATGGCTGAAAGCTTGAACAACTTTATACATACTACACGCTGGAAACTCGAGAAGAGCTAATTAACACATGCTGGACTCACAAATTTATAATTTCTCGGAACAAAATGCGCCAGTACATTTTTTTCATTAATAACCATTTGCAGAAAGAAGTATATGTCAACTCATACCGCTGTTTTGATTTCTTTCATATCAACTCCACACATTCACTTTTCCAAACATTTTCTATTTCTAAATCATTGGACACATCCTTAATTACTTTTTCCGCAATTAAGTAAATATAAATAAAATTGCTAACATTACTATAATACTAATGAGATAAGTACCATACGTTTAAGATATTTTCAAAGCAAAATATTTTTACTCTGAATGGCTTAGGAATAACTCGTAAACCGTAACAGATACACCAAATCGTATTGCACAAAAAATATAGATCTCCTTTAGGCACACAATTTATTTTAAACACACTTTTTTGTGGACTGATCTTTTCAGAGATAGGTATTGCTTGTTATTGTTTTGAACTCCAAATAACGTATCTATTTATACTTTTCTCAAATAGAAAGTCGTTTTTTGTTTTTCTATCTCTTGGCCACGCAAAGATCACGGAATTTCAAATCCATACATAGCGACCAGCTGTTAAAAGATTTGATTATCACTTAAAACCCACTTGTTTCCATATTAACCTTGTGCTTAAAAGAAAATATGCAAATGTTTCTCTCTTTTAATGTGAACGTTATAGAAGAATAAATATTTGCAAGATTGGTTTGTACTGGAGTAGAGAAAGTAATGTGAAAGCAATTCAGATTTTTTCTCTTTCTCAGGGAAAGAAAATGGAATCTCAAAGCCATCACATAGCGACTAGCTCTTAAAAGTGTGGCTATCGCTTAGGATGTGTATAACTGAAACGTTTGAAATTCTGAACTAATACCGTTAGCTTTTCTACTTTTACTATTACGTATAGTAAGTAGAGAAAGCCTTGTACTTCATCAAAAAAATCGATGTTTAGATTTCACCGGAAATACATGTTTTGAGGCCCCTGAATAAAAAAAAAATTTAGAAAAAGCTCCGAGCGCGCGCGTGTCCGTGTGTGTCATCTTTTAAGGATGCAACACAAAGATCTTAAAGAAAATTCATCCACCCTAAACTAACCATTACATGGAACATTATTCGAACATTTTTGTTTTCTCGAAAATGGCTCTAACGATTTTGATTAATATACCCTATGTTCAAGATATTTTTATGACAAATGAAATGTATATTTTGAATTTTCTGGCCATAGCTCACGTAGTCCTGTTTACTTTGGATGACTTTTGCACAACTGGTAAACCGTAAGAGATAGACCAAGTCTTACTATACAAGAATGTAGATTTCGTTAGAACAAGCAACTTTTGCCCAAGTAATTTTTTTTTTTTTTTTTTTTTTTTTTTTTTTGTGAGAGTGTACCATTTCGGAGATATTTCTTGTTATTTGCCAAACTTATACTTTCAACAAAAGGAACATCGTTATTCATTTTTTATATCTTACCCATAGGCAAAGAGAACGGGATTTCAAAGCTTTAAAACATTTGACTATCGCTGAAGCCTACTGTATTCCCACATTCCCCTTGCGCCTACAAGAAAATGAGCAATAAGATAATTTCTACAAAGGTTTATCTCTATTACCATGAAGAAGATAGAGGAATAAGAGTTTGAAGAAATGGTTAGTACAAGAGCAGAGAAAGTCATGTGAGTGGAAAACAGATATTTTAAATGTATACTATATATGTAACGTAATGCAAACATGTTACAACTTACATTCCATCCGCTTACTCAAATACTTCAGAAATTACGTTTAAATTGGTTTATTTTTTTTAGTTATGTCACTAAAATGTCCTTCACTACAAAATTTGTAAATGGTCTAATATCTTAACCCTAGATGCAAAATACACTTACTTTTTAAACTGCGCTAGGTTTTTCCTCCTTCAACTACGGCTTCAAGTTTTTTTAAACTTACAATTTGTTATTGTTTGAGAATAACAAAAATAAGCTTAAAGACACTTCACAATAAAACCTAAGACAATTTTTATTTTTTACATCTCTGTGTACATGTGCAGCAAATTTCATTACTCCAACACAAAAACTGCTGTCCAAGAAACATTTTATAGGACCAAAAAATATGCTGTCAATACCTATTAGCAGAATGAAAACGTTTAGTTTACATTGAAGTTCACGCGGCTTTTAAACATATAATAGGGCGTTCGGAGCCAAATTATGATTTTTCGTATTTACGAATGTTACAATTACTTTATAGAATTAAAATTAAAAAAGTTGCTCTTTTCTCAATTTTCATGAAATTTCGGTCATATATGTAAAGCAATATGATACTTTCTACAAATGTTTATCTCGAATAACATGAAGTAGAAGAATAAGTTTTTGTGACTTTTTGTTCAAGAATGGATAGAGAAATGTAGCATCAGATTTTTCTTACTTTACTTAATCATTTTCCCTTCCTCCTAAGGTAGGTGTCCTACAGGAAATATTATTATCTTTCTTTCAGCATTTTGATATGGTTTATATTTGTGCGAATTTTATTTCTATCTTTCACTGCTCTATGTTTTACACATATGTATGTTTCCAAACTCAGTCTGATCTTTATAAACGAAACACAGAAACACATTTAGTTTTTGTTTGTACCTCTGTATACATGCTTTGAGTAAATTTGGTATAGCCATTAAATTACTTTTCAAAGTTATATTTAAGTGCTAAAGTGATTTTGAAATGCATGTGTGTTTACCTTTAATAGAAGCAGACACAAATAATCGTATTTTAAATACTTTAAATAAGTTAAATGCTTTTGAAAAGAATATTTTGGTACCTGTCTGTAAGACATAAATTATTTTTAACTGCGATGTCCATAAGAACTTGGCTCATATTTTGACCTGTCTTCAAGCATCTTAGGACCCAACAAAAAGAATAGCTAACATGATACGTTTGCGGCATATATGTTTTTAGTTTGCCACTCTTATAAAGAAACTGACGGCTGAAGCATGGTTAACAGAAACAAGTAAAGCATTCCTTTCTACATTATTACATGTAGGATTTCTGTTCGACAACGAAACACTTCTATAAACATTTTCTCTTGGTTATAGTACATAAGCGGAGATGCTAATGCAGATTCGCCAGCAGGAGGTGAAGGATGTAAAACCAAACAAATGCTGACAAAAAAAACAACTATCGGTCAGGTTTGTACAGCTCCTTCGCGGTATTTTTATGGGACATTCTGCCACCATAGTCATCGCTGTGGCAAAAATCCCCAAAAGAAGAGATAGCCTGACCACCACCACATTCTTGCAGCCAGCTTCTCGGTGTGGCTGTCACACACGCCGTTTCTGATGTGAGCCGCCATTCTTCAAATACCTGTTCTGCTGGACGGCACGCACCCTGCCTAAGAATTAACTTGGAGGGAACAAAGGATTGATTACAATACTACGCTAACACAGACAAAAACAAAATACATCTGGAGGCGAGCTAGCCACCGAAAGTTAACAATCGAGGGCTCTGATTAGCAAGTATAAGAGATGTCGCCGCGGTCGTTAATGGACTGGAAACTTGGATCAAGTGTTGCACTGCAGTGGTTTTCAACTACAATGCAAATGTAACGCTCTCTACATTGGTGACTACTTAAATTTTCTGCATGCAGGAAATAGACTGCTTCAAAGGCAAAGGTAAGATTCACTGCTTAGTAGTAATATAATAATAATAATAATAATAATAATAATAATAATAATAATAATAATAATAATAATAATAATAATAATAATAATAATAATAATAATAATAATAATAATAATAATAATAATAATAATAATAATAATAATAATAATAATAATAATAATAATAATAATAATAATAGGTAATAATAAATCACCAATAAACTTAACGCATGAAAGCACTGTCTTTTAGCCTTTAAATTTCCGAAAAAGTGTTGTAATGTTAATAGAATAGAATAAATGCGCACAAGTTGTGCATAAGTTACTTTAATTTTAATAAATACTAGCTGAAATACCCGGTCTTACCCGTGGTTGGTTTGACGGTTTATCCGTACAATATTCAGCCTTAGGTTGCACTTGCCAATAAACTTGTATTTCTTTGGAGACATTTAAAAATATTACTTAATACATCTAAAGAAAGAGTTAATGAAAACTCTTACAATACCTAATATAAAGAACAAAAAATAAGCAAAATAAGTAAAAACACTGGGAAGATACTATGCAAAAGCAGTGTTGAACAATGCCAGATACCAGAGCAAGAAAAGCGAGTATGGAAAACCATTGGACTGTAATAAGTTGCATTTATTTTTCAATCAATTCAAGTCAATCAACTGTATGAATGCTATATTAAAGAACGAATAGAAAAGAATGTGAATGCGTTACGTTAAAAAAAAACTAGTAGAGAAAACTGGTAAATGTAATACGTTGCATTTCTATTTCAATCACAGAAAATTGTATGAATCATATGACGAGGAGCGAGTAGAAAAGGGTGTGTGAATGGGTTACGTAAGACAAAAGAGAGCAGAGAAAGCCGTGCATGTAATTATGTTGCATAGTAAAATGGATAACATAACAGCATTCTCAATGAAAACACTGTAAGGTGTGCCAATTTTCATGGTGATCGGTCAACTCTTGTTGGAGTAAATTACTTCCATACATACCAACATCCATTTACATATATACGATAGATTCTGCCTATTGTAAAATGGTTTGACCAACTCAAAAAGCCTTCGCAGGAATGTGCACAACAAACAGTTTTATCGCAATCGGATGAATGGTATAGAAAGCCATGTGGAACTAACAAAGAAACATTTATTTTTAAATATAGAAGTCGTTACCTTACATTTTTAGTCCATGCAAGCTTCGGAATTAGGCGGCCTTATAAAACAGTGTAAACTGTAACTTAGGCTCGCGCAGGTACCTATTTGCTCAGCGTATGAATTATTAGCAGTTTTGTCGACGTACTAGCTTCTAAGCTGATGCCGGCATTATTGACTTGTAAGATTAATAATTTTATAAAGAAATGATAGGTAGGTGGGTAAATAGTTCGAATAAATAATTCCCATACATTAAAATCAATGCACAATGAAAGAAGCGTGAGTTACAAATTCTGTCAGTGTACGTGAGACAAGTTAGGTGTTAAGGCAAAATTCGAAGTTAGAGAAGCTAAGAAAATAGGCGAATGATGCTGCGAACTCGATTAACAAGAAACTTATTCGTTCATGGTTCAAGTAACAAGAACTCGGCACCTACGTTCAGAAATCAGAAAGGAGCATGAAAACACGCATAACAGTTCTTAAAAGTTAGAAAGAAAATTGGCAACATATAATGGAGGAACTCTGACGCGTAATGAACTAGGCGGAGGCTTAAGTTGGTATAAGAGCGTCTATTTCTATAATTCGTATCTTGCAGTCTTTTACATATTACAGATGTGTTTTATTGCGATCGATTATTGGCAGTTCGTAGCTGTTAAAAACCGCGCCCGGTTTATCATAGCGGCAAAGGGATTCACCGTTTAGCATTTCACGGCAACGTATACTTCTCATTGTTATTATGGAAAGGTAGTTTAATCTGCAAATTTATTGATACTACAGGAATGTGTAGATATAATACTACAATGCTTAAAGTTTCTGGTAAGATCTAGAAACGATTTAATTATTAATTCTAAAACAGTCGACAACTCACTTCAAATAGCTCATTTATTAGCCTCCATTAAATTTATCAGCCAACTTAACACTCACTCACATATACCCCGAGATATTGGAGATGTATAAAATGTCTCGCACATCGTGGGAGCCTAGTTCACAGATTTCACGCCGCTAGTAAAGAGCGCAAACTTATTTGCAAATATCACTTGTAATAAGAATTAACCAAACTTGTACTACTGGCAGCATTTGGGTTTATAACGTTGCTTATTTTGAACTTCGAATGTTTGATGTAGATGCGCACACCGTGAATATTGCTTCGAGCAATGAGAAATGAGTACCTCAGAATTCTCGTCCTTCTCTGCCCTTCAATGCACCGAAGCTTGCATTGGCAGAAAGGTCCGTGATGTTGTAGAGAGGAACACTAATCACTAAAGTAATACACATTATGTAGCACTTAAAGCTTTCACGGCGAGCGTTATTAATCAAGGCTTAACGACTTGAAGTTCATGGAGTCTACAATGAACGAAAGCTCAATGTTTCTAAATCTATAACGGCTGATCACCCGTGAAACCTTGATTAATACACATTGTACTTTATCTTTTAACCCTTTGCGAGCGAAAACCCATATATGGGCGACCTGTCCGGACCCTGACAAGCGAAAAACCATGTTTGGAGTCATAGAGCTATTGTGATCGGCTCCTCTCACTCAAATAATTCATATATACTGCCAATAGATGGCAGGAAATGTTCTTTCAGATGTTTGTGGTCAGTTCATCACCGATTTTCCATATTTAATAATTTCTGTCGTATTTTTCAGCAGTGTAGGAATAAACAGTGCGGTGAGCATCCATTATGCGAGGGTTTTTTTTTTTTTTTTTTGTTTTGTTTTGTTTTTTGACAGAATGGCGGGAAAGAAAGGGTTGACGGAGCAAGGAATTGTAGAATTGTTGAACAAAAGTGATAGTTATCGAATTTTGTGCTCAGTGATGATGAGAGTGATATATGCAAGAATTCGTGTGTAAGTTGAAGTGAGAGCGAGAGTGACGTAAGTGACGCTGCAGACAGTTATACACCTAGCTAGATAGACGTGAGTAATGTTGACCCGGCCCTGCATCTAGTATCCCAGTGCACAATATCTAGCAGGGACCAATACTTCCTTCTCATTTTGAAAAGTATACGCTTCCAGCAGAATTTTTCGGCCTATTTTTTTATGAAATTACGGAAATAATTACTGAGGAGACATGTATTCAGGGAAACAAAAAACAACAGGCGACACCACCAACGAAAAAAGCCAGGATTGCTTCTTGGAATCTCCCAGAAATTGCCAATATAAAAGCATTGAGATAGTATTATCTCAATAGTACTGAGATAAACAGGTCGCTATGAAAATCATATGCATATTTTAGATACCCTGCCGTAGGTAGGTGTAACTGCACATTTCTATCAAAACTTTTATAATTTGTTATCATCATTACCGTTATTATTACAAATGGAAGTATTAAATATCATAATGTGACACTATTTAGTTCCTGAAGCACTGCTGGTTTATTTGTGAATATCTATATGTACGAACTATGCTGTAGAAAATGGAGAAGTGCTACTTATGCCGTTTTTGTAACAACATTTTTACGCGGATTAACAAAACTTCACTCCTAGAGGACAACTATGATCTAATTCAACAAAAAGCAAGGTATACTATGTGTTTTAGTACATTTGAGCATTTTTATATAGTTTTAACTGTATTTAATAGAGTTTCATACTTTAGCAAAATTGCCTTCCGCTCAGAGCCATAAAACACATCCGCTCGGGAAGGGTTAATATATTTTTTCAATATCTTAAATTAATTTTTGTAACAGTAAAGTAATTTGGTGTTTATAATGCCAAAGAATGAAACTCTATTCCTTTATGTCACTCTCAGTCTCTATAGCACATTCCTGAGAGACGCGACCGTTTAGAATCTAAACTGCAGAGCTTAGAAATGTTTCTCAATTGAAGCAGATGATGGAAGAACCCCAATTGCTTTATTGCCAGCTTACTCAATGTAGGCATCTCAACAGAACATTTTTGCCAGGATAACAGATGACAAATTTTCTTCATGTAATATGTTGATATTTCTTCCCCTGGAATGTCAATGTTGGAGAAGTGCTTCAGTTCACAGGTGAAATTTGGACACATTTGCTCAGGAACGGTTGCTACTGGATCTAAATTCTGAACTTCCTTCCAGAATTTTTGTACGTTGGTGTTCATTCATATTGCGACACCGGCCCCGTGCACATCAAAGAACGGCCGGGACCGACCCACTTCACACTACATACCAGGCCAGGAAGCAAACAAAGGCAAACTTATTTTATCCAAATCCTTAGATCCCCCAAAACCATGTCTAAAGCCCTATTATGCTTTTTATGTTTCTTATACTTTTGGTTTGCTCTGCTAATGATGTAGACTGCTTAAGAGTGACACTTTCTCATGATGTTATTACAAGTTACGCAAACAGAAATTGAAGCTGTATTTGACAAATTTATGGAAATATTCTTAATACCGTAAACTGTAAGAAGTATAGAGGGGCAATTTAGGCTATTTAATTTGTCCCATACTATCGAAGTAAAATACCACGTAGAACTTAAAGCGCAAATTTTCTCAATTCCATTTCTGGCATTTTTCACTATTCAAAATACCCGTTGGATTACAGTTCATAATATATTATCCTAATATTTTTAGGAGAGCTTCAGGAATTACTTAAAACCTTTCGTACACTGAAAAACAATGTTTACGTTGTGAGTTGCTAAACTTTGTGAATTCTTTTCGCTTTCTAATTTTCAGAACTGATGTACCTACATGTGTATTTGCAGGCAACTCTGACTTCCAAACGTACTGAATTCTAAGTACCGGGACCTTTTGTTGTTCATCGGAGCATCTAATTGGCTTAATTATTCTGACTTATAGACCACCTCCGTAGCGCAGTGATATTGCGCGGCGCATCTGGGTTCGATCCCCGGTACGGGCATGGGGATTTTTCCCCGCTGGGAGGTCTGGCACGGGTTGCACTCAGCCTGGGGGGACAACTTAGGAGCTACTTGATTGAAAAGTAGCGGCCCCTGGTCAAGAAGACCTCATAACCGGCCGGGAGGCACCGGGGCGCTGACCACGTTCCATCTCCAGGACTCCACCCCCTCATGACGTCACCTGGTTGGCAGCGGTCAGGCGGTAGACCTTGAGTATCGTGCCACGGGGTTACTCTGATAATTGATTTTCCTCAACATATAACTTACCTTGCTAACGGCTTCTTATTGTATGACAAAAATTTAACTTTAGCTTCTTAAATTATGCATTGATTTTAACACGGACGTTCTTGGAATTATCATTTTTTCTTAGCAAACAATAGTCACCGTTAAAAAAGACCGACAAAAAATGCCTTTGCCTCAGCTTTACCTTCCAAAGCCCTAAGTTTGACAAGAAGAACATTTTTCTTTTATATACTTGTTTATATTTAAAGTGAGATAGGCGTTCCGCCTACAACCAGAACATACGTAAGTAACTGGTCAAGTCTGTCAGTCCGTTGGCTACCTGAAAGCTTCCGCAAGAATGGCACAAACCATAATGTTTCCCAGTGGGATATTAACAGTTCTTAAAATTACTTTGCATGTAACAAATGAGTCTTGCATGTTTTAGTTTGACTACACCTCCTATTTGCATACTTCTAGAACAGCTATTCATCAGCCTTCTGAATTATCGTGTTTACTTTAACGGTTAAGAATGGGAGATAACATAAGTTAACTGAACTTTTATTTCCGTCAAGCGTAATCCTTTGGAGTAAATTGAGTCAATGTTTAGCGCCATTCCTACAAGTTCATCACAATACTCGTACTAATACTGCATTGTTTCAAACTCAGATGAATCTACCATATGGCGATTTATTTATTACTTAGGCAGTTAATGGCAAACATAGGTGGTTCAACAATGCACTTTTCTAACACATTTTGATTTATGGTACTGAAAGTCATAATATTTTATACTTAATCCATAAGTCTTGTATTCACCATTTTCCTGCATTTTCCCTGTTGCTTGCCCAAGGTGGATGATGTGTTGTGTTCAACCCGAAAATTCTATATAAAAATAAATGTTTTGAGGTCCCCTGCACAAAAAGTCCCACAGTTTTACAACATTGGTGTGTTGCATGCGAACGATTTTCAGGTAACTCTCCACACCTGAAAATTATCGTTGTGAGAGAAAAGTGATTAATTTTTGTTTACTCTCTTGCGATAACGTTTTTGTTAACATATAACTACCTAGTAGATAATTTGACATTAGCAATAAAATGTGTATGTTCAACCTGCTCTAAGTAGTCGCTGAATCTCATTCACACAGAATGTCTCGTTAAAACATACAATTATTTTCACCAACTTCGTAGTATAAGCAATTTAGGGAATATTTGCTGATTTTAGGTGTAGTGTATTCTGTCACATTAAATGCCTTAGTTTATTTTTTCAAGCAGGTGGCTCTCAGATGGAGATTTCTTTGCATAACACGTGATTTTCTCAGACTATGCCACAGCATAAAAAGAGTGCTTAAATAAAACCAGTTCTGCATAGATATTTTGTGGTGAATAGCATGAAACATAAAAGTAACACCTAGTGGGATAGTTCAGGCGGTAACGTTTAAGGCCCGCGTTCGTGAGATTCCGGGTTCAAATCTGATTGGGTGTTGTGTTTCCCCTCAGTCGCTAAGGTAAACAGCGGAATGGATATTTAATACCGAGTGGCGTAAAATAAATATAAAAAAGGAAGAAAAGTAACGTTTCAGAAAACTCGTGTACAAATCCGCTATGAAATTGTAATTGGTAGAGATAATGGTGCGACTATTGCACTTCCACCGTTTTAAGGTAGCAAACATTTGAGGTTTGCCATATACCTAAATTCTAAATTAGAAGAATTCTTTTACTCAGAAAGGAAACAATCGAATTGGACTAATTTGCACCGTAGGATGTGCTTAATTACGTTCCTCGAGCCTACATATACCTTTATTTTTACTTCCCCAGAAAACAATTCTAAAGAAAGCAGACACTAAGATCAACAGTCTCAACCCCAACTTAGTTCTCATTGGCGATTCACATAAAAAGTTCTACTCTTCTGGGGCATCATAATTAAACTAAGTTGACATTATTCGTGAATGTCTCGCGTTGGATGTTGCCAGTTATTCTTGAGGACATATTCGCAAATCACAGTTCCGAAATCTGTCCATTAATGGATTGACGTGCTGAAGGCGGCAGCAGCCACTCATCACTCGCAGACACAAAAAGCAATGTTTGACAGCGGCAGGATCTCTCGCTTTCCAGCCGCACCTTTGCGGCAAAGGATGACGTCCTGTAAAAGCTCTGCCGCGATATATCTAATTATCTGCGAGGTCCTACACCCTCAGTTGCCGCGCGGTCGCTCAGAAGCACCATACAAGGGCGTTTCTACTGAGTTAATCACAACAGCTCAACTGTTCAATACAACCAACATTTATTCCATTTGTTAACACAAGGATATATTTACTCATTTTAATACAGTTAACGCGTGCTCAGCAGCCGGTACAGGTTTGTCACATTAGCAGATCCTTCAAACTTGAATAGCTGAGGCAAAAATTCGTTAACAGGAGGTCTATGTTAAAACCACCCTCCCTAATGTTATTCCTCAGTCCTAATAAATGACAACTGCTTAAAGTTGAGACAGATATTTATGTATAGACCCTTAAGCTAGTTTTAATGCAGTAATATTGTTTCATTTATAAGGAAGAAAAAATAAAGTAATTCGAAGCCGGGCTCGGCGTACAACAAAGGACGGATGGAGCCAAGCTACTTCATACCACATACAAGGCGCAGGTAGCATCAAAGGGCTCACGATTAAGCTTTCCCTCACCACTCACGCATGACTGTTCTGTGTACGTGTCTAACAACAATCGAAGCGGCTACACAAAAGGGATTTTCTCTGAAGCCTTCGAGAAAGATCTAGCGTCACTGCCGCCGTGTGTGTGGAAGTCGAGAAATGTCCTGTGAAATCATCTTCAAGTCCAATGGAGGCCAAAGAAACAGCAGTGAGTTAGAGCTACAGACATAAGTCGGTCAGTGAGTATGAAACAGCTGTGCATGTGTTCGTCGTGAAGATTTTGACAAACGTCGAGTGTTTGCAACGTCGTAGTTGGTGTATGAGAGACAGAGAAAGCGAAGAAAGACACTGAAAAGATTGAGGCAAGGTTACGGGAAGTAAAAGTTACAAGTTGTGGTAGTACGAAAGACTAGGCCAGTGCTGTCCAACTTACTTATGTGCTCGGGCACATTTAATCCATGCTTACGGAGGCGCGGGCGCCATTATAACCACCGTTAGGGCAAGTACCCTTCTTTTGAGAGGACAACGGGAAAACACTGGTTAGGGTAGCACTGGATATAGCTTTAGGTGTATAAAAACATACTTCATGGGTCTGACCATGGGAAGATATTCGACAGGAAATATTTTTGTTCTGAAATATGAATTAATATTAAAAATCGTGGAGTAAAAATTAGCTTATGAAGGGCGCCAAAAGGTAAATCACTGGCGCCGCGTTGGACAGCGCTGCTGTAGACTGTGTTAACTACGAGAAGAAAACAGCATACGAGATAAAATTTTAAAAAGTGATAGAAAAGTAACCGCTCTGATTTTGTCATTTTTGCCACAGTATTATATTAGTTAATTATGAGATATTATAAAAAAAATGTAAAAACTGCGATCGTAAAAACATACGTTGTGAAAACAAAGTTTAGCGAAGAAGAAAACAGGAATGGCTGAAGTTCGTGCCTGAAGGGAAAATATTGATATGCGATTGTTAATCTGAGTTATAAATAGGTTCATTAGGTCCACAGTCAGTCGTCATAACCGTGTGGGCAGAGCACACGTTTCAGAGCTGGCCTATATTTGTATAGCCGCTCGCCACAACCTTTTATCCATTGCAGTGGCGTGCAGCCACATGTTAAGTATCCAATTTAAGCGCCTTCAGTAACGCTACAAATTAGAAATGCTTCTTCAGAGAGACAGCAGACAGGCTTTACTAAGTTCCTAATACGCACTATTTCGATTCCAGTGGATAATATTGACATATTTCTTTCTGTTTATGATTTATTCGTCACAATCTCTAATTACTTTGAATACGTATAACTTATTAACTTGACGTCGTAGACCATTGGTTTCCTATCTCAAATTGATTGTCTATGAACCCTCTATTACCAGTAAAATTAGTTCGGTGTTATTCATTTACACCATGTATACAAAAATACATAAATGAATATATACACTACCGCTCAGAGGTTTTTGAACACACCTCATTTTTAGGATTTATTGAAACAATGGAATAAAAGGGACACAACATATAGTCACAATAGTATCTAATATCTTTAAATGAGCAATTCTTGAATATATACTTTGTTCAGTCTTTTGAGACAGTGGAAGGTAGAAATATAACTTGCTACTGTCTCAAAAGACTAAACAAAGCATATATGTTCCGCCATCTTGGAAACGGCTCTAACGATTTCGATCAAATTTCGTATTCAGATAGGATTTTAGTTTTCAAGTTTATCTATATAGGCGTCATTCCTGGAAAAAAAATGCGACTTTACGCAAAAAATATTTTTATTTCCTCTTATCAGAGCAATTCTTGCATATATTATGTGTCTCTCGGAAACGGTTCTAGAGATTTTGATGAAATTTTGCACTCAGATAAGGCTTTGCCTCTTAAATTTGTCTATATGGTTGTTATTTCTGAAAAAACGCGATTTTACACAAAAAAAATTACATTTTTATTCCCTCTTATATCGAGGAATTCTTGCATATATTATGTGTATCTCGGAAACGGTTCTATAGATTTCGATCAAATTTTGTGTTCAGATAAGGTTTTGCTCCTTAAGTTTGTCTACATTGGTGTCTTGCCTGAAGAAAAACGTGATTTTATATAAAAAACGTTTTTATTCCCTCTTCTACAAATTACACTATTTTCTGTATATCTGAAATAGAAATCTTACTTATTACATTCGCAGTGTTTTCTCTACTCAAATTCAGGCAACACATTCAGATGACTTTCTCTACTCACTCTTCTATAAACAATTTTACATAAAAAACGTGATTTTATACACACACAAAAAGCATTTTTATCGCCTCTTTTAAAAGAAATCATACCATGTTCGGTATGTTTGAAATAGAAATGTTGTTACATTCACACTATTTTCTCCACTCACTTTTAGATAACACATTCACATATTTCTCTACACTCTCTTCTACAAACAATTCATATCATTTATATAATATACAAAATGGATGTTTGCATATCTGTAACTATTAATCTCGAAAACCGCTTAACCGATCACCGCGAAATTCGGCACGCATATTTATTTTTCATGGAGAAAGTATATGGTAACAATTTTACTATACAATATATTACTTTCAAATGGTTTTCTACTAGCTTTTCTTTTACCTAGCACTTTGATGTATCGTCTAGTTGCCCTTCAACATACAATTCATATACTTTTCTATGATTGAAATATAAATGCAACACATTACATTCACACAGTTTCCTCTATTAGTTCTTCCTTTACGAGACACAACCACTTTTCTTTCGCTACTCACCCTTCAACATACAATTCATACAATTTGCTATATCTTTGAAACACAAATACAAAGTATTACATTCATACTATTTTCTCTACTCACTTTTGTTTTACGTAACAATTCACATGTTATTCTCTATCGTT
Organism: Tenodera sinensis; assembly: GCA_030765045.1. Classification (NCBI taxonomy): domain Eukaryota; kingdom Metazoa; phylum Arthropoda; class Insecta; order Mantodea; family Mantidae; genus Tenodera; species Tenodera sinensis. The sequence continues at coordinate 174,236,983 of CM060963.1, read as the reverse complement.
TGCCAACTTCACACATACCAACGCCTGTACATATTGTATGTTGAAGAGTGAGCAAACTCCAAAACCGGTTGACCGATTTCCATGAAAATTGGCGTATCTAAATGTTTTTTCAGGGCGAAGGTTTCTGTGCAATCCATTTTACCACGCAACGTATTACGTTCACATGGTTTTCTCTACTCCCTTTTCTTTTACTTTCTCTTCTACAAACAATCCATACATTTTCCATACATTTTCAATATAAGTGCAACGTATAACATTCACATGGTTTTTCTACTCATTTTTCTTTTAATAAACACAATCACGTTTCTTTCACTACTCCCTCTTCGACGAACAATTCATACAATTCTCTTCATGATTGAAACAAAAAGGTGCATTACACTTACATGGCTTTATTTACTGGCTTTTTTTTCCTTGTAGTATTCCTTACTATTCAACACTGCTTTTGCTTAGTATCGAAGTAGTTAAGTAAAGTTGTCACAACTGGCGCTAGGAGTACGACGAAAACCACGATATGGAACAGTTGATGAAACAAATGTTAGCCAGCATGGCCATAATGGGAAATGAAATGAACTCCGGAATGCGGCAGATGGAAACAAATATGAAAGTCGAATTGAGAAAATGTTGAAATAAAACTGGAAAAAATGGAAACAAAACTGGAAGCCGAATCGAAAAATGTAAACTTCGGAATGGAACAGACGAAAACAGGAATGTCCGATATGAAGATGAGCAATCGGAGAATACTAACGAGCGACTGGCCAGGATTAAGGAAGCCATGGAAGAACTCGACGAAAAGATGACGGCTGAAATGATGGTGCTTATGAAATATTTATATGTATCTCTATATCTGTTGTGTCTCGAAAATGACTTAACAATAGCGACAAAAGTTTTTATTTATTTAAAGTTTTGCTTTTCAAGTTTATCTAAGCAAGTGTCTTCTCCCAAAAAACAAGATTTCACAAAGGGGAGGGGGGAATGCCGAAGGAAGCTCGGTCGCCCAGGTACTATTTAATGAAAATCAGCAATACATGTTACATTTTGCTTTCTTCATAGTAACCTCCCATTGCTTTAATTACGGCTTTGCAAACTCTGGGCATGCTTTCTATTAAGTGCGCCAGGGTTTCTTCAGAAATATCACTGCATACGTTTTGCACAAGACTACAATACATTTACATTAGTAGATTGTTTCTTTCTGACCTCTCTGTCCACATAATCCCAAAGTAGTTCAATAGGATTGCAGTCAGGACTTTGAGGGGGCCAAACCATGATCTTCAAGTCTTGTCTCTCTTCAATATATCTTCTACAGAGTAAAGATGTATGCTTGGAGTCATTTTACTGCTGCAGAGAAACTTTTGCCAATTAACCGCATTCCAGATGGTTTGACATGGAGTTGGAGAATGTTGTGATAATGCTCCTTCTTCATAATTCCTTCTATTTTCACAATATCGCCTGTCGTATTGCCACCAAAACAACCCCATACCAGCACTGAACCACCTCCATGCTGACATTGTCTCCAGATTAAATGTCGACAATCCAGATGATCCGTGTAACAAGGATCGAGGTATGTAGAGCTTGTGATATGAAGAGGATGAAAACGATAATGTTGAAGTAGCTGAAGAAAAAATTGACGACGTTATGGAAATGAATGACATAAATCAAATGGCTGGACTACCAGGGACAGAAGATTTATCTGAACGCGGAGATGCCACCGACTATGAAGCTCCTATTGTTTCAGGTATTTTCAAATCTAAATGTTGTCTAACCTAGCATTCTACATACATACTTTCCTCAATGAAGAAGAGTACTTCAAGAGATTCTTCGGCAACGGCCTGGCCCAATAAAAGGCAGCAAAATTGTAAACTCTATTCTGAGAACGTTTTTTTTTTTTTTTTTTTTTTTTTTTCTTTTTTCCTGAAAACATGTTATATTACGTATCGGTATACTAATGACGCAGGTCATTGCACATTGCAATAATGTAACAGACAAGGAATTGTTGGGACTTATTTCCATACTGCTGGTTGGAGAAGACTTATGGAAATCATATTAGTGTTTCTGAGCTATGCATTAACCACCCAGCGTATGAAAATCCATTCTCACGGGAGTTATGTCACACACTGGGTTCCAAGAATTATCGCAATTGTGAGATTTGTGGCAAAATGCTTTGTGTTAGAAGGAGTAATCTAAAATGCTTTCTTTTGATTTTGTATTCTTCTATCATATTACGTCTAAAAATTATGTGCCAGAAGTACTGCATTGTTTAGTTATATATTGTCTATACGACGCGATTACAAAGGACTTTCTAATTAATTGTTTTGCAAGGGCGATCGGGGTGGAGCACTATCTTGCATTAATCTTAAGTTTTTTCATATTGTGATTTCTCAGTGTAGTCGTCAGTAGGCAGTTCCCAACAATGGCCTCCGCGATCACTAGATCTTAATTTGACAGATTTTTGGTTGTGGCGTTACCTTGGTGAACGACTTTTACTGACACATCCAATAAGCCCAGTGAAAGATGCCATCCCGCGAGGAAATGCCAATATTTCATTATCTGCAAAATGTTGTACGTTGAATAAGAGAACGGTTGACATCTTTCCAATGTTTTGTAAATCCCATTGTTTGCCCCACAATGATGGTTTTGCTATTTCCTATCTCAAATATCATATTTGTTGTGACTTAATGTTTGAACTGACTTTTGAAAGACTATACAACGGTACATTTTGCATGAGATTTGTTCACTACATATTATAGGAAGAGTACTTGCTTTCGGCATGGCGAAATAAAAGAAAAGCCTTTACAAAAAAGTCTTGATTATCACTCACTTCACTCTCCGTCGATCAACAGGGAACACCTGTGTTAGAACTAGAACTCCCTTTGCCAGTCGCGAGTCGCTTGTTATTCGCCAACAATCGACAATGAATCTACGCCAGTGTAGCCATCGACAGATAGTATGCGCCGTTGCAACCTTTTCCCCCCTTCCAATGGGGAGTTCACGCAGTTCTACAGCAACGTTTATACGAGGATTTCGTCGTATCTAATTAGGTTATGTACAAACACTTGTAAAGTTATGTTCAAAATGATTTTGAAATTTGAATACCTACATTATTCTTTTAAGTTAGAAGCTTTCCTAGGGCTCCAGGATACTTCTTTAGAAAGGGAAGAATCTCGTATATACAATAAATCTGGCAACCCTATTATATGATGAAGGTGTTTAAAACTGGCGACTTGAGTAAGTTACGTCGTTTACTGATAGTAATTTGGATCACAAAGTATGTAAGCTCCTTTGAGGTACTTGGAAGCACCGGTAAGTTACATGAAAATGTTCCTGTAGGGCATTAAGAAAGCACCAGTTTCCTTAAGAATCCCAATAAAATATCACAATTACTTTTAAACTGCCTGTAAGACAGTCACGAGCATATTACCAGTGCTGACAATAATGCTACAGCGAAATTAAAAGAAAACTGACAATTCCTTGACCAAAACTCTCATGCTAACCAAAAACTCTTTGAATGAAACTGAGCTAGACAATGCCAGGAATGGCAGGGCCCTTAAACGAAATGTTCTGGCCTTAGAAGGTAACCGTAAGAATCAATAAGACTACTGATGATGTTTACCTTGAAAGCAAATACCTATGGGTAGCTTATTTGCTCTGACCATTAAAATCATAGTTTGAACGCATCTGGAAAGCTTTGGCCTAAGTTTGTATAAGGAATTCCTTCCACATGAGTGTTTTGATAAGATCTGCACATGAGGTGGGTTGAAAGAATGAATGAGTGGGAGAAAACTGGATGTTGATACGCATCAGTCCATTCAGAAACCTGTATCTTTTTTTTTTTTTTTCTCCCTAAAAATTCCTACAGACAAGACGTTTTGTCTCTGGATAAAACAGATGGTTGAAAACTCGGCCTAGAAAAGTATTCGCCATGAAACAAATACGACCTGCGTTTTTATTTATGTATCACGGTGCGATCTTAATCCCCATTATCCTTTACTCGTTAAGAGGAATGCTGCAGTCGGATCAAAACTAATTCATGGAATGCTTCTTCTTGGAACAAATGGGTACAATGTAATCGAATATGGTGCCTTCTTTCTGGTTACACAAATAGATATATCCACTTCCTCAGAACAACGTTATTAATATTGGAATTGTGTCCAAAATCCGACAAGCACCCAGTTTGTAATCTGTCCATCCCAACTAGTTTCAAATATTTTCTTATACAAAATTTCTTGTTCTCTTTTACATGTTTCATTTTGTGGTTTCAACAGCTTCTTTAGCGAAAATAGGAATTGTAATCTTTTCAGTAATTTCGTTAGTCCAAATACGATATAACTGGAGTAGTTCTATACATGTAACATTATTTATGAAAGGAGGAAAACAGTTTCAACATTTTAATAGGAAATCCATCTCATCGTTTAACAATTATGGTGAAGACAGAAAACAAAGAAGAAAAAACAAGTGTAAACCGTGTCGTACACCAAGAGAATTAGTAATTGATCACAGAAAGAGTTTTCCGCCCAGTCATGCAGCACTGTCATAGCTGCTTACACACCACGCAAAATACCTTCAGACATTAACAAGGGACATTGTAACATTGGTATTACAGATCGACCTTTCTTGTATAACCCTTCTTGGTATTTTCATTTCCTTAGGAGCATTTTCTATTTTGCGCTTTTTGGACCAAAAATTCTTTCTTGAATATGCAAGGGCATCAGGGTATATCAACAGAACAACCTTTGGTTTTCTTGCTGAAGGTCCCTCGTCCCCTTTTATATGAGAAGGGAACAAATAGTAGAAAGAAACTTGTACAAGCCTGTCACAAACTTAATGTTTTTTCTTTAGATTTTTAGAATGCATAATCATTGACCAGGATCATTGATCCACTTCTTTAGAACCAACTGAAAAACCTGCATTACATATTGGGGGTTCAGCATGCTTTGTTTGGGATCACTCTAAAAGGAAATCGCTTTTTGTCATCAAATTTTCATTAAGTGCATTATTGCAATATTTGTCATGATATGTCTTAAGGGGTTGAAAACAGCTGTAGCCTATGAATCACATGACTCAGTAAGCACAATGACAGATGACATTTTATTTGCAGAATGCTGGAGCTTGTAAACTCTTAAGGGATGTATGGCCATATATGGCCATCTATATCTATGGCCATAATATGCTTCGGAAAGCGACGCAGCTACAAGAAGCAGCCGTCGTTGATCCACCCGGAATCAGTCACCGTTACCAACGATCTGTTTAGAAAATTCGTTATATACCTTCTTAGAACTCTAAGCAAACACTGAAAAACTGGAACAAGTCACAACAATTTAAAACCCGGACTCACTTTTTTCCATTTCCTTTAAGTATAGGGGACAAATACTTGGATGCTAAACATAATTACAGTTATCGGTGCAAGATCGTGAGGAGGCTGCACTCAGTGAGCACCAGGTGCCCAGCCCTGTTCTTACCTGAAACCATAGCACTCATTTGTTGAAAATATGACATAGGTTGGTAGTAAGTTAGGATAGAAAAATAAGGATTATACTATCAGAGGCTAGACGTTCGTGGAAATTTTCAGTTTTCTTGAGTTTTTATTCCTATACAGCAAAAATAAAGAAGTCATTTCGAATTAATTCAAATTCTAGGCTCATGTCTGTAGCTATCATAACTATTTCCGTTACATTTGAATACTGTTCATACATTTTACATTTAACCAACACTTGGTTTTGAAGCTGCTATTTGATATCTAGCATTGAAATGCAATGAAATGGAATGAGGAAAATACCTGTACATATCGTTCGCCACAATGTTTTTGTTTTAAGTCTGAACTTACGATGTAGCCTTACAAACACAGAAGGCGGGAAGCAAATTATAAGCAGTACAGACGTTTTTGCACGCGCTATACTTTCAAAACACCATTGAAGATTGCGACTAGCCTGACTAGGAGTCGAAATCTGGCCTTAGAGTTGACAGGCGAAGACAATCGAAGACGCTGCCGCATCTGGTGCACCAATAAAAACATGTCCGACGCTGCCTTTCTAAAGTTCCGCCGTTCGCACGGAGAAATATTTCAAAGTTTTTGCAAAAGTTTTACACAGAGGGAAGCCGGAGAGAAATGGAATCAAATCACGAGGTTACTTTTGTTTCCCATGACATTTCCACTTCCAGTACACGAGCCTTTCTTTTCATTTTCTTTGTAACGACACATTTTTAAACCGTAATTGATGGATTAAGCCTCAGTGGAATTCAGAGGGGAAAGTGGAATGGGGGGGGGGGGGGGGTTTAAATTCGTTTCGTGGTCCATCATTCGAAATGCGTTAGAAGAGTAAAGATAACAAAACAAAAAAATGAAACTTTTTATTTTCTTTCAGTGTTCGACGCTGTTCACTAAACACAGAATTGTAGCACGAGGATTGACTTCCTTTGTTCAGATGGTGGGTGGCAAGAAAGTTGAACTATTTGAAAAGGGAGGGGAGGGCAACGGAGAATTGGAAACGAGGCACCAATAGGGATACATCATTATCGGCTGCATTGCCAAGAAAAGTTTGTTCTCAAAGGTAAAGGCATAACACATCGTCTCTACTGGTAGATACGTTTTCACACAATCCACTAATCACTAAGAGACTTCAAGTTGAAAACTTAGGTTAACGGGTGCTAATATGGACAACTGTATTTTTTTTTTTTTTTTTTTTTTTTTTTTTTTCACTTTTGATAAAATTTCGAATTTCAAATGCACCTTAAAAATCGTCAGTAGCATTTGTTATGGACTATATAATAAAATTACTAATACATTTTAAAACATAGGTTTAAGATTTTTGAATTTTTACAACTTTTGAAAACATGTGTTGAAACATAGATTTTGAAAACTGGGGTTGTATATGTTTAAGGGATTCTAGGACTGCAATTTCAAGTTTCTATATTTTTATAGATATGAAATCAATATTTTGCAAATTTAAGGTGTTTAACCTACCACACAACATTCCAGCACATTCCACTTTATAGTTTTGAGGGAATTAATCATTAAATTTATTCACAATGTGAAAATCATTAATATTAAAAATATTCCATGTGGATCAAAAACTAAAGTATCACAACAGTTTTATTATTTTATAATAAAACAGACACCGTCAATCTCTGCCAAGAAGAAAAAATAATTACTTTTAAAGTAAATAATTTCTTTGCTTTGATGGACATGGAAAATATGTTTAAACCTTTTTGTGCGTGTAATTAATTTTTAAAAGCCAAACAGATTTTCAGATTTTGAAACCAAGACTGAAGGTGAAGTCACATAACTGGAACACTTAAGCATAGCACAAAATTCAATGTACATGGACCAGATAGTGTATTAAAGCTGTAAAATCGAGAAAACCCAATTTTTCTACACAGATGCAACATGATTCTGAGTCAGATTACTTATCTGTCACACCTTTCTTCTTTTGTCTAGTAGTCTTTCTCCTCAAATTCATAGCTTAACTACTCCTTGCCGCTGAATCTGGTTGTTTTTAGCCCTTTTTGGCTCATATTTTGTCCAAATACTGCCGAAAATTAAACAGAAAAGGGGGCTTTAAATGTAGCACACATGGCATTCAAAGCCTGCGCCAGACTTTAAAAATGGTGGAATCTAAAAAATGTTGCCAACCTATGACTGAAGGTTCGGGGAACATTTATATGCGTAAAACTAAAAATCCTGAACTTGATAATTTTTCGGTTATTTTTCAATTCGATGGTTCCTTAAATGAAAATACTTTATTTTTGTTACCGCTATATTCACCTACAGCTTCTTTTAATGCCTTAATTGCAAATTTGTTACTACATACATATGTTCAGAAGTTTGGAACTGCATTTGAAAAGGTTAAAATTGAAGATTAACACTTCATATCTCAAAGAGGAAGGAAGCTCTATTAAAACCGTTCCTGAATCTTTCATGAGCACATATCACACACAAAATCATCAGTTTGGTATCCACTTCACAAGATGTGTGCCCATTCTCTATACTAATACACTGGAACCATACCTCCCCTGACTTCTTGGCATTACAAGCCTAAAATAAAAGGTTGTATTATGGTTATTTCATATTACCACTAATCGCCACGAATCCAAACAAGCGATTTTTTTCACGACATAAAAATGAATATACCACTTTGCAGTTCAGCAAATAAACAATTTAGAACAGAGCAACATGCCGTCATATTAATATAAGCAGTGGAAATATTGAAATATAAGCAATACTGTTGAATTTTACCTTGCTAATACTTTTAAAGACTCGAGAAACACTCAAAAATATGAACAATGTGGTAATGAAGTTATCTGCTCCCAATGACTAAACGGGAAGTTAACAATAGAAATCAGAGTGGTTTCCGGAAGGTGACAGATGCTACTTGGTAGAAAATATGGTGTTCCATTTTACAATCCCGTGCCAAATTACCATTTCCTCCCCTATAAATTTCTTATTTGCTCTCAGCAAATATCTGCGAAGTTCAAAGGCCTTACCATACTCACAAAGTTCAAATTTATTAACATCGCAAACTCGCATTTACTCTCTGCTACAGGTCAAATAACCTTAAGAGTTACTGGGACTCAGTGAGAACGACAAAATGGATCTTATACAAATATTCTATACACACTTGTTCTATCATTTTGTCCAAACATTTCTCGCGATCCCCCATTATTAAAAACTTCTTGTTCTTTTTCTGCTTCACGGTTTAGGTAGTTTTAGCCCGTACCGGCTCCAAAATAATATATATGTAAATAAAACAGTGAATTTTAAATCACCCCGTTACACTTTCTGTACGATCTTTTTTGTTTTACATGAATTTCTTTTTTACAGTGTAACGTTCTTTGAACTGCTAGGTCATATCGGACGATGAACGAAATGATGCTCAAAAGAGCCCGGGTTGCATAGAGAAACTTTGTCTTCTCAGGGCAAGGGAAAATTCCGGGAAAAAAGCCTTACCCTCACCGAGATTCGAACTCGGTACCCCTTGAATGGAAGACGAAGAGGCTACCCCCACACCACAGGGTGCGCATGAAATATATTATTTACATTTCAGTATTGCTCTGATTTGTGTATAGATTTACATACACAATCTCAAATGTGCTATCTAAAGACTCAAACATGAATTTGATAATTGTTTTATTCATTGTCTCGTAAAAAAATAATTTATACTGAAAAACAAGAAACACCTTATCACAAGAAAAATTTATACTATATTTACTGCGGACATTTATGTCACCCGCACCGTCGACCAGTAATGAGACTCGCCGGCCGGCCTCACGCCACGATATCGTTCCCGCCAAGGACTGTCCACCAGTTTTTTTTCTTTTTTTTTTTCTTTTCTTTTTTTTCTTTTTAATACTAATGTTTTACCCGAGCCGAATCGGATGGAATTATGGGCAGCATCACTTGCTATGGCTGTTGGCTGCCACAACGACATCGTAGCATTTGCGCAAATTGTCACTATCTGCTCGGCGACTACGCCCAATGGATAAATTCCCAGAAATAGGTAAACCATAGAAAGGGATAACTTGAATTACTTAAAAATCTTACAAGTTATCTTAGTATTTTAATACAACCACGGCCAACGGCACCGGCACTGCCATTACGATCACCACCACCACACCACCGCCTTGACGTTACAGTCGCCGCCACCACCACCACAGCCGCCGCCACTGCCTTCTACTTCCAGACTTTACGTTAGGATGTAATTTCCAACCTCAAAGACTTGTAGCGCCCACCTTGCTTATATGTCTTCTTTGGTCTCACATCTGCACATTTTCTGTTCACAGTTGGTCCCACGTTGGCATTCACCTCCAGTGAGGGATCTTTTAACACTGGAGAATCGTTTATCTTTACGGCAGCTTGATTGAAATTTATGGAATTAGCATCGCGTATACTACATAAACTGGTTTGTTCCTACATTGTTACTTTTTAGTTTAAATGCAGAACAGATATTTCACCTCATTGCTACTGAAGTCTCGTCAACATCCAACCACGTACTTTTCCGTACTTTACATGCTGCAGAATTGATAGCAGTTTGGCGAACGTTCAAACGTAGAACCAAAGTCCAACATTGAAGTACGGCCTTCTTTCAGAGCATTAACTAAGCCACAGACCTATAGTCCCTCCGAGTTTAAAGTGGGTACGCACATGCACACTGCGATTGCATCACTCCGCCAACATGCACGTTTTGACGTGCCGTTTGCATCTGTTATCGCAACCGTCAATTCTTTCACTGTAGCGGTGTGAGCTTAGAATTGCACTCGGCTCATATTTATGAAATAGGCTACATAACTAATTAAATGAACTGGTTAAGAAAAGTTATTAAATTTAATTTTGTGAGTAAACACTTACATTAACCTGAGTCATCAGACTGAGGTGCGGCACCCTCAGATCTCAGGTAACGTCTCCACGCCACCATAGCTTCCCGATCAAATCACATTAATTTTCTTTCTTTTTGTAAACTGAAACCCAACGTCTTTCAGCAAAATGTGGAAAGTGGTTTACCTAAAATATGGAAGATATGGCTCACTGTTCAATACCTATCACAGGAGGCGCGTTGTTTAAAAAGAAACTAGGTATGCATTTTAAAGCGAATAGCACTTAACAGTCATCCACTTTGCCTAAAACACTAAATGCTCCTTCCCTTTTCTTTTTAGGGACTTTTAAAGTTCCCATTTGTTTCATTTCCGTCGTCACATTTGAAATAGAGTACTACCTGGCAAAGCCACGAAGCGTATCGAGTACCACGTGATACTAAATGGAAGTAAAATATTTATGCCTATGTTTGAATGTTTTGTAAGTCCAATTGCGGTATTTATTCACCCCGTTCATTACTTGAAAATATCAAACAAGCGATAATATACATAATGTGGGCTTTTGAAGAAGATAGATACATTAACATTGTTGATATATTCTACACTTTGGGAGTTCAATAGGTATATGAATTTAAAGTAAAAATGAGCGAAGAAAATAATTTTAACGGTTCATCAGCAGTCGAAGAGGCACCTATTAATGTACTTACAGAAAAGCCAAGGAAACATTATTTACGTAGTTATACGAAATTCAAGGACTGGTGAAGTAGACGAAAATGAAGATTCCTTATTGGCATATTTTTATAAGTCGAAAAGCAATAAAACTTCGAGTCTTTGGAGTAAATACAGAGATCAACTCTTTTGATTAATGACATTGATATCAGTAGGTTTTCGTTTTATTATCAAGAAAAATAATTTAAAGACGATCATCATTGAAGTGTATTTTACGTTTTGTTGAACCTGTATTTTGTTTTGACAGCGTGTTCTCTTTTGTTAAAATATAAAGTACAGCTTTTGTTGCCTAGTAACTACGAACTAAACTATTACTGATTAATTGATTATTATAGTACTAGATAAACGTTATTTTTGAATTCTTTATTGTCCATAGTGTGAAAGCTCCCAGCCAGTCTTGCAACTTTTAGTTTCCCTATCTTTCTCAACTAGCATGTATGATAAACAGTACAAATCACTTAGGGTGACGAATCTTACTGTTACATTTAATTAATTACATTTGTAATTTATTTAATTACACCCGTTTTTAATTTTTGTTACGCTAATTCTCAGAACGTTCAAAATTAGAAGTCGTATAATTGACGTACGCATTTATTAGTTTATTAGCAATACGGTTAAATCGCTAAGACCAAAATAAGAAGGTTGCTTGAAAATAATGTAGACGATATAAAGCTATAGCTGTCCTTGTTTCGACCTTTTTGTTTTCTGAAAGCATAATTATAAATTGTACTACAAGAAGAATATTATCCTTTAGGTTCGCCACCCTGGTGTTAAAATTTATGGCAAATCTAAAAGTTTGGAGGCTGGAATGGGAGTGTGTTTCGCATGTGTTAGAGAAGAAAAAAGACACACAAGAGCTCGTTTTACGACTTTCCAGTTCAATATTATACTCGTATATTCGCGCGACATTAATGTTAGCACTGGTTACGTTGCAGTAAAATTTATGTACAGTACCCCGTAGTATTTGGCAAGGGTAACAAGACAATAAAAGTGCCAAAGATTCACCGCGCAAATAAACATGTATGAAACGTGTTACGAACGCATTAAAGGCATTGCTGAATATGAAACTTATCCATGGTGAGAAATTTCGCGGAGCTCCATTGCAGATGCACAAGAAATGACATTGCGGTAATGGAAAGCTATCCTGTGTTTACATGAAATAACTCAGAACTGAAATGCGATACAGATGAGGCTTCATACAAATTACTTATTTTGTATGCATTTATTTAGTGCTAAGAAACTTACAGTCTATAGGGATGCTATTGAAATTGGCTATGGCCACCAATTCCGTAGACGTCTATTGTTTTTCTTCTCTCTTCACTGTCCATTTGTACTTCTTTTAAACTCCTGCTCTACTTTATGAATATTTTATAAATCGTTTGTTCCTTTTAAAATTAAACTTTATACTGTAACAAATGAAAACAGTTACTGCTAATCACACTTTATTGCCTTCTAATCGGTTAGCTTAGCACTAACGTTACACGTCAGTCACTATTGCACAAACTTATAGCAACACACCTTATCGGTCAATCGAATCACAACTGAACTGCCACTACCAGAACATTGCACTCGGCACGATTCATATCGCTCTGCATTGAACGCTTCACTATCATATAACTGCCTGAATCAGTGCTCAGCACACAATGAGAAAATTTCTAGAAATGGAATATTCTCGAATGCCAGAAAACGGGTGTCTGGAGCCCAGAAAGGCACACAATAGACATTGTTTCCGTATGACCAATAGGCGCTCAGATCCGTTCCCCGGTGCAGGTAATTAGTCACAGGTGCGGTGACAATATTTATTCTACTTATTCCAAATTATAATATTTCGTAACATTTGCTTACAGTTTCCTAATTTACTGTCATACATGCTGGTTCCTTCCTTTTTGTGTTGCACTATCGATGACTCCCTGGTCATCAGCACTGCTGTGTACCATTTGCCTTAACCTGTTATACCCACTGTACAATTCATTTTAGTTCCCGTACCCTCACCCCGCTTCCTCTTGACTTTCCCAATCCACTTTTCTTTTAATTTTATTAGAAAATCCCCCAACTTCTTATTTCTTTCTTCTTGCTTGCTTGATAACATTTTCAATGCAACTAAGTTGCACCCTATATTATTCCACTTTTTGTCTCAGATTTTTCTCTTACGCCTTTTAACTTTCACACAACTATTTTCACCCACGGTATACCCTCTCTTTTCTCAATAGCCGTATCTATAGTTTTCCTTTTCCCATGGCCAATTTAATCTTAACACAAAATTTGTCTTCCCAGTTAAATTGTTATACAATATACTTAGGGTGTTCAAGAAAGACTGGCACTAATATTCATACAACAATGTATTGTAAAAAATCACTCATACAGACTGTTGCCCCCCTCAGAATACTTCTCCCTCAATACAATGTACTTGTCCCACCTCCTTTGCCATTCCTGGAAAACGTGCAGGAAGCCATTCTTTGAGAGCCTGTTCAGGGTCGCCTCTAAAGCTTTCACTGCTTTGGTCTCATTGTCGAACCGACGTCCCTTAAGTTTTTTTATGGCTCTCGGGTTAAGAAAAAAGTCACATGGAGCTAAGTCAGGATTATAAGGTGGAAGAGGTACCGTGGACATATGATTTTGTGCCAGGAATTCGATAACCGCATCAGCAACATGTGGCTTGGCATTGACGTGATGAAGCTTGCACTGCTGAATGAGATTCTTTAGCTTTTTGGGGATGTGATCCTTTACCAATTGCTTCAGAATAGTGTTATAGTAATCTGCAGTGTCTGTAGAGTGTCTTGGAACTGTGAGAATGCAGACTGTCCTCTGGTAATCAAAAATAGTAGTGACTACGCCCTTATTGGGTGACTTCTGTACTCGTGATGATATTTAGAGGCGATTATCAAACACGTTCACTCTCACAGGCTATCAACAATCAACTGATAGAGCTATCACTGTGTGATTTTCAGTGATTAGCGACTAGAATACGTAGTTCAATGACACATGGACAGATGTCGCAATCAGACACTTAATGAAACGAAAAAAAAAAAAAAAAAATCAGTGCCAGTCTTTATTGAACATCCTATTTTCATATATTCGAAGCGTCTTCCTGCCTATTCCCAAAATAGTTTTACGTTTGTTTCTTTTTTCTTCCATATTTACCCTAATCTATTACTCTTTAAAATATTTCTTACACTATTCAGCCACCCATTTTTAAATATGGTTCTTGATGTTCCATTAAAATCTTAAGACACTGCTTTACGGCCAAAATTTGTCCCTTTTTTTTCCTCTCACTCCTGTGAAGAATTTTTATTCTTTTCTCATCCCTTCGTTCCATGCTATTATGAACTTCACTCACCTCTTTTCTTATTACTTGCAATGCATCTTTGAGGTCTTCCTTAGCTATATTACTTACGTTTCCATTAATTTCTTCCTCCTCCTGCCATCTTAACCACTTTCTCCATTTCATTTTCTAACACAGTTTCTACTGGCCCTTGGTTTTATTCTATACCTCCTATCACCAGTAGGTTTAAAACACTATCAGCATTATTACAGCACTGACTGCAGCTAAATTTCTTCCTCCTGAATACCTCTATAATACACTATAAGCTTAGATCCGTTGTTACTTGGTTCATTCTTCCACTTACGATGCAGGAGCTCATGGTAACGCATCCTTTTTTTCTCTACTGCTAACTTAGCACTCATTCATTTTTACTTTCTCTACTTATATTCAGTAAGCAGAAGTATCCATTGCATTCCACCTTAAATCTGATTTCGAGATTTCACTAGAAATACATGATTTGACACTCGCTGAATTAAAAAAAAATATATTTTTAGAAGGAAGTTCATGTTTGTGTTTCTCTGGACAGCATAACTCAGAAACGAAAAGTAGTTAAATTACAAACATAGTATTTAAGTTCCAGAAGATTTTCAATAAAATTTCCCCATCCCACTCACCCTTTACATGGAAAATTTTTTCGAACACTTGGACTATTTGCTAGAAGGTTTTCGATTAAAATCATATGCTTAAGGTATTTTCGTAAAAAGTGAAGGAAATATCTTTAATGTTCTGGAAATAGCCTTCAAAGTTCTCTTAATTTGAGATAGCTTTTTCATACTTGATAAACCATAAGAGACAAACAAAGTCTTACTACAAAAAATACGTCTTGTTACACAATTGTCATTTTTTGTAGCGCTATAAGTATGTCTGAGATTTAAATTCATAAATAGCTATTAGTTTTTTTTCTCTCTCTCTCTCTCTCTCTTTATATAAGGAGCATATGCTTTAAAAGGCATTAATAGCGAGCGATCCGCTTACAAAAAGTCTTGACTATCCTTTATGCCATTCTTATAATTAACGAAACATATAAATGTGTAAAGAAACTTTATCTCCATTAACAAGAAGTGGATAGAATAATAATAAAAATAACTTGCAGGAGACCGAGTATAAAAAGTCATGTGAACGCAACACATCAGATTTTTTTTCTTTTCTTTCCAAAATTTCAACAAAGCGGATATGGAACCCAACACTTTCCAACAGAGTTTTTCATATGTAGTCTGGTGATTTATCATATCGCGGGATTCATGTCGGATTCAGACGCTCGTATATTATTTAATCTGCATATTTTTAACCCTAAGGAACCAATCTCACTGAGGAGTCGCCGCCTGCCGTCGTTTTCCCTCACGAGTCCTCTCGTCAGAACGAATCTTCCTCTCTTGCTGTAGCTGGAGGCTGTTTAATTTGACGCCTCGTTTGCTCTGACACCTCCCTCTCTTCAGCTCTATCATGTCATCCCCAGCGCTCGCTCTGCGCAGGAGTGCCATTCCTTTAGGCACGTTCGTAATCAAAAATGTCAAATTACTGCAAAAACAAAACTATATGCTAAGGGACCCAGTTATAAAATGGGTCACTGTCCATTAACATCACATTCCATTATGAAGGAATCTCTGAAATAATTCCTTTGCTAATGCGTTTTATTAGCTTCGATCTCTTTACGCTGTTCACTTCTGTCTCTGCAGAGCATTTCCTCATTCGGTGTTTTCAAAATCGATAAAAGGCCGTTTTTGGGATAAAGATTAACCTAGGAAATGCCTTTAATACTCAATTACACTTAACGCTTCAAGAGTTACGGGCACTGTTAACACTTCAAACTACTGAATTCATCTTAATGCAAAATGTAATAAAAGTTAAACCCTTTCAAGCCAAAGTGTTTACTCCTGAAACCATCAACACATTATACCCTCTCATTGCCTGGATTCATATTTATACTGATGGCTCTCTTATGGATTACGACGGAGAAGCTGTAGCAGATGCATTTTGTCAATACTTTTCCTTCTATATAAAAAAAAAAAAAAAAAAAAAAAAAAAAAAAAAAAAGAAAGAAAAAAGAAATATATAACAAATTTTTATGGTGAAATTGATCACTCAAAATTTATTACCATGGTTATCCAAATGCAAAAATGTATGCATAGAATGCTATGCTGATTCTAAAGCTGCCCTCCAAGCTATTGGTTCTACTACTTGGTCCAAAATGAAGGTCAATGAAATACATGATATAATCAAATACAAAACCTACGTAAAAATATAGTCTTACAGTGGATTCCAGTACAATGTGGTATTTTTGGAAATGAAATGGCTGATATAATAGCCCAAAAAATCTAAAATCAATTTAGTGGTAAAACAAAGTTTCTCGTATGAATGAATTAAAATAGTCAAAAGAAAAATAATTTTAAATTATAATCAACAGATAACGCTTCGAAACGAACAGTCAAAATGGAAGAACATTTTGGGTGTTCCATCAATAGTTCCAGATTTACCACGAAAATCCTCTGTTGCTGCATTTCGACTGATCACAGGACAGGATTGCTTGAATAAGCATCTCTTCAGAATTGGAGTAGTTATTGCGCTCCAAAGATGAAATGCATATTGAAAATTTAAAAAATTGTGAATCCCATATGACTTTTGAAAGTTTAACATCAAAATATTGGGAAGCAAGAAGGAGAAGGATTTCGTTATTAACTCCTGAACATTACACACACGGTTCATACATTGGCGAGCAAATCGAATTTGTTGGTAGACCTGACTTGAGGTAGCTTGTCGCTCTGGGGTGAAACACACTGACACACACTCTCTCACCTCTCTCTCTCTCTCTCTCTCTCTCTCTCTCTCTCTCAGACAGAGACAATGTCTTTTTATTCGAATTAAAACACTTCCAAACATGAACGTTTGCTCTAGGTTATTTTCATGTAGCAGCTTTTCAACAATTAGAACAAGTGAGCACCTTAAGTTTTTTAGTGGCTTCTCCTTACTGCCTGCTTTTATGAATAAGTATCTAGAACTTCATATAGCACACGATCCACGATCAATATCACTTTAAAACACACAATTTATTTAAAATCATTTTTGTGAAATAAGCCATTTTCGAAAATATCCCTTGTTAACGGTTCAACACTGCCATTATTTTTATGTCCTTAGCTTAGCTTTCAGGTGTTATTCGCGATTGCAGTGAATTGGTATGGAAATTTAAGTTAAAATTAAATTGAGTTTTTTTTTTTTATTTTTTTTTTATTTTTTTTTATTATTTTTTTTTTTTTAAGAACGCTCATTTAACTGTAATTCTCAGCGTCCCATGTTATGTTGAGCGTGAAAGACCGCTTAATATTGCTCAGACGCTCCTAATCAGTTTCGAGGTTCTTTTACGTGTCATACGTCTTTGTGAGGCTCTTCACGACCGAGATTTGGGTTTGAACCTGTGACCTTGGAAACCAGAGGCTAACACATTATCCTAGACAACATAGGACATAGAATTTTGTTGTTTCCTTTGTATCTTTTGCGAAATGTGTAATGTAGCTGTTTCTGCAAATGTTTATCTCGATCAAAATAGAAAAATTTGATGTGTGCACTCACATAACTCTTTAACTCTATTAACTCTTGTACAAACTATTCTTAAAAACGTCTGTTCTTTTATCTACTTCATGTTAATCGAGATACAGTTTGCTAATGGTTTTATTCCATATTTCCTAATAGGCGTAATTGGAATAGGAGAATACAATAAGCTTAAGCGAAGTCCTTTAACAGCTGATAGCTTTGTATGGGCTTTGAAATTATATTATTCTTGCATAGCGAGGACATACAGAAAACGAATAATTTTCAATTTGAGAAATGTACCAGTGTTTGAAAATTCAAACCAATAAAAATGAAATCTCGAAAATGGTTATCTCTAAGAAAAGCGTAGACATAAATTGTGTGTTTCAACGACATGTACAGGTTTTGTGTAGTAAGATTTTGTCTCTCTTACAGTTCACCAATTCACAAGAGTCATATATAATGAAGAGGGCTTCTGAGGCTATTGCCCGAAAATTCAAGATATAAATTTCATTTGTCACGAAAACACCTTAAACATATAATAATTCAATCAAAATCCTTAGAGCCGTTTGAGAAAGACAAAAGTTTCGAAATTTTTTCCATGGGAACGGTAGGTTATTGTGGGGGCGGGGGGGGGGGGGGATTTCTCGAAAATGTTCTTGTCGCATGCTTGGAAGACGCTGAACATAAATACCAAGTTTGGTATTTAACCAACTTTCCGTTTTTTCGTTATGCTGTTATAGTACTAGAATACACACGGACATTTATCTAAAATGCTTCCTTTTATTTAGGGGACATCAAAACGCGTAATTCCAATGAAATCTTGTATCAAAAGTTTGGGTGGAATGCAATAACTTCCTCTACCTATTATGTATGTACTTGATAGAGAAAGTAATAACCCCCCGTAAGAACAGAACTGCCAATTTATAAACGTCAGAGGGTAGAGAAAATCATGTAAATGTAACACAGACGTTTTTCATAGGTATGGAAGCGTCTCAACGCGGTAATACGTGAGGTCCACATTTGAGACGTTTGGTTTCGACTCCCGTGGGCGACATTCCTGAACCATGGTTTTTTCGGAGGTTTCCCCGAGTCGATAGGCGAATGCTATGAAGGATAATTACATTCGCCGCATTTTCTGTCGTTCCATTTCACTTCATTAATCATTTCATTCATCCTTTATCCTGTGGGTTTCTTCAGGGTCGCAAGTGTTAGCGAAAGCGTTAGGTGCAGCTGACAGGGATGATATGTGCTTTGTAAACGAACTTTGTCCGTTCCTCGTTGTCGGTGGGTTCCGGGGGTTGCGACATGTGAGAGGGTTGGATCCCGCCGAGGTCACCCTGGAAGGAACGGAAGACCTCGAGAAGTCAAACTTGATAAATCTTAGGGACGTCTGTCAATGTCTCAGCCGCTGGTCTGGATCTGGCCGCTCGGGGTCACCTCTCACCTCATCCCTCCTCCCGGGGGTGCCCTCTTGGGAACATAGGTACAATAAGCACAGCTTCAGTTGCAAACCCCCTCCGGATCTCTCCTACTCCTATTCAAGCTTCCAACTAATATTCCAGAAGGCCAAAAACCGGTGTCCAATAGGCATTATGTCTGTGTTTCTGATGGAATAGGTACAGTCCATTTTAAAATTAGAGGCGACTTCAGCAGTAAAGGGAAAACAATTTCTAGCACGCGATTTACTCCACGGGGGGAAGATATTCTGATGTCTGACTGGTTAAAGTTAGATATAAATATATTCCTACTGAATGGAAGAAGGTTAGCCAATGAAGGATGTGACGGTAGAAGGGATGAGAGACACGGTGAGTATTGCGGCGTTCTTAGTGCGATGTCAGTCTAATTTTAAATGGACTATACTACTGGAATACCTATGGCATTCACCCTGTAACACATAAATCGCTTATCGACCGCCTATTCACAAGTGGGCCTGCAGCTCAAAGGATATATGAGTAGAAGTGAGACAAGAGAGTATTAAACTAAACGAATTTGGAAACGAAACGGACCATAAGGCTTACTCTTGACAATAAAGCGGTCCTCATATTTCAAACATACGTTTGGTACTTATGCTCTCGGAAGCGATATGTCTTCATATGGGACAACGTTCGGTGAATATTTCCAACTTGTTTGCTCCTTCCTTTACAATAATCACAGGAAAGCCCTGAAGCGCGCTCAGAGTACGCGGCAGCTTCTGAATGAACCCTGAATACATGAAACTAAAGAGAAAACGACCTCGCGCTTGATAAAACAGAGGAAAAGATAGAGAATGAGGTAAAGGAAGAACATCAGAGAAAGGAAATAAAATGGTGATGATGACAACGAAGACGTTTTTCTTTTCCTAGGGGTAGGGGGAATAGGAGAAGAAAATATAAGACGATATGGGTCTCAGAAAACGTGGCATATATAGAGAAAAGAAAAGGTTGGTATGGGAGAAGGTTTCTTTAAGGTGAAGGGGAAGATGCATCGATGTAGAAATCAGGTGATGACGACAGGCGAGTATAGATAACAGAGAAAGGGGCGGAGGGTTATGATAAAGAGAAAGGAAGAGGCAATGACAACTAAGAACGACGCAAGAATTGAGTGGAGAACAAAGAGGAAAACGAGACACCGGATAAGACGGCGACGTCAGATGCCGAACAGACAAGACTTAAGATATCCCTGCAGTTCTCCGAGAAGGAACGTTATATGTAGAGCATATTACCAAAACTGAGTATTAAAACGCACAGAAACACATACCATAAGTTCGGTTATCTTTTACTTTCTCTCCATACTTGTAAAGAAGGTACTGCAACCCATCCAGAAATTCTATACCGAGATTTCACTGGAAAAACAGTTCCTTGAATCTAGTAAAACATTTCAGAAGAAGGTCCGAGTGTGTCTGTAAACTCAAGAACGAAAATTTGATTTAATTGCCACACTTGGTATATAAGTCCATCTTCCCAGGATGCAACAGAAGATTCACAACTCCCCCACCCCAAACTACCCTTTACATGGACGACTTCTCGAAAATTTTAGCAGTCTCAAAAATGGCTCATATGATTTTGATTAAAATAGCATGCTTAAGACTTTCTCATGACAAATTAAATGTGTATCTTGAATTTTCTGGGAATACCTCTGAAGTCTTCTCCATTCTAAATTATTGTAAACCATAAGAGACACGAAATCTTACTGAAAAAAAGTAGATTTTATAAAACACACAATTTATGTGAAATACATTTTTTGTGGACTTAACCATTTCCAAAAATATTCGTTATTGGTTCCAATGTTAGAACACACATGCTTTTCTCAAATAGGAAGTTCTTATTGGTTTCCCCCCCCCCCTTTTTTTTATTCTCCTGTAATGCAAAGAGAACGGAATTTCAATGTCATCGACCTGCTCTGAAAATATTTTTCATTGTATTTATGTATTTATTTTAGATTTAGCGTCCTTTAACTAGTTAGATTATATCAGACAATAGATGAAACGGGCGAAATGATGCTCCAATGACCCAGAAGTCCATTGAGCGTTGAGTTACCCACGGTATGTTGAGTAATACGGTAGGTATAACGCGCAGGTTTCTCTGTAGCACACGTCCTCCGTGACATCATGCGGTGTACGCCGTGGCTAACGAAATAGGATGTGGCGCAAACTGCAGTGACGTAATTCTCCTAGTCCGGTCATGGCCCAATGAAGTAAAACCACAATCGCCTAATACATTCAAATTCTAAACAACCAAAAGAATTGCTTGTTTAATTCATACCAAAGATAGTTTTCTCATGCTAGTATACAATGTTACCTATATATCAGACTCGCATTACTACGTAACTCCAATTCGCACCATAGCCTGTCTATTTTGTTAGCTACGGTGTTATGTTTACCTTTAGGTACTCAGCCGTGGTCATCGTTATCACAATAATACCACCTGAAGTCACAGATGTAGATTTTCCGTAAAAAATAAAACGCTAATAAAACATATAACTTTGCTCAGCTCTAACCATGAGATTTAAATTATTGAAGATACAGGAGCAATTGTTTAAAACATTAACTGGCGGAGTGGAGCCACTGTTCAGTTTAATCTTCCCCTTGAAAGCGACGAAAGCCACGATTCATCTGCAGGTTTTGCTTTCTTAATCTTTATGCTGCATAGCCTGCCAACATTTCTAAAATATGCGTATTTTGGGAAGTTTGTGTTTCTTGTATGTGATCTAGTTGTTCAATAAGATGCTTAACACAGGAAAAGAACCCATAATCCTGGTCTCTTATCTAAATTCCTTTCTTCTTCTCCCACTTCTTCTCATTCTCCCTCTTTATCGTCACTTTCAATTTCACTGATCATTGTAACGCTAATATCCCTTGCATAATTCTAAGACTTAATACCTCAGAACAATTGCATCCAAGAAGCTAGGATTTTATTCTCTGATTCACTGTAGTTGGTAAGGGATGGTCACGTAATCTATCTTGACTCCTGATAAGAGAAAACCAACTCTCAATTACGTCTTGATTACATTTTGATTCCAAAAGATATACTGCTAGTGAACGTAGGTGCCTCACATTTACATATTTCAATGTGTAAACGATTCCGCGAGCTATACTATCACTAGTCCTCATAAACACTGTCATTTCAATCAGAGCAGGCGGCTAGTCGGCTAATGATCCCAACACCACCTGACGTCATTAGCACGGGTTTACCACTCATCTAGCTGGTGATACCTATCGTATTATTCAACATACCGTGGCGTTACCCAACATTCAACTTTCAAGATAAGGGTAAATCCCGGATAAAACTTTATCCAGGTAACTCACCCTAAGCGAGATTCGAAATCAGGACCTACTGAAAGACTGGCAGACACGCCACTCCCCCACTCCGAACTGACTATCGCTTAAGCCTTCTGTATTCCCCTAAACCCATTGTACCTACGACGAAATATGTAGTAAACGCATTTTCACAAATGTTTATTTCGAGTAACCTGAAATAGAACAATAAGCTTTTTTAAGAATACTTTGTTGAACTCGTAGAGAAAGGCATACGAATGTACAGAAGTTTTCCTTCTCAGTAGGCAGAATATCTCAGGTTCTTCCCATTCTGATTAGGTAGTTCTGATTAGTCGGCGACACAACAGAATATCTCCATGCTGTATCCTAAAATTTAATAATTTTGAAGATTAAGACCCTAAAATAATACTGTAGTAATAATGATGATCATCATTATTAAAAAAAGCTGTATCATAATTCATTATTGTTTAATCATATACTTTGTTCTAGCGTAACCGTGCAAAGTTTTCAAGTCTCGGAATATTAGGTACCCATCTAAGACTTACAAACAATTTCTGATACTTTTTTAACAGTTCATTAGCTTCTGTTCGTCAATCATTTTAAACAGCTTAATTTTCTTTCCAAAACAATCATTCTTTGCCTGTAAAAAATTTAATGGCTGTATTCATTTCACTTTTAGAATTAGTCCATTCGTCAATGCCAAATAAAAACCCACCTTAGTTTCCCGATGTATTGCTTATTTGAGTAAATACAAGTTAATAAGGGTTTGAACGCTTTCTTACGACTTTAAGACATAAGACAAACTGGGGTGACTTCTCATCTACCCGATTCCCTTCCATTCCATTTCCTCATCATTCAGGTCTGCTGCTAGGTTTCGTGGTATGAGGTGATGCCGGACAGGTGGTACGGATGGTAGCTCCCGTGGTCACTAGAGAGCTGCTTGGTTGAGAGATTATTCAGCACCCTCTCTAGAAAGGTGCAGCAGTGAGACTGGTCTTCAAGCATGGCATGTTAGGGACTTCGGCGGACCTTACTACCTGTAGCCTGTAGCCTTCTGTGGTTTCTTCATTGCATCCCTTCCTCTTGGAGAGTCTATAACGGATCTATATCGGTCCAAGTGTGTGAGGTGTCTCTATTGTATGACCATAACCCCTAATCCTAGTTTAGTTTCCTTTAAATTTTAGGATCGCGCTTATAAGGGCACACGACCTCAGAATCCCCTTGCTTTTTTGTAGCATGAACATCTACAAAACGCATTTCTCTCCATGTTCTAATTAATGGGGAGAGGAGGCGCTGTTAGGCGTTCCTTTAAATCATTCCGTTGTTTACTGAAACTGCACAAATTGCAGCATAATAATTGCACTTTCAATTTTCTTGTTGGATCCGATATCAAATAAAAGTGCTAAAATGCCTAAATGCCTACTTTAATGGTGTAAAATATTACTGAACGTAAGCATTACCATCGAGAATAACGATATCATAACCGGATAATTAGTTTTTTATTTCAGGTTAGTATTCTGGTACTTATGGCAGAGACAAAATTTAATGGCGGCTGATGGATGACCACTTCATGATCAGATTATTCTCTTTCCTGCTGGAGAAACACATTTTGTGGGCGCAAATGACATTTATACCACCGGCTTTACAGTGCGATTTCACAGCATGCTTAATTTACAACACCGTAAGGCGTGGAGAACCTCTGGTTGGGTGTTGTGCTTACCGCCATTAAATGTTGTCTGCTATAATGGACTTTATTGCTGGAGAAACACATTTTGTGGGCGCAAATGACATTTATACCACCGGCTTTACAGTGCGATTTCACAGCATGCTTAATTTACAACACCGTAAGGCGTGGAAAACCTCTGGTTGGGTGTTGTGCTTACCGCCATTAAATGTTGTGTCTGCTATAATGGACTTTATAGAATATAACAACAGTACATTAAACTACCTATACAAACTGCTCTATGGATTACATTCATTAATATTCACTTAAAATGTCTTGATGTTCTTTATTTAACACATTCATTTATTTTTTCGTAATTTTAAAATCAACATAACCACTATAATGCCATTTCATTTGATATATCACTGTTCAGTTTGTATTTTGTAAGTCTACATCCATGTGTGAGGTTTCATTGTTATGTTGTACTATCTTTCAAGAAAGTAAATGTACACTTTTCAAGGAGAAGATCACTCAGGCGCTCCATGGGTAGAGGGTATGAAAACTAAATCGGCCATGGTCGTAGACGTATACTGTAGTGGTAGCCATTTTAACCTATCAGTCACTTCGAAGATTTTCATGGCTATATTAACCCAATATGACGAAATATGGACTAAATATCAAAATACAAGTTGCAATGCTTTTGTATCTGAGGCATTGACTATATGGCATTGAAGAACATACAAGAAGAAGAAGAAGAAGAAGAAGAAGAAGAAGAAGAAGAAGAAGAAACGGAAAACACTGTGGAATGATGATTTGAATGCAGTGGTAGTAATGGAAGGGTCACGGATTTAACCTATCCTTCTGTTTTGAGTAGTGTCGCCGTAAAGTCCAACCACCCGAAGTACACTGATGAAAGGGTAAAGTAAGAGAACGACACCGGGGTCACAAATTGGCATTCCTGTGTTAAAAGAACCAATGTCTAGGTATATTGTACATAACCGACGCTCTAACACCTCAGTGATAAAAAGCATTTTTGTCCTAGTGTACCAATGACTTAGGGGTCGAATGAGGACTCAAATCGATTTCAATTCCCCATGGAAACGCACTGTAAGTAATTTAACGCATGACACTACTATAAATGCTGGTTATACAAGAATTATTAAACCAATGGTAAGATTATGGTTAAATTACTAAATTATTTCGCCATTCATTCCATCAATTGCTCCATTATCACACTTCCAATTACCCATTTCGCCTGCATTTCATATCATTATCTTCCTTACTATCATACCTGGTGCTTGGCTGACCACCTGATTCCAGGTCTTTACTCTGTCTGGTCCAGAGGTCCCTCTGCTCCCCGACAGGCATCTGACCCTAGGCACGGCTTGTAAGTCCTAGGGGGTGTAAGTCCTATATAAGGGAAGGGTAATCAGCGAAAGAAGATTAAATGAATGGTATTATACCTGCGTCAATTTGTAAAAGTGGAGTAAGATTTGAGATATGGTGCTATAAATATCTGATCATTAATGTTAAGATTAGATTTTGCAAAAGTACCTTGGAAATGCGCTCTTTTTCGGTTGAGTTTTTGATAGGAAAACCGTGTGTCAGAAATGGCGTTTGTTGAGATGACTGGCAGGCGGATTCTCATGGGAAAACAAAATTAGGTATTCCATACTACGAGATTTC
Organism: Tenodera sinensis; assembly: GCA_030765045.1. Taxonomy (NCBI): domain Eukaryota; kingdom Metazoa; phylum Arthropoda; class Insecta; order Mantodea; family Mantidae; genus Tenodera; species Tenodera sinensis. Next base: position 174,211,006 of record CM060963.1, on the reverse strand, counting down.
AATGTATGTGGAAAGATAGCATATACCAAGTATTCTAATCCTCCAGATTGGTAACTAGGCAACCCTGCATTTTATAGCCGATGCGAAATGCAGGTGCTGACACCAGGTTCACCAGCCCATTCGTTAGGGCTACAGTAGTGTTCGGCGTTACGTGCCCTAGTCGCCCAATGGTTCACATACTGAAAAGTCATGCTGAACGCCGAGAGTTCAAACCACGACTTCGAATAAATTAGGTTTTTATTCATTTCTGTTCTAACGAACCACGTGTTCTTTCCGAATTCACTAAAGTGGACTTGCCTATAAATACGCAATTTATAAGTTATAATTAAGGTGTTAATTAAACGTGAAACGGTATTTGTACACCAAACTAATAGTTCTCTTAAATTTACTAAACATAAAATTGCACTCACGTGACTTTCTCTACTCTTGTACTAACCATTCTTACAAACCTTATTTCTACATCTTCCTCACGTTAGTCAAGGTGAACATTTGCGGAAATTATCTTATTGCTTATTTCCTTGTAGGTACAAGGGAGTATGTGAATACAGTAGGCTTGAGCGAAAGTCAAATTCCGTTCTCTTTGCACGGCTAAGATATATAAAACCAGTACATGCACTCGTGTTTAATAAGAGCTATATACTTTAAGTGTGCAGTAAACAAACCCTACTCACAATATTGGAAAAACTTTTCTAGCATACTACCTACATATCTTGATGTGATCCCTTGTAATTCAAAATTGTCACTGCACTGCAGCTTACTTTTACGTCATCAGTTACAATATCCTGCAGCCAAACTTCATCAACACACAAGTAAGGTGGATTTGGCACAATAACATTATAACTTGAAATTGATTTCACGTGCAAATCATTGCCTAAATGAAGAATTTTATCAACAACACGCGAATGCCACGCATTAACACTTATCACAGTTGGTAAACATAATGCCGTCACTGAATTACTTGTACAGTGAGGATTTTTAATGTCACCAAATACAGCATGATCTTGGCTAAGAGAACCAGCAATCACTTTCACCGTTTTTACAGCAAATGATTTCTTAAGATTAAAGTTAAAACTACTTCGTTTCTTACAAGGCATTATGAGAAGTCTTGGAACATAAACGTAAGCAAATACTTATAGCAGGAACAGCTAAAAACACTAACAAATAGTAAATACCAATTACACTTAAAATGAAACAGTCTTACGTATTTTCTTGAATAGTAACCTCTATTATGAAATGCCTTGGAACGTAAAAGCAAACAAATCTTGGGAACAGCTGAACACAGCATATATTATAAAAAATAATAAATACGAATTAAACTTAAAATGAAACAGGATTACGTATTTGGTTGAATGGTAACTCCTCCAAGTTCAATGTGCTGACGGACAGCTCCAAGATTGTTTATATTCCTAATTTAATACGTAACCAAATCTATCATCTTTATATGTATCTTGCAAAAACTGCATTCAACTGTCTCCATCATAACAAGCATTTGCAATGGAAAGGAGAAACGGGGAGGGGGGGGGGGAAGGAGGAGAGTAACGATTCCAATAGGCTTTGAGCGAGAGTCACATGTTTTAAAGCTAGTTGCTATATGAAGGCTTTCAAGTGCAAGTATTGGAAAGCTCAAATAACAAGGAATATGTCCGAAATGGTTACACACACAAAATCATTTGGTCATAAATTATGTATTTCAACAGTCTTTTGTATATCTCTTACGGTTTACCAGTTATGCAAAAGTCATCCAGAGTAAACAGGACTACATGGGCTATAGCCAGAAAATTCAAAATATACATTTCATTTGTCATACAAATATCTTAAACATGACATTTTAATCAAAATCGTTAGCCATTTTCGATAAAATCAAAATTTTGGAACAATTTCCCATGTAAAAGATAGTTTAGGATGGAGCAATTTTCTTCAAGATTTTCGTGTCGCGTCCTTAAAGACATTAAACTTAAATACCAACTTTGATTTTCAACTGACTTTTCGTTTTTGAGTTATGCTGCCCACAGACAGACAGACAGACAAACACACACACACACACACACACACACACACACACACACACACACACACACACACACACAGGGACCTTTTTTTTTTTTTAAATTCAGAGGGCCTCAAGACATTTTTCCGGTGAAATCTTGACATCCACTTTTTGGATGGAATACAACACATAGTAGAGAAAGCAAAAAGTAACTTCAAGTGGCAGTATTTGAACCTGGGACCTTTAACACTGGAGACTAAAGGTCGGAGGCGTGTGCGTTTTTCCATAGGTATACTGCACATGGACTTTACTGTTATAGCTCGCCCATGTGAACAACTGCAGGTAGGTACAGCCTGACCATGAAAACCGCCTCACTGCAGCACAACCTACAAGCATCATAAACTATGCATTCTGGAATTGCACTTAAATGCGTACATACATTGCTGCTTATTAACTATAATATCGTCACAAAGTGCATTACACTGAGTTACAATGTACATTCGTAAATTATTAAATGAGAAATTTCGACGCCTATCACTGAGGCAGTTTTTAAACAGTGAAAAACTTCTTCCTACGTCACACGATGCCAGAGGTGCAAATGTAAGGAGTTATATTCTGTCGTTTGAGTGTTTTTCTTCTTACTCATTTTCAACATTTCACACATAGCTTGATAACCAATATTTTTGTTTAGAACTTTCTCGAATTTAGCTTTCAGCTTTTCGATACCTGGCACAAAAGGTATCCTATTAATTGAATTAGCTAAGTCTTCCATTATGCTTATACTCTTGTACATTTTTCTAGTTGTTTAATAGCTTTGGGCAACACTGCAATATTGTTGGATATGAACTGAAGATTTTCAGATAATTCACTCCACGTCTGCAGCTTACGTGAGAAGAAACAAAACAGTCGCGTTATACTACACATTGACCTTGCGTCTGCACACAGTTGCAAGGCAATGCTTCACTAGTTCGCAGAGTACTACGTTACGTTGTTTTCGACTCTTGTTTCTAGTGCCAGTTGTTTGCACGTTTGATGACCGTGTTGTACTTGATGTCATTCATACTCTGCGTCCAGCTAATCTGTATCGCATGCTTGCGCACATCCCTCCGGCCTTTAATGAAGACTGAAGCACTGTTCCACTACGAGATCAAGTCACCTGCCACACAGCGGTGCAAAGCGGTCATTTCGGCCGAAATTGATACGACCCGATGCAAGGGACAGTGTTTGGGGCATCGCCAGTCAAACGCCGGGATTGCATTAACTTCTCAATCCGCAGGCTGAGAAGACTCACTCGGCATAATTACACTAACAAATAATAATTACATAGTTCTAGTTTTTGTCTTAAAACTAGCCTCATTCTGCAGTATCTCTCATATATGTATAATTGCAGTAATATACCTTTCTGTCAATGACACAGGTTTCCAGATACCCAAAGCCTTATTTTGAACCTTGTCATTGAACGACGATGAAAGACGAGACTTTGAATTTGCTGCAGTGATAGGAACAGCATCCTTCTAAACCATGAATTTCACAAGACCAAAATCTTTACACTGTCTTCGGAATTGCACAGACCAAGATTTGTTTCTCGGGAAGAGAACATTTTTAAATTTACCCTCCAACTACAAAAGCGTCAAAATGCAGCTTCTCTGGAATTGCACGCACCGAATTTCTTTTGAGAATTGGCGATTTCTTCTCCTCTCCCTCCTTTTTGAGGCGTGAAAGACAAACATCAAGTCATGGGAGAGCAAAAATGGTGGAAGGGGAAATGTAAAGGACAAAAAGGAAAGATTTCTTTTACCGGATGCCTTTGGTTCAGCATTTGAGATGTAAAGTTGGATGCTTGGTACGAGGATATAGGGGATAAAATATACCCTGAGTGAGCGAGATGCATAGGAAGAAGAAAGCGAGCGGGGAGGTGCTAGACAGGAGACGTACGTTCACACAAGTTCTGGATCGTATGAGATTTTTAGTCACTTGACTTTAAGATGGTGAATGCTGAGAAAGAGCAAATGGTGCTCTTGTCACCAGGTTCTACATTCCTTGCTGTATTTTAAATCAAACGAGGAATAAGATGTCACTTTAAAATTTTTGGAAAACAATTTTGTAATGCATCCAGACTTAATTGCAACATTTTACAGAGCATTCGATTCATCGTGTCTAGAAAAGGTTCATAGTATGGCCAATGTCAACCCTGAATTGAATAAATCTGACGCGTTGCATCCACGCAGCTTCTTCTGCCATCTTTCGTTTATTTTTACACAACCTCTGCAATCTCTTCTGACGAAGGCTTAGTTTAGCTATGCTCAACCATGCCATTATGTAGCGCTTATACGTCACTATAATGGACCTGATTATATCCACCTCTTTATGGTTATCTACCAACCAAAGGTACACCTATTTCATAACCATACTGCTATTCATAACCAAACGTACATCTGATTCATAATGATAATGCTATCCACCAATCAAAGGTGCACCTGTTTATAACGATGCTGCTGTCCTCCATTCAACGTCCAACATAGACTCTTCTGCCGGACAGCTGACTCACTAGGGAGTCGAAAAAAAAAAAAAAAAAGATGTCTGCAATCTCTCGGAGTAACAGCACTTTCTTCTCGTCACTACAATCGTCATAAACTCGCTCGGAAAACAGCTAGTTCCATCGCAGCGGAAACGCACTCTCTAACTCACTGCAATCTGCTCACTCACTTGCTAACACACTAATTCCAGACTCGCTTGCTGAAAACAGTGATTGAACTCGCTTATATAGCCATTGGAAGTTTTCACGTAATCCTAGAACATTCGAACGCGCCACTTGGCTGTTGTATTCCAACTACTCGGAGCCGACCTTCCGATAATCTTGCACCATAGCCGCTGCAATATTAGCAATTAGCTGACACATGCTATGGCCGCGCGCACCCATAAAGACGAAGCTAGAAGATCTCTCCTGCTGAATACTCTGTGTCTTTGCAAGAATACTTAAATTTCTAAATCTACGGCAATGGAATTGATGCGGTTATCCAGGGAAGAACTGTCCGTCGTCAACCGGTAACTGGGACAGAATTATATTCACAGACGAGGTGACAATTTCATCAACACATTGGGGGAAAGTAAATGGTCTTAATGCACCAGAGGAAATCCTTATGACCCAAAATACGTGGCACAAATGGTCGTGTATCTGCGTCGTGCTGGGGTTGGATGTCACGAGAACGTCTAGGCACGTCGTGACAGCTTGATGGCACACTAAATAGCCAGAGGTATAAAGGCATCCTTGAAAGCACCATAGTTCCTTCTGTAAAGACTAGATATTCCGATAGAATAATTGGATTCTAGTAGAATAGCCACCCAGTGAACACAAGTCAGCAGGTTTCAATGACTGATTGGCCTCCTTGCTTAACAGATCTGAATCTTTTTGAAAATAAGTACAGAAGTGCAGCGATATTTGGAATTAAATTGGCCTGCAAGGCAACTAAAAACAAAACGGCTTTTGGGGAACTAAGCACAGGATCCTCTCGTGAAAACTTGACTAGGCATTAGATATCATCCATGCCCCATAGAATGAGAGCAGTAATTGAAGCAGAGGGTTTACGCACCCAATATTAAGTTCGGTTCTATCTCTAATTTTTTTTTTTTTTTTTTTTTTTTTTTCATTTAGAAACACAATATTTACATATTGCCTATTTAGTTTGAAAACGAAAACATTAGTTCAACCTTTATGCATAAGCATAAATGTCTTAAAATCAAATAAGCCTTCGTAATTTGAAATTACAATATGGGTAATAAATACATCCCGGAAACGCGTGCGATCATAGGCGATACGAGTTAGTTGGACAGTGAGAACGAATGACTTAATTGGTACCGCGCAGCCATCGTATATGCACGCGCATCAGCAGACGCCTGCAGCTTTGTAATGTACGGGTAAGCAGTAGAACCCATATGCACTAAACTTATGGCTTACCGCACAATCTTCCGGCCTTTATTAATAAAATTGCGTTTTTCTGTTAAAAGAAAAAAGGAAACCAAATTATGCTTGAGACACAAACCTCGGTAAACCTCACTACTACATATCCCCTTAAAAACCCTCGGCTGTCAGCGTATCTTCATTAACTCGGACTCAATATAAAAGGTGAGAATAGAACGAATCTGTGCAATGAGTAGCCATCCCATAATCCTATTGTAATTGCCTGATCCCCTTGTATCTACATAGAAATATGTAATAAAACAATTTCTACAAAGGTTTATTTGGATTACTCTGCAAGAATAGTTTGATGAAGAACTGATAGATGAAGCCTTACATGAGCATCGGATTTTTCTAGTAACAGTCCATCTTGCAAATGTTCCTCCTCTTTTAATCTATTTTTCTAGGAAGTTAGTGGTTATTGAACAACTTTCTAATGCAGAAGTCTGGTGCGTATTATGGTGCCACACTGCTTCATTAAACTCGCATCTTCTTTGTCCTTGGCGCTCTGGTAGGCATCGAATATATGGAAATAAGATGACAAATCTGATTCACCCAGTGGAAGAATCTGCCGCTCCGTTTTCACTGAAGTCCTGAGTTAAATCTGCGATACGTGAAGTCATTTTGAGCAGAATTTTTTGTATCTCAGCAAGATGGTGGATCTGAAAGACACTTCTCTAACAGAAATTCTCTCTAGCGACGAATAAGCTCATTATTCACTGCTATTCCACGTGCTTTTCAATCTCTTCTTTCCTGCTACGAACACTCGAAACGCCTGTAGATAAGAATTTTCATATTGGCTTTCTGCAGAAATATATCGGAAGAGGCAAGATGCGTCTGTCTTTCGAGGTCTCCAGTCCCAAACGGTCCAGAGTCGTGGACAAAGCAGTTCCTAAGCCTTTTGTTATTGTCATAGTGAGACGGCAATCGCTATTTCTAAGAAGTAATTCGATGGATTTTAGAGAGTTTTATAGAGTTTTAAGCGATTTTTGCACACACTGATTGTCAACCAAATGTACTTCTATTTCACAGCAAATCATTGCGTTCTTTCTGATAACACCATAGCAGACACGAAATTTATGGGGCCTGATAAATGACCACTACTTTGTGCATTGTGCAAATATATTTTGTGGGCGCAAATAATATTTATATCACCGCTTTACAGCGTGTTTAACAATACAATACTGCCAGGCGTGACAAGCCTCTGATTGCATTTTGTAGTGACTAGCTCCTCCTACTATCCGCCATTAAATTTTGTGTCAACCATGATTACTTTATCTGTAGTACAGTAAGTAGCAGTACTGTATTCCACTCAAAAACTCGATTCCGAAATGTTACTGGAAATGCTTTTTTTGAGATTCCATCGATCTAAAAGACAAGCATTTTTAGAAAAAAAAGTCTGTGCCTGTGTGTCTCTATGCGTATGCATCTGTCTAAACAGTGTAACTGAAAAACGAAAATAACTTAATTTAAAGAGCGATGAAGATTTCAGTGAAATAACCCTATCCCAAACTACTCTTTACGTGGATTTTTTTTTCGAAAACTTTGAATTTCTCATAAAAGGCTCTAACGATAATGATTAAATTACCATATGTTTAGATATTTTCATATTTCATAACAATGCACATATTCAATTTTCTGGGAATATCGTCTAGACTCATCTTTATTTTGGATTACTTATTTATAATTGGTTAACTGTAAGAGATATACAAAATCTTAGCACACAAAAACGTAAGACGTAGTAAGAGACATGGTGTGCAGTGCTAAGCATTTCTGAGGTATTCCTTGCAATTGGTTTGAATTTTCAAATACATAAACTTTTCTGAAACGGGAAGTCATTCGCTTTTCGTTTGCCCTTCCCTCCTGGTAATGCAAGCAGAACTGAATTTCAAAACCACCATATAACAACCCGCTCTTAGAAGATGGGAGTATCGTTTAAAGCCTAGTGTGTTCTTCTACTATCGTTGCACCTACAAGGGAATATGCTATAAAGCAATCTCTGCAAGTGTTTATCTCAATTAACATGAAATTGGCAGAAGAATAAGCGTTTGTAAGAATATTTTGTACAAGGGAGAGTAGATCGATAGTCATTGAGTGCGACACAACAGAGTTTTCTTAAATAAATCGATTATTACTACATCGAGACTAATAAAATACTCATATTCAGGAACATGCCATCATAATAATAGAAACACATCGATATAGGACACCTATAGTGTGTGACAACAAACTCTGAGGTAACGTACATAGTTTTTGAGTGCTTGTACTACATGAAAAATAAATACTCAATTGGATTACGGTATTACTTTCTACTCTAAAATAGTTCTCTCTTTTCACAAGCTCGAAAATAGTTCCTCGTGGTATTTCCACAGTTAGAAGCTTTGCTTTACTGGAAAAATGCTCAGGAAGACCAGTGTGCCACTAATAACTTCACTTTCACATGGAGAATCACACGTACTCGAGAGACAATCAACAGTTGGCCGTACTAAAAGTGAAGTTATTAGCGTGCTGAGCTGTAAGTCTGGTGGACTTTAGTTCAAAGAGCAAGCGAGTTAACACCCCCCGCTCATAAACAAATGGATTAATTTCTCACGTTTCCTTCAAGGCATAAGTACAGTTTATGGATGTATTCATATGGAAAGATTGAACATAGCATGGCCGCGATTACCTGTAAATGGGAGAAATTTAGGGAAGTTCTTTCAGTGGCATACAAGCTCATTATTAATACGAGTATTTACTTTCTCTAAGGCGTATTTGTATTAGTAAAGAGAAGTGCTGTAATCGATCCAAAACTTCGATACCGAGATTTCACGGAAGTATATCTTTTGAAGCCCTTGAACCCTCCCACCCCAAAAGCACTTTTAGAAGAACACTCGTGTTATGTGTGTGTGTGTGAATGTGTGAATGTCATAAATAAAAAAGGAAAAATCTGTTAAATACCAAACTCCCAGTCCAAATTACGTTTTACATGGAAACGTTTTCAAAATTTTGATTTTCTCAAAAGTAACTTTCGATTTTGATTAAATACCATAAGTTTAAGGCACTTTTAATGATAAATGAAATGTATATCCTGAATTTATTGGGTATAGCTTCTGAAGTTCTCTTCATTTTAGATGCATAACTGGTGAACCGTAATAGATAGGGGAAAAAATCTTACTACAAAGAACTGTAGAACTCATTGAATCAACAACTTGTCAAATTGTTGTAGAGTTAACCATTTCTGATATATTTCTTGTTATCGGTTTGAACTTTGCAATACTTAGTCTTATGTTAAATGGGAAGTCATTCGGTTTTACTTTCTCTACCAGTAGAGAATATCCTCTCTAGTAAGTAGAGAGGATATTGCATTCCATCCATGTGTGTGCGCATGTGTGTTTGTGTGTGTTCGTGCGTGCGCGACGTTGATAAGCATAAGGTTGATAAACTACAGCACGGTTGACCGATCATCATGAATTTTCCTTCCCCCCTCCCCCCCCCCCCCCTTCCCATGGAGAAGGCGTTTGCTATCCATTTTATTATGCAACTTATAACATTTTTTCTCTACTCGGTTTTCCGTTACGAAACACATTCACATATTCCTCTCTATTCGTCCTTCAACATACAATTCGTGCGATTTTCTATGATAGAAATACATTACACTTTTTTTTTTTTTTTTTTTTTTTTTTTTTTTTTTTTTTTTTTACATAACACATTTACATGTCCTTCTCTACTCTTTTTCTACAAACAATTCACGCAATTTGTTATACGTTTGAAATAGAAATGCAACATATTACTTCACACACTTTTCTCTACTCCTTTTCTTTCTGTGGTATTTATGGTTGTTTAACAGTGATTTGGGATATTTTCTTTCCAGTTTTTTATTCATTCCTTTTGTTTATTTTTTGTTCTCTATAGTTTTAATTAACTCTTTGTTTTAGCATATTAAGTAATAGATTTTTAAATGTCTCCAAAGGAACACAAAGCTACTGGACAAGTGCAATCCAAATCTAAAAGTCGCATGGATAAATCTTCAAACCACGTGCAACGTATTTTATATGAAACAAAGTAAAGGTGCTATGAGATGTTAAGGCTAGAGAATGTGACAGCTACACATCAGATTTCATTAAATACATCAACAAAGGTTCAAAAATGCGAGGAAAAAAAAGACGCATTTTCTAGTGAGTCGAAAGCGACTGACTAGTAAAAGGAAAGCGACAAGTGGAACCACTTCTTGTTTTGAAGGAAAAACGTGGAGCTACATGCCGGTTCCTCCTCCGACACTGGTAAGAGTTTCTGTGTAATTCATTAACAACTTCTTGGAGCGGTTTGATTACAGTTTCAGCGCGTTGTTGCAAGAGGCCGGCCTTAAAAGGGCAAAGCAAAGCTAAGCAGACATCCTCGCAGCACATTTTTCGCACATCGATAAATCGGCTTGACGTGGGAGAAGCATTACTAGAATTTTTCTCGTTTTCCTTTTGCGATCCAAATAGCACGAGTTTTTCCCCCTCCCCCCCCCCCTCTCTCTCTCTCTCTCTCTCTCTCTCTCTCTCTCTCTCTCTCTCTCTCATCTCCTGCCAGGAACGAAACGCGTCTATTTTTATAGGGTGTTTAAAAGATCAGTATGGGATAATAGTTCAACATAACCGCTATAATGTACCTTTTCTCTTAAAAAACTCACATACCTTTCTCTACTCACTGTGCAATTTGTTCTTACAAAAACACATTTTTCCAACTATTACATATAAACATGACCACAAATAGTTTTATTCTATATTTCCTTAGAGGCACAAGGAGAATATGGGAATACAGTAGGCTTAAGGGATACTAAAATCTTTTAAGAGCTGGCCCCTATGTGATGGCTTTAAAATTACGTTCTATTCGCATGACCATGAAAAGAAAAAAAATAACGCCTCCCTATTTGAAAAAATAGAGATAATTATTGGAAAATTCAAACCAATACAAGAAATTCCTCCGAAATGATTACCTTGCTAAAAATAATGTTTGACATAACTTGTGCTTTAAGGAGATCTACAGTTTGTGTAGTACGATTTCGTCTACCCCTTACAGAGTACTAGTAATGCAAACGTCATCCAGAATAAAGATGATTTCGGAAGCTATCCTCAAAATATTCAAGACACTTGAAAATATTTTAACATACAGTAATTTGATCAAAATCGTTATAGCCATCTTTGAGAAAATCATAGTCCTTAAAATCTTAGTGCTAACTTTGGTATTTAACAACAGACAGACAGACAGACAGACAGACGACATACACACAACATACCTTTTTCTAAACTTTGTTATTTTTGTTTTTAATTCAGGGAGTCCCAAAAGTGTGTTTACGGTGAAGTCTAATCGAATGTTTGAATGGAAAACAATAAGAACTTCTTCCACTTACAGTATAGTACATATTAGAGAAAGTAAAAGTATAACTATTTCAAAATTCAAAACAATAACAAAGAATATCTCGGAAATGTGCTTTGACGAAATCTACTTTAATTTTGTGTAGTCAAGACATTGTCTGTTGCGATCATTTCGACTATATACATGTCATTCATAGTGAAGAACAATTTACGACCCCTGCTACAAAATTCAAGATGTAAATTTATATGCCATGCACACATCTTAAAACGTCGTTTTTTTTTTTTTTTTTTTTTTTTTTTTTCAAAATATCTTGGCGATATAGTTTCTTAATCAAAATCGTTAGATATTTTTGAGAAAATAAACAATGACAATTTTTCCATTTAAGGGTAGTCTGAGGAAGCGGACTTTTTTTTTGAAAATCTTCGTCTCACATCGTTGGAAGATGCTGGACTTAAATGCCAAGTTTTGTACTTAATCAACTTTTGAGTTTTACGGTTTTCACACACGCAGGCACGCACACTAAGGTATGCGCAGACACGCACGCACGCACGCACGCACGCACGCACGCACTCACTCACAGACCTATCTCTTCAAATGTTCTCACGGATTCGTGGAGCCCCAAAACGTGCTCCATTGGGCAGAATATAAGTAGAAAAGTTACAGGTTTTATCTCATAAGCGATGAAAAGTAACACTTTTCTATAACTTTAAACGATTGTTGATGAAAATATTTTAATATGTGACATCCAATTGAATTACCACCTTTATCACATTATGACTGTAGATGATCGTTTTCCTTACCTAACCTAACGATAAGACTGCGTTCAGTTGTTAAACATTTGACTATCACTGTTTTCTTTGTACGTATAAGGAAATGTGTAATATAGTTACTTCTACAAATGTTAAACGCAACTGAATTCAAGCAGACAGAAAAACACCATGCTTTCCTAAGGACAGTTAGAATATACACTAATAAATGATGGAATGTAGAGAAAGTTATGTGAATAGATTTTTAAGAAAACAAAATCAAAGTCTAAATAAATTGGAGAAAAATAAAGATAAATTGGAGAAAATCGAAATTTCTTCATACAAATAAATTCACTTGAACCTAGTATTAACATTAAATTTTTGATGGTTAACTTTATAGACAAAATTTCACGTAGCTTCTCTGGGATTTGCTACTGAAGGCAGTGTTCAGTCGACCAGCATGGGAGCCGTGGTTTAAGAGGACTAAATAAGAGGGAAGCACTTTCTGTAGTGCAGTCTCTCAACTGTCATTCCGATTCGACTTTCATGTTTCAGGTGAGAAAATCGGGCTTTAGTGGGACCACTGTCATTTACTTTTTGTGCGATTCCCAAGGCGAAGATGAACTTTCAGTTGGTTCCTTAACCGACCGCAAATGTGTTACTCCTGCCTTCTTACGCCTTTAGCTTGGGAGTGTTCTTTACAGGGATATTATATAACTAACAGAATTATCATCATTACTGAATTTCAGCGCGTCATTACTCAGTCCGTTATTATCATGTTTACTATCCTGGGTACGGAAATCATTCCCTGACTCTTTCTGACTTCCCCCGGCAAGAATTGAAACTTTCTTCTCCAGCAACAAAATCAAATGGATGTCTCTTCTGCTTATGATACCTGCCATATTATTTGAATAAAGTGAGCATGTTTCTTGGAAAAAACTAACTTTCTTCGGTAAGTTTGTCTCAAAAATATTATTTCAACGGAAGAAAGTTTAACAAATGGAAGAGACAATAATAAAAAACCTATGCACTCGATGACTACTCACGCTTGCACAAAATGCTTATTGCTCTATCTACTTCACGTTAATTCAGATAAACGTTTATAGAAACCGTTTTGTTATATAATTGCTTATAGGTAAAATAGGAATAGAGAACACAGCAGGCTTAAGCGATAGTTAAATCATTTAAGAACTGGTCGCTATGTAATGGCTTTGAGATTCTGCTCTTTGTATTGCTAAGGCATAAAAAGCGAATAATGAAAGCCTATTTGAGAAAAGTATTAAGTATTTGAAGATTCAAACTAAGATGCATTTGACATAATTGTGAGCCTCCAAGAGAGCTCTATTTTCGTGAAGTAAGATTTTATCTATCTCTTGTGGTTTAACAGTTATGCAGAAGTCACTCAGAGTGACGAGGAGTTCAGAAACAATTCTCAGAAAATCCAACATACGCATTTCATTTGACATGAAAACAACAAACATACGATAATTTAATCAAAATCGTTAGATCCATTCTTGAGAAAATGAAATTGTTTTACGTACAGGGTAGTTTGGGATGGAAATTTCCTTGAAAATCTCGGTGTCGCATCCTTTGAATACGCTGAACTTAAATACCACGTTTGGTATTTAACCCACTTTTCATTTTTGAGTTATCCCGATCACAGGCAGACGCACAGAGACACTAACACGAACGTCTTTCTAAAAAATATTCTTTTTTTTTTTCTTAGATTCATGGGGTCCAAAACATGTATTTCCGGTGATATCTCAAGGGATGAAATACTTCCCCAGCTTACCATACGTAGCAAGGAAATTAAGAAGCAAAAAGAAAAGAAAAAAAAGACGGAGAAATCTTAATTTATGAACACCACATTTACTCTCTAAGCAGAGATTTAAGTAGCATCTACCTATTGATAAAAGCCATTTATGTATTACGCAAATATTTTCAAAATGAAGCAGAGGGTGTTACAGAATGATTACAAGAACTATTTCTGGTTGAATGAGCAGATGTTTAAAATGTTCTACTATGATGCAATGGTCCTCTTTGTTGAATATTTAGCAAAACTGATGATAGCTATTAAAAAAAAACTATAAAAGTATTAACAGCCAAGAAACACGAGCAGAAAGCAATAGACAATCATCAGGGAATAAAAAGGTGATTTACATGTCATCCAGGATTGTCGTGTTTGTTAATTCGATTACCGTTATTTTATCTTCTTATTAATCAAGTTTGTTAAAACTCATATAACGTGAGAGTTCTACGAACAAGACTTGGTGTATATCCATCATCAGTGTTAGAGGTACTCTGATTTTACTGTAAGGCGGTGCATTTGCAAGAGGAAATCTAATGAAGCTCAACACCAGTCTACCGAACAGATAAATTGGACTTATTGGTGACGATACAGAAATTCTCAGTTGGCCTCCACGTTCGCCAGATCTGACAATGATTGATACTTTTTATGGGGTTACGCTAAAGATCCTGTGCACAAACCACCCCTTCCCTGATCGCCCTTGATCTAAGAGCGCGCATCACATAAGTCGACCACCGTATGCTAGAACGTACCTGGACTGGGCAAGAAAGAACTACAGGTTTGATGTGTGCCGTGTTACTAAAGGAGCTCACACGGAGCATCCGTAAAGTACTTAACAAAACTTTTTTTTCAGTTTCTTTCTATTGGTGCTAGTTTTGTCTTTTATTAAATACAAGTTATAAGTGTTTGTTGTAACATACATATAAATTATCCAAATAAGAGATAGTCTCCTAATAAGAGAGACCGGTGTATCAAGTCAACGACGGCTGCTATCTGCTGGAAATAGTTGTAACATAATGCTTTTGTTTGGATAGCACATTGTTATACATTTTGTGCCGGTAACACAAGTAGTTGCAAGCTGAGAAGGAGAAAACTTTGTTGCACCAGTTTGAAATGCTATTGCCATGTTCTATGACGCCGTTAAGTCTTACGAAGGTAAGTTCTAAGTACAATTAAACTATTTGTTGGCAGGACCCAGAAGCTGTTATAAGCGGATTTGGTAATGTTTACAGTAACGTCTTTGAAATAAGAAGTCACGAAATTTCAGTGTATTCTTGATCCCAATAAAATACACCACGTGAGCCCAAGTAACACACAGTACAGTTCCCTCGAAAGTCGGCTTTCCAGTTCCTTACATAGTGACGTTTTTTCGCCCCTGATGTGAAGGTTTTACAACTTCTCCAGCAATGTGTGCAAACCTCAAAACCACATGCTAATCTCCTGGGCTCTCCGATGCTGCCAATAGTAAGACCTGCTCCTCTTTAGATTAGTTGAAGAAAAACCTTAGTGCTGAGTGGTTGTTTGAATTCTGCGTAAAGTTTATAGTTTCTAGTGACTCAAGTTTTAAATTTAGTATAGGTAAATATTGCCTAATAACATCATGTGGAGACCATGGCAAGATGTCTGCACCAAACGATCTAAGTGAATTCCATCTAGAACCGCATGAAATTCCTTGTTCTTCATCCTCTGCAACAAACGAATGCCTGAATGCAAATGAGCCCCAACCGCAACACACTGAAATGCCTTGTTCTGTACGAAGTGTAAGAAATACACCGCACGACAATAGCAATAATAACAGTAACAATAACACTATAACACTATTATTATTATTATTATTATTATTATTATTATTATTATTATTATTATTATTATTATTATTATTATTATTATTATTATTATTATTACTGTTGATAATGGCGTTGCAAAGAAAAGGAGAAAGAGAACTTATACTATTACGCCTGTTAGGAACAGCAAAAACTGACAACGTTGCTGTGCCATTTGTTGTAGGATATTCACTTCCCCACTCCTGAAGTGTGAACATGGCCCAAAACTGTGCGGTCACAAGTGTCAAATGTGTCAAGCTACCCCAAAGCTGAGATCAAGGAAGCCGAAGTGGAAAAGCAAAGAGCGGCCCAACTATAGCTGATGATGCGGATAATGAATGTTTAATCTGCACTGGATTATATTCTAAGGACACCTGAGGGGAAAAGCGGACACGATGTGCAATATGTCATCGAAGGACACGTGAAAAACGTGGCGGTGAAGAAGTCTTTTGTGTTCCTTTTTGTTCAAAGAACAGTTGCTGGATCATTAATGTTTGGAGCGAGAACTATTCATTTGTTGTAAACTAATACTTTTCAGTAGTGTCTTTGTTCTCTCCTTATTCACTCACCATCCATTAGTGCAGTTTTTGCATTAATGAATTGAAGAAAGTTAATGGTGGTGTCTCTTATTTGGACCCCATTTTGAAAATCCTCTTTCTATTATAATTCATTTCAAAGGAAATTGTAAATAACAGATAGTTACAGTCATTCATAGTATAAAACCTGAAAATATATACTTCTAGGAATGCAAAGCACCACTCAGACATAAAAAAGTAGATCTGATGGCCAAATTTGAAGAAAAGTATATCTTATTTTTGTACTTTTAGCTAATCGTGATAGTTTTGCATTTTCAATCCAACTTTTGAGATAGTGTGCCAACTGCTGGATAATTTTAAACCTTTATCTGCCAATCGTAGTACAGTTCCTAGAGCTAAAACAAATGTTGTATCTTTTAAGGTTCAAGAATGTCCCAGTTATTCTGGCTGACTTTGAGCTAACGTATTTTGGCAGTTCGCCAACCGTTAACCAATGTAGAGCTTGTTCATCGGCAAATATAGGTGCGCCTGCCGAGGAGAAAATTAGCATGATGCGGTAAAGTGGCTATTTGATCTCGTAGACCTTACGCGCGCTGAACACCCTACCAACGTAACGCTGAACTACAATGGAGACGACAGCATGCCAGAGTTAGTGGGAGACGAAGCCACTTTGGGGTATCAACTCATACCTGCGATATGGAAAACTGATCCAAGCGCCCCTCTCTGTATTAGTGTGAACGGATTCTCGGCACAATCCTAGCATCTCTTTCTTTTTATCTACCCCATGTCTTTGTTAAATTCAGCACCGCTAAAGGTGCAAAAGACGAACTTCCTTAACAATCATTGGTGAAGACACGCGTTGGGAAACAAAAGAAGTGCAGAAAAGGATGGAATGGGCAGGAAAAAAGGAAAAGACAGCAGAGCTAGATCATCAAATTCAGTTCTCACGTATCTTTTTCCCGGGAAGAAAGCCGAGTAGTATCATATGGGTCGACAGCAAGGAAGAGGGACGGGGGTAGCAATGTTGCCGCGCTAAAAGGAAACTGAGGTAACACGTAATGGGGCATGAAGCCGTACTACGTACCACAGGGGCGCGGGAAGGGGGAGTCATGTGCCCCTAGGGGAGACCGAGAAAAGAAAAAATCTAGATACCTACCGAGGGCATATAAAGTGACGTGGGGGGAGAATGTACAGAAAACACATTCCCTTTTCTTCCATATTTTTGGCATGTAGTTAAGAATTTTCTGGAACGCAATAGATAGGGACAAAATCGACGTCATATCTATAAATATGTCACGGTTTGAGGAAGTATAAATCTTCTGCAACTCTTTAGGGGATAAGACAATGGCGAGAGAAATAACATTGTAAAAATAATACATTATTTCTATTAAAATCTAAATTAGCTAATAGCATATAATTATAAACTTTCTTTGAATTCTTCTCACGAATACAGAATAGAGTCAGTTCTACAGAACGTGAACATTAGCCGAACAGTATTCGAAAATTAGTAGAATATTTAGCAAAACTGATAACGTATATAAATATATATGAAAGGATCAACTGTGGAGAGCTATAAGTTCAGAAAATTAATGATAAAATCGAATAAACAACTTACGCTCTTTACTGCGACCTCTATCATCGCTTTCCACCGTATTAACCCTCAAACTTTTGTTGCACATAAGCAAAATTCCACAAGCATGATTTCATTTTCCTTATTATATTTTCATTTAAAAGAGCCCAGATTGCAAGACATTTGGTATTTATATCATCTTCTAGAAGATGTTTCGCATTTTATAGCGTCTTTAAAGCACATGAAAAGGTAGTTGACAGATAAAATAATGAAAATGCAAAGGTCCACGCCTTTCTTAGCATTTCGAGCTATGCCGCATTCGCGAAGAATCCCTATATCTAGATATATTCACCATTTAGTGGTAGTTTGGTGGACCCGTGCTTCAGAATTAAAGAAAAGAAGGAATGTTACTGCTCCTGATGACGCTACCGGAGTTGAAAGTGAGGTCGGTAGGTCAAGTGAAGAAGGCCCTCCAGCACAAGGAGAAAGGCAACAAAATAAAGACACATGCACCTGCAACTGAGAACGATTTATACGCTAGTAGTTCAAAAATGTTCTAACCGTGCTAGGTAATGCTTCTAATCCGAAGTTTTATGTACCTACAGTAAAAAGAAATGACTGAATAAAGCGATAAACAAATGTATTTACTGTCGATGCTAGGATTAAATAAGTACAATACATGATAAATCAGCACATTGATATTTGGATTTGGATAGTTTATGCTGGACAAACTACAAAAGGTGTAGTGAAGTTTTAGTCTGGAAATATCGCAGTAAAATCCATGATGATGCAGTTAAAATTGTGAAAACATTAATAGAATTATTCCACGACTGAAACATGCATGAAATAGGGACAGGGGCTAAAAAAATTACTTCTATCCAATTTAAATTCTCTATAAAAATTTAAAATTATTCATTCTAACCTTATGGAAAAGAAGTGGCTTCAAGATTTGAAGCCCTGATACCGAAAGAAACTGGGAGACGCACAAAATGCGGGGTGTTAGGGGTATGAGTGCACAGATTTTGCATGACGGTAGAGTCATAAGTATACAAGTAGAATGACAAATTCATCTACCGTGAAAAATAGACCAGATCATTGTACAACAGAATAGAATGCATTACCTAGCAACACAGTAGGAATGAAGAGACAATGTTTTGTTTACTAATGCGGCTTCCGCTGCCATGCATGCCGTCACACCTAAGAGAAGTGAACGTTCAAACCAGGCCAGTCCTAGAAAACTGGTTTCGGCACGTGTATGTATTTATCAGATATTGTAAGTAAGCCGAGGGTAGTATTCTTTCAAGCTTTCCGAACAGTATTCATGACACCCGAGCAGGTAGCTTTTACTATCAACATTCCTGACCTTCCACTTTGCGCGCTTGCCAAGCGTATGTCTAGGAATTTATTACAATAGAGTCGCTGGAATCCAATCATTTAACATCAGTTTGTAGCTAACGACTCATTTTTGCAATAAATGGAAAAGAAGCGAATAACTCATCTTTAAAGCTCTGCCGCTCTACGCTACTTATAGAAGTAAACGACAAAGTCTATATTGGGCGGAAACACCGCTTAATTTTGCTCAGAGGCCTTTTATCCCGCAACCTTAGGAAGAGTTTCCTCTAGAACATGGAAGATGACCATTAACCCTAGCTCTTATTGTATCGCCCCCAAAATTTGTATTTTATTTTAAAGGACAGACAAGGAAATTGTTATGCACTGTTTAATTTTAATTAGTTTAAGAGAAAATATGTTTTGCTCACATATTAATGCATTTTTCTGATGTTACTTACGCTTTTAAATGGCCATTTAATAGAACTGCACCCTTTAAATACCTGCCACCTGCCTCAAACTTGGTTTTTCTCAAAACTACATTTTCTTTGCTTTATGTACCTCTTTCTCTGAAAGTAATAAGCCAATCGTAGTTAAACTTGCAGGAACAAGTAAATATAATGTATGTTTAATGTGACGCACCATCATTTGTGCATATTAAATAATATACCTTGTCGACGGGTCCTTAAACCCCACTCATCCATTCACTCACTCACTCTTGAATGATATGAACATTAGTGGAGATTATTAGAAAAATGTTATGCCATGTTTCTTCGAGCACATTTTTAATGAATTACATTTATTATGAAAGCTGTAATTAAGTTATTGGATTCATTTTATGTCACATTAAGGACCATATTACTAAGAGTGTCTGTACTAAATTTCAAAGTCGTATCAAGGATGCTTTTTGCAAAAAAGGAATGCAAAATTCTAGAAAAAATAATATATTACCTGGATAAAAACAGATGATTCATGACATTTACTAATTGTATATACATAAAATGTGTATTGTGTATTTAGCAAACACCAATTTAAATGTACACGGAATTTGTTGAGCTTATCTGCAATAGTTTGGGAGAAAATGGTGAAACGATCATCAAAATCGGTTGGATGGTTTTCGATCTCTCTATCTCTCGATCCATCCATCTGTCTGTGTCTGTCTGTCTGTCTGCTTGCCTGCCTGTCTATCTATACTTACTCTTTTAAGTCCATCATTAAGGCGATTTATAGAGTAATTGTGTAGCCGTGGCACAGATAAAGGTAAACTCTTAAATTTCTGTTTACATTACCCTCTATTAAATGTGCTTATTATTTCATTCTTCCCGGTGCAACGAGGCAGTTTACGGTATTGTGCGTTCAAAATGGAAAGGACAAAAGACGCACTGCACATATTTCCGTCTATTAGACCTTAGGAAGGAAAACGTAGCAAACAAAAAAGTATCTGCACTGATTTTACATAAGCTTCTCGTGCCTAATTTGTCAAAGGGCACTTGGGGATGCAGTGCGCTCTCTCCCCCTTTTCGCATTACGTTCCTTTATTCGCTTAATTCCGCCGGAGCACAACATCAAAGAAATTCCTTGTGCCAGGAACGCAGTACGGCAAGCATGCACTAAATCACTTACTAGTTAGAATCCGATAGACGTACAGTACACAGGTTCACGCAGCCATGAAACGGAATCTATTCCAGTCCACGGGGAGATTATACAGTGGCGTACACATGATACACCCACCCATTCCTGGGGCTGATCATAAATGTTAATCCTAACATTTAGAAACTCAATTTTTGCGTATAGGTAGGTGAGAGTGTTGAAGAAACACAGTGACAGTATTGTAAACGCGTTTACCACATAAAAAGCAAAAACTCTCTCTTAGCAGTCGTGTTTCCGAGAGGTGAGATCAATTGAGGCGATAGGTGGAAGAAGGGCATATCTATAAAATTGACATTTTCAGAAAAAATAGTTCAAATATTGACATTGCTCCTACTTTTATTTCATCACTTATTCGTTGAAAAAACAGAATAAATTATTATTACAGTTCAAACAAATTTCCTAAACATTTTCTTTTGCATATTTTCAGTCAACAAACATTAAACATATCTAAGGCGTGCATCGGTACCACATAGTATCTTTCATTTCTTTATTTTTCTAACCTCAAAAATGTTCAAACATTTGCTTTTGGAGTTCAGCAGGAAATTTATCGCTTCTTGATGGGCAGCTGTCTAAAGTAACAGCAAATCATTTACCTGCCATGTCTTTCCCAGAAGGGCTAGTATATGCTTGACCAGATTGTCTTGCCAATTTTGTTTTTTGACTTTTTCAATCTTCTTTGCTTCTACCACGTTTATTAGCTGAACTGGCATTAATATTATTAATTGTATTCTAAATAATTAGAACATACAACAATCCAGACATCTGAACAGCTCAATAACAATGTAGATATTTGGAAAACAGCCTACTTCACAATGCTGCTGCTAAAGTATAGACTACATTCCTGCATTTAAAATGTCTACACACTGGTAAAATCTACCTCATTCAAAATGTCTGCCCTTACACTTACAGATACGAAGATTTCAAAACTGTGTTCTCCCGAAAAAAGGCACTTCCACCAACATGCCCTTCTTCCACCGACCGTCTGAATTCAAATGTAAAATATGCGATACTAACGACCAATATAGACCTTAGAGAACATTAATAAATTGGAGAGGTAAAAGAAAGACACTCCAGCGATGACAGTCAACTCTGCCAGTTCCTATGAGTTACGCTTTGGTTTTGGCGGCATTTAAGACAGAGCTGGCCCAGAAAGATCTGTTCCATATAACTTTGCCCCGTATGTGTTAACTATCACGTGACTAGTCACCTCTCATTGGCTGCTGTCTTGGGATAGATTGTCCAGCGACGCAAAATAGTTTAACATGATCATTTATCTTAATATATTCGAAGATGCCAGATTTATATTGTGACAAATGACAATGTGACAAATTCCACTTCTGATACCAATGTAACAAAATAACAAGTGCGGCTAGTTTTTCTGTCACTTCATTTTCCTTCTAAAACTGAATAAAAAGAGCCAATCGGCTAGACCTGTACCTCAGTCGCTAGAGCACCTGCCTGTTGTACAAAGGGTCTCGTGTTCGATTCCCAGCTGGGGTGGGAATTTTGTTCTAGCCAAGATTATTCCCTATTCTCCCCAGAGTCTAAGTGTGAATGAGTGTGCGTGTTTGTGCGCGCGCGCCTGTGTGTGTTCGTGTGTGTCTGTGTATGCCACAGGACATGCCACTGATGTGAAGTTAAAGGCGGGATACAAATGGAACAATTCAAAAAAGAATACAAAAGCAAAGGAATACAATACACAATTCGTCGTGACCTTGCAAGTTACAGCTACTCTGTCCTCTCGTAACCTTGATACAAACACTGCTCACAGTTTATTAGTCCATCTGCCTAACAACAGCTGCTTGTAACGATACACTCACTAAAACTGGCTCACACAACTACTCCGACCCGACGATTAAATGTCTAATCTATCTCTGACGATACCCGCTCAAACTCTATCAACTGACTATACATCTCACACACTTAAAAACTAACTTCAAAAACTGTCTTCTCTCGTAGTCTTAACTCGCTTATGTACGGTCTTTTCACCAGCTCATGATCTTAGGAGTCTAAAGGAGAGAGAGAGAGAGGCGAGGCACTTCACGATAGTGTAACCCAGATAACATTCCTGATGGTTAGGTTGCCAACTTACTTCCAATGTTATTGCAGCTATATTTCCTCGCTAACCTGCTAATCTCTCTTAATTGCAGTTAAAAATTGGACTAGTCACTACGTTATCTCGGAAGAAAAGAAAAAATGAGTGTAGAAGTGGTCTGAAATCTGCTATGATATTGTGGTTGCAGAGCAAAGGGTTGACAGTTCCATGTGTAAAACAGATTTTTACCCAATGATTGAAACAAACAAACCTAAAGAGGTTTCTAAAGCGGACGCATTTTGGGTTTCATTGGGCCACACTGTCGTTTGCTTGCCCCCATACATGTGTGATCTCAACCCCACAGAAAGGTAAAACGAATAGTTAGAGAAATATAACAGGTGACATTTCCTTACAGGAATTGCACGATATAACGCTCGAAGGTATATCACTTGTGGCCGAAACAGACTGGCATGGTTTTTGAAAACATATAGAAAAGGCAGAAAATGGTCAGTGGGAGAAAGACGGAGTAGTTGTAAATATCGTTTTAAGTTTGATAAGCTAATATATTGCATGAACTAAAAATAACATTTAAGCTCCACGGTTTTGAGTGACTTCTTTGCTTTGATCTAGCGTGAATATACATTCATTCCAAGGTTGGTATTACTATAGTAAGCACGACCAGAAGCAGGAGGCCAGCTTCAGTTACCACTGTTTACCTGAAATTGTTTACTGACGTATTCATTTGCTGCATTCCTCCCAGAGACCTTGAACTGGGGAACAAACTGTAGGTCGGCGAGGTGCTGGCGAATTCGCTGGAAAATACCTTTTCTTGAATCTTTTCATAAACAAGTTCGCACGTGAACAGCTTCTAGAACTGCCTGGAATCACTTTGTTTTGCATCGTCCTTGTTCTGACCGCTTCATTGTCGTCGGACCGCGTATTTACAAGCAGCATTGTGAGGTAGCCTAACCTTGAGCGTCTTATGGCGGGTGGCGTCACAATATTATAATAACGGTAGGAAATAAATATATTAAGTAACGGAGTAAATATATATATATATATATATATATATATATATATATATATATATATATATATATATATATATATATCGTGTGAATGTAAATTATCAACAAATAGATGGGAGGATCCTTCAGTGTAAACCCACCTGTCATGACAATGCAAGCACGTGTAGGTATATTTTATGATGGAGGGTTTGTAACGCTTTTACCGCCTATGCTTGCATTGCACAGCGTTTGTTTGGCATAACTTGCAGGCGCACGAAAGGAGATGGAAGTGCAACAGGGGAAATACATGTTAGGCGGGAGGTTATAAGAAACAGGGCTTAGTTACACTTGACGGTTACCAAGTGACGTGACACTAAACAGTGGAACCAGGAAACTAGTTCACATTATTGAAGAGTGAGCTAAGTGAACTCTCGGCTAAAGTTAAGGGGCTCTGTAACTGAAACATGACCGTGAAATGGTCAAACTGAAGATTTTTAGGTTTATGCGTCTGTATGTTCTCCAAACCTTCAGTCACCGGTTGGCGTTGACATTTTTTAGATTTCACCATTTTTAAAGGTCTAGCGCACGCTTTAACTGCCATGTGCGCTGCAATTAAAT
The DNA here is from genome assembly GCA_030765045.1 of Tenodera sinensis. Taxonomy (NCBI): domain Eukaryota; kingdom Metazoa; phylum Arthropoda; class Insecta; order Mantodea; family Mantidae; genus Tenodera; species Tenodera sinensis. The sequence continues at coordinate 174,186,600 of CM060963.1, read as the reverse complement.
AAACGCCCGTTTTCTGCTTAAATTTTCGGCATTATTTGAACAAAACATAGCCCAAAAAGGGCTAAAAAAAAAAAACCAAATATAGCGGAAAGGAGTGGTTAAATTGGCTTTTCTCGACTTTACATCTTTTATACATCACTAATACACTCTATGAGCATTAAATTTTGTGCTATGTTCCTAGAGTTGTTCCAGCATGTGCTCCATTTATGCGAATTCAACTTCAATCTTTGGTTTCAAAATATAAAAATTTGTTTATCACTAAAAATGTACTATGCAAAAAAGTTTAAAAAAAATATTTTCAATGTCTAGTTAATTATTTTCTCTTCCTGCCAGAGATTGGTGTTTGATGGGCAATTAGAGTTTTTAAAATAATATAACAGTTGTGATATTTTATTTTTTTTATGCGCATGGAGTATTTTTAATATTGAGCTATTTTTTTTCGTTGTGAATAAATTGAATAATAAATTCCCTCAAAACTATAAAACAGTGTGCTGCAACTTTGTGTGGTAGTTTATAACACAAACAACCGTAAGTGTGCAAAGTATTAATTTTATACCTATAAAAAATAGGACATTTAAATTTCAGTCCACGGTCCCTTAAACTAGATTAAGTGACAATGAAAGCTGAGCGAAGTGGTAGCATGAAAGACCGGACGAAATCACGAAACGTTTTAAATTCTCTTGAAACGGATACGATGTCATTTAAAATTTGCATTGCTTTATTTACATTTTTCTGATATACCTCATGACATTTCAGTCTCACTCTCAGTAGTTTCGTGGTTTCGAAAGCAAAGTTTGACTTTCGGCTATCGAACCTGCAAGAATATAATGGAAAATCTGGACTCTCCGGTGACATCAGTCATCCATGAAAATGGCCACGGATCGTAAGAAATATTACGAGCAAACAAAAAGTGATAAATTATCGCGCACTTCGCCACAAAGCGGATAATACAGCCTCTGTATCAACTCCTCAATAATCTTCTGGAAGCGTTGACGCTTTTTTTCCCCGTGCCCTCCTTTTCTCCTATCTTTTTAATAACAAAATTTTTCTTCTCATGCGCCGGTTTCAAGATAGAACACGCAGTATTATTTTCCTTCCCCTTGAGCTCGGGGATCCTCTTTCCCTAAAGTACATATTCGTTCCCGCCGTTATAAGTCTCCTTAGCCGGCGTATCGCACGTAGACTTAAGAATTAGGATAACTGCCTCGACGTGGGAGGCGAGTTTGCTTCAATATAAAAAGACCATCTGCTATAAAAGTGCATCAAAATTGCTCTTAAGTTATACAACGAGTCTGAGACTGCGATAACAAGCCAAGTCATAATTCGTACTTCGTTTCTAAACAATACATAGTCTATTAGAAGCATAAGTGCAGATATTTGTGCTGGTAAACGAGGACAGGGTAATGGACAATACTACGTTATTTGCTTCACTTGCGTAATCAAAATTTTGCTTATGAGTACTATGTTTTCGGGTTGTTTAGTACCTTCAAGTAGGTCTGCCACAGAAAACATGACGCAGAGTGAGCTGAACGAATGCTGTTACGCGATAAGAATGCCATATCGGAACTGAGTTCGAATGCTTTCGCAAGGCCAATGACTTCACATTATCTAGGCAAGTCGATCGAGCATTGAGGTGTGAAACAAACCGGACAGTCTATCTCAGGCGTTGTTCATTTCGCGGCGCAGTTACAACCATACGAAAAATATCAGGTAGTCAATTATGTAATTGGTTTGTGGGAAAGCAGTTGGACGAAGCGAGGAAACAACTAATGCACCGATGTGGATACATATTGAGTAGAGTCCGAACCTTCATACAGCTATCGCCAAATGAAGTGGTTGCAAGTTACCTCGACAAGGACAGAGCATGACGTCATTGTGCGGGTACCCTGCCAACATAAAACATACTGCCTACAGCGCAAGTGTCTATCGAATGTGTTCATTAGTTCCATACAGTAACATGCCTGCAGCACAAAAATTGAAATATTCACGTACTGCTGAACTTGTACAAGAATTTGCACTAATACATGTTAAGATATAAACACTGATCTTCTGTTCCATTGTGGAAATTATTCTCCAGTCGTCATTTCTTTTTCTATCACTCTCTGCCTAAGATATTATCGCTGCGCTGATTAGGAAATCATTTGCTTTGGACGGTTTTCGCAGCTCATATAGATGATTTTCCTCTAACGAAATGATGCCCACCGCCAATATAAATATAGTTACAGTTGGGTCACCCATGTGGAGTCAGAGTACACTGCTGCAACATTTTTGTCGCACTACTCAACAAAGAGAGCAGAACAAACGTGGATACGTTCGATTACAACGGATAAGTTTGACGTAGGGGTGTTTGGATAATGATTTTTAGGGAATTGCCAACACTGCAGACAACTCTTCTCTTGCAAAACTGTTACTTCTCTTTCTTAAGAATAGCGTAAAGGGTTTCATTAAAATACCATTATGTCTTAAATACCGGAAATGATAAAATGTATTTAAATAAATACATATGATGTATTTGATTTTCTGTAAGTGCATTTGAAGTCCCCTTCATTCTTAAAATACAGCTGTAAAAGCTTACGAGATGCACAAAAGAGTATTAAGGAAAGAATGTAGATCTCGTCATATGCAAAGATGCCTGTAACCATTTCCCAAATATTATTTGTCTTTTTTTTTTAATGTTTCTACATTTTGACTTTGAATGGCATAAGTGCTATTTTTTCTCGTAAACTCATATCTTGGGTTAAATATAATTATCGACCAATCTGGGTTTTAGACACTAAAGCATTATTTTAGTGTAAAGCAGGACCTCTCAAAGCTTAAAATCACACCGGGTGCAATCCAATGTGCAGAGGTTCCTTGTACCATGCTTTGAAGCGACTCGGTTAAGCTCGGCTCAACTAGCACGCTGCAGACAGAGGAAGGAAGAGTCGAAGAAGCGTGTGTTGATAGTTGCGTTATCAGTGAAATAGATATGTAGAATACAACTAATGGAGCAACGTGCTCCAAAGAAAGCAAAGAATGATAAAGGTCCATTTATATGAGAGTGAGACCTCTTTTTAAGATGTGACGATAGAGGCAAATACCTCATCTGCGTTACAATAATTACTTGTATAAGGAAATCATCCACTGGAAGACACTGTAGTACACGGTGAAATCATAAGGGAAGCTGGAGAATTAAAGAGGTTGCTAGACCTCACAGAAAAGCATTCTTTAGCCAAAAACGAGGTATGTAACAATGTTTTCTACATCATTAAAACAAGAGACCAGATATGCCCATAAAAATCAAATTGACCAGTTTAACATTACATACCTTACGTAAACATTGCGCAGCGAGGAAGAAACAGCAGTGAAAGTGAGGAAAGGAGAGACAAAGCGAGCGAGCAAACAGAAGGAAAGAGCGAGTGGGTGTTTGCACCGATGACAACTTCTTGTAATCGCATTGTGCACCGTCGATGCACTGCTGCGTGCAACGTGAGAAGCTCTGGTCTAAAGGATACATATAACCTTATTATCGAGTATCGCCTGATTGCAATCCTTACAGGCGAATATATGTATTTTATCATCACCATTAGAGATCTCTCAAACGGTTATTTGGGTAATGGCTATAGAGGTTATCAGTTACATGTCACGGTTAAACAGTAATAATTAAACTATTTGCTTTCATGGTTATCACAATCACAGTTTACAAAACATTAATGATACCAGTAACAATAAGCTGTAATTACTAATGTTTTAATAAGAACCAGTAAATACAGGCTTGCTGTATTATTTCAGGCAATCTGAAAGGAAGTTTCTTTGGCTGTGACAAACAACACTTTCACCATTATGCTGTGTATAACTGTAAAATGCATTCGCACTTGTTTCTACATTCCTGCACATATACACAGTTTGTGCAGGTGAACTTGTTACTTGGGAACCTAAATAGTGTAACACATGAGAACACTAGTTACTGCTAATCGTAGCTTATTTGCCAGTAATCAGTGTAGCAATAAGCGCTAAACCACTAGTGCACAAACTCGGAGCAAGAGAACTTATCCGTCGAAATGAATCAACCGAAATGTCACTGCCGAATCACAACTCACAATTGATTGCATTCGGTACGATTCACTGTCAATATCCACTGAAAGCTTCGTAAACGTTTTTAAATGCCTGACTATCTACATCCTTCACTTCACTTGACCAGCACACCAGCATTCCAGAACAGATCCTACAGGTTCTCCTGTACGGTATGTTTATTTGCACAGCACCTAGCCGCTTAATGCGACTTTATCTGTGCAGTATAGAAGGTGTTTATAATCGTTCTAGCTTTTGTGTGGACATGGTTTCTTTGTACATACCTAAGTTTGGTGCAGGAAGGGGGCAGGAATAGGTGTTGGGGTGAATAAGTATTAGAAAATGGGAGAGACATTACCGTTACCCAAGGGCGTCCTTAGGCAGGCGGTAACTTTTTCTTTCACGGGGTGCTCTGTGGTCGTATTGACCTGGTGCCCGTACCAGTTGTTGGTGTGGGAACTCAGTTTAGTGTGCACGGTTTGAGATTACTTCCTCACCAAGTCCATGATGTAGGGTATTCCGGAGTGGTTGTGGAGAATGTAAGGCGGGAATCTACGCGCGGTATCATATATTGTTCTTAAAGCCTTGTTCTGCACGTCTGCAGCTTGCGTATGGTGGAGGGTGTCGCCGATCCCCAGGCTTCGCAGCCATACAAGGTCGGTGGCGGAATGATTGCCCGGTAAATGCGCAGTTTTAGGTAAGTGGGCATGGTAGAACGTAGGATAGGGTAGAGCTGTGTGAGTGCAGCGTGGCCGAGTCCGGCCTTTTCGGACATGCGGAGCGTAGGTTAGTCCGCGGTCGATGAGGTATTTAGCGGAGGTTACACATGGGATATTTCTCCGCCTGAGCCGTAGTGACCGTTCCGGCCACCATTGGCAAACCTTACCAAGGAGGAGTGCGGAGTTTTTCCCCGGACTAATAGCCATTCTCCACTTCCCACTCCAGCGGCCAACGGTATTGAGTTGTTGAAGGGGTGGGAGGCAATAATGCACATTCTTGTTTTGTGCCATGGTGAGGACATAGTCCGCATACTGGCATGTCACAGTATGATGTTCCGTGGGGAAGTCGGACATGTATGCTACGAAGAGTAGCGGGGAGACTACACTGCCCTCTGTGAGTCCTGCCGCTATACTTCTGGAGACTATACCATGAACCGTAGATCGAGAAATGGCAAGCTCTACATTGGCGAGTCGAATTCACTTGGGACTTCCAAAGCAGGTACCGAGAGAGGTGGCTCCGCGGTAACGTGCGAGGCTCGATTCGGAAAGTCGTGGGTTCGATTCTCGTGATCGACCTTCCTGACCAATGAGTAGTTTTGGGGGGTTTCATGGGTCGCCAGGCAAATGCTGGGAAGAATACTTATAACCCCGAATTTCTGAAGCTCCATTTCACCTTAATTCTCATTTCACTCCAACTATCATCTGTTTGATTGTTTCAGGGTTCTAAGTGTCAGCGAGTGTTTTGGTGTGCATGGAGGTCCTTGCTCTCTGTAAATCCTCGTCCTCCGGATAGAGAGGTCTGAGAGAGCTGGTCCCTTTAAGAGACCTTAGTGGGGAAGGGAGCTGATGTACCAGGTGCCATCGGGGGGTTCAGATCTAAAATCCTTCGGAGGAACAGTTGAGGTGAAGAAACCGCTGGAATCTATATGTGCAGGCAGGTCGACCAACATAGACACCCAAAGATCTCTAGTGATGCCAAGATCACATCGGCGTACTGCTCAGAGAAGGCTTCCCCCTGGCGGAACCAGGGAGAACTCAACTCCACTGAGGTGGCTTAAAGAAGGTTGCCATCTGCCAGAGATGAGAGAAAATTTCCAACGGGAAACATAGGACAGCTCTAAGCCCACCTCAAACATGCAAGGGGAAGAAAAATGACAAGAAATTCATTGTAGAACATAAACCACACCAGCATTTGCCCTGTTAACCAGAGAAAACCAAGAAAAAACCCGTGGTAAGAGAGGTATTCCTCAGGAATGGAATCTTCGAAATCCCGAAGCCCACAATGGATTTCCTTTGGTCATGTCTGTTGTAACCAACGTTGACAATTCTGCTATCCTGATTTCAAATCCCATTTCATTCAAAGTAGCTTACCCTGGGACCAACCATGTGTTAATACGAATAACTTTTTCTTTTTGAGACTTTAGTTTCACAAATTCTGTTCCGCTTATGGATTAGTATAAAACTTGCCACGCGAATGTAAACTTCCTAGTGTTCTGTTTACACCGATTGCTATTAACAATGTAATATTTTGCAATTTCAACATAAAGCTCTCAGGAGATACTCTTAAAGTGATCATGGGATATACGAAAAGTTGTGTGGGATGCTATAAATTTAATGGAGACTCGAGACGAGACGACCTGAAGATGCATTAGAGGCGAGAGGCGGCAGAATGCTTCCTGTAAATGTTCCATTCCTTGCCACCGCCACTCTAACCCTTCCGCATCCACTTTACAAAATAAAGAGCGTTTCCCCCCTCAATGTCTTAATACCCAGAAGAGATTCCCAGAAACATCTTCCGTTCTGCCATGCAAGCAATCTAAACGCTCACTTGCAGTCTATAAGCATGTGTGCAGTAAAATCTGCTTCTTTCAAAAAGTTGCATAAAGTCTGCCCTACATAACTTACAGGTGAGGGTACGAGGCGCCACAAACTTCCTAGATTTACATAAGTGGTTTCAAGTTGTTTGCATGTGAAGAAATTAGTTCCTTCTGTATATAACGTACACAGTGTTACAGCTGTACAAGTGCTGAAACATGAGTAGAGAGAAAACCCCTAAACAAAGAAAAAAGTTAGCATTTATGATTAGAATGTTAAAAGGCAAGCTGTAAAGAACGTACAGTTATGCTTTATTATGGGCATATACGTAGTTATGTCGGTTGCAGGATTCTCCTGTGAGGAACATTGCTTCAACCTCCAGATTAATCAGGATATTCTTTACTTTACGTCCCGCAAGAATTCTTTCTAAGCCCAACACCGGATGTGATTATTATATTGCTGAAGCTGCCCTGGAATAGCAGTACTAGTAACCCGCATAGCTGCAGAGTCATTCACTGTAACCTCTGCATCAGTGCCCAGATATTAAAACTGTACTTGTATTTTCACATGTGCCATTGTTGTAAGCAAACTCCTTTGCTGTTAATTGTGAAAATTAATATTCTGTTCAATCTCTGCCATTCTGTAAATAAACTTCGTAAGTGTAAGCTATGTTTTACTGCTATGGCTAGATTTGTTAATATTATTGATCCTGCACCATTGTGTTACGATACATGGAGCTTCTATATGACTAAAGTTAATTAAAAACACGCATGCTATGTTGGGAGTGCGGATGCCGTCCTTTATCACGCTTAGTATACAAATAAAACCTTAGCTTGAATAATAATTTAGTTATACTTCAGCGAAATTGACCTTTTTTAACCTTTGCAACAAAGACTCAGGTAATTGTGGGAGCAATGTTAGCGTCTACTACCGAATAGGTGGACGTGCAGTACGTTGATTTGAACTTCGGGTTTATTCGTTTTATTTCGCGTGAATTTATGTAATTCCGACCATTTAGATTTACAACGCATTTAAAGATTTCTTTGGTGTTGTTTTTTTCTTCTTCTTCTTCTTATATTACGATCTTATTTGTGACTTCCTATAGGACGTAATACTGCAACTGTCTTAAGGTAGAAAGAAAAAAAAAACATTTTTTCGGGGCGTAAACTAAAGAAGAGCACACGTTCACTTTTTGGCAGGGCCACATATCGGTATATGCACAATTTGCTTTCACTGCAGTAACTTTTTTCGTTACTAGAAAAAGGTGACAATCACAACGGTCGAATTTCATAACCAGCACACTTTTAACATATTATGTACATAGTGCATCAAAGCAAACTTCAACTTACAAAACGAACATACAAGATGGAACGTTTTGCAAATCCAATGAGAGTAAGAGGAACATCCACAAAAATGTCCGAGATAGGCGTTTTATTTATAAATATCAATATGTCAAGCAGACAATTGAATAAAATTCGGTTGAATAATTTTTTAAAAAATATTAAAGGAACATTTTTGTCAACGAATTTTAAGGAAGGCATATTCCATGAAAATGCTACTGAAAAACAGCATCTGCTTCTACATATGCTTATCTTCCTGTTTTATTATTGCAACCAAAAACTTGCTTAATTCAATCCAATTTTCGCTTCCAGTCTGATTCGAATGCTCCTCAAATGAAACTAGGTGTGCGAAAAGAGGCTAATAGCTACAAAAAGCGCTTCTTCTAATAAAAAACCGCATGTGAACCTAAAAAATCACACATTGTGTCTTTAAATTAACTCCAGGGGTCTAACGCGCTGAAACTTTAGTGTTCCTCGATAATTGCTTCCGGTGTTTTGACAGGCTTTGGTTCCAGAGGAGTCCATTATCTGTTCACCTTCATTGTAGTTTTAGTAATAGACTTAATACAAATATTGGTATAGTTTGTGTCGCTTGCGTGAACACGTTTAATACTCCAAGATGAATGGAGACAGTAGAAGGGGGGACGAGTTTAGAAAGGTCATTTCCAATTGGTGACGGTAACTAGGTGATACCGGGTGCCACCTACTCTATCCAGAAACGCTGTTGTTTTGTTTTTTGTTCTTGTGCCGCTGTGCCTATAAAATTAATTGCGTTGGGTCTCCCCATCCCAAGCTGTCATCGGTCGGAGTTTTGAAACTTGCACGACGATCACAAGAGCTAAGAACAATTTATCATTTGACTAGATGTGATTAATTCAAGTTTCCCATAACCGTCATCGGTGGAACAATTACACTCCGCTGTGATCAGATATTCTTTTGTGCCAGCATGATCTTTCGTAGGAACTTAACACTTAATGACCTAAATTATTCCAAAACATGAATTTTCTGAACTTTTCGTTTGTTTCATGCTAAAACTCCATTATATAGTCTCATTAAGGTAAAATTTAAGTTTTCATTTGCAGTTTGAAAAGAAAAAGGATGTTACCCAAGTGTCGATGCTTGAGTTATTACAGTGCATAGCTGTTGGAGAACTTGCAATATTAATGTTTATTCATTAAAAAACCTATACTATTACGAAATACGACAAAATATGGCTTTCTCCTTCAAGAAATCTGGAGTGTGTCATAATAAATCATATTTTGTTGTTTAACGACGCTGTCAATTACCTGGATCACATTAGCGTCGCCGGTGTGCCGGAATTTCGATCCACAGGTGTTATTTTACATGCAAGTAAATCTACTGACACGTAAGCGTTTTTAAGCACACTTAAAAACCATCGGTCTGGGCCGGATTTGAACCGCGACCTTGGGTTCATTAGCCCAGGGTCTAACCAACTGAACCACCCAGACCGACCAGGACTGTGCTGAGGGATAGCAATGGGAAATATCGTATTCGAATATTAGTACCAATTGAGATAATTTATTTAAAATACGGATAAAATATTGCATATTATGATGCTCCAGAATTTGCGCGAAAATAACACTTGTTCTTATAAAAACATGAATACAATTTCAATGCATAACTGTGCGAAATTTTCAGAACAATCTATAGGCTAACTTGACATTTTACTTATCTATAGTACGCATGATTGGGAAGTAACCCTCTCGTGCAATCTTCTTGCCCTTATTTTCTGAAATTTTCACAAATGTCATCCAGTCTGTCGTATTTTAAAACGAATGTTTGTTTCTTCGTAATTTCTCACACAGACAACCTAAAACAATTGGTCTTTCTAGTCCCTTACCTGCTTTAACCCGTACACTAAGATTTTCAGGCATGTCTCGACCAATTATTGCCTGAATTCAAATTGTAGTCGATTGTTTTCACTGGATTTCCTAAGATGCTGAAAAACCGATAATCTTTATAGCAACTATTTTAATTATACCTTCCCTACTTTGTACACTTACTTACCTTACACTACTATGCACGAATAATGTACACAAAATTATTTGAACTATCTCAATCAACCAAAGATAAACCGGTGCAATTCAGCTGGTTCGTTGCACGGCAGTTGAAATCCATTGCTATAACCCGGTTGTCAATCCATTTGAACACAAGATACCATCATCTCTACTTATTGCAGCATCATTATATTCCACCTAGCTTGACTACTGACCTCTTTTCAGATAAGTATCTTGGTATAGTTTTTTTGAGGCATAGTCCAGCAGATTGAGACTTGCAAACATATCAAAACAGAGTCGATATGGCAGCAACGTCTCATTAACTGGCATTTCTTCAATTACTTTTACAAGACAACTTCCAAACTTATCAAAGAACTCTTCATACTTTGGGATATGTCTCAAGATTTCCTCTTGTAAATATGAAGACGACTAAATATCTAAACGCCGTGTTTAAGGACCGCACTTTATACCACAGCGGAAGGGCTTGCCCTTTAGGAACTGTTTACAGCCCATAATATTTTACTATGCTTTCATCGTATGACGGCTGTTGTATTGGTTGAAAGTGTTGGATAATATTATGTTGCTGTTTGGTTATTCGAGGCCTCAATTCTCACATTTTATCTGTTGCATGCACTGAATTTATTGCCTGTGCAATAAAAGTACATATTTCTTCAAAGCGGTTTCGTCGATCCACAAATTAATTACACAGTCCAGTAAATTATTTTTACTGGTAGCCAGTTAAAGCTGTTCTTTTGATTGATGGATATGGGCAGTTTAAGAATGACATATTTTGGTATCTGTTTCAAACATGAGCAAATAGTATCACAAAACAATGACTCGAACAGTTCCTTGCAAGATTAAATCTCGGCATCTTGCATAAATGGCAATGGGTAAGTTAGTGGAAAGCTTTCGAGGTTTCCTTTTAGCAATTTTGTACATTTTTGTTTCCTTCTCTTTGTATGTTTATTCACACCTTAACCTATAAAAATCTGAAGCTTTACATTCACACGACGTTCTGCAAATCACGCTTTACGACTTACTCAAAATTATACAAACAATTCAAAATAAGGAAGACCTTACAGACTATTTATAGAAAATTCAAGCTATGCATGTTATTTGGTCAGTATTTTAAACACATGGTATTTTAATCAAAATCGTTAGAGCCGTCTTTGAGAACATTAAAAACAATATACAGTTTGGTATCTATTTATTTTAACTCAAAGGAGATAAAACTGTCCAAAAATTATTTTATTATATACCCATATCTTGTAGCTACAAAGATTAAGAAAATGTACTAATCTTGACGTTAGTCAAATATTTTAAGTGGTCCCTATGTGACAGCTTTTAAATTCCGTTTACTTTACATAAATACAAGGACCCCCTCCCCAAAAAAGGACGATATTTCCCGCTTGAGAAATTGTGAAATATGGTTGAGCATGTGACAAATCAAACCAATAGCAAGGAATACCTTTGAAATTGTTTTTTCCACAAAAAGGACATTTGACATGACTCAAACAGATCTACAATTTTTGTGCAGTAAGATTTTGGCATAAGATTTACTAATTGTGCCAAAGTCATTCAGAATGAGAACTTTAGAAGCTTTTCCAGAAAACTCGAGATACTCATTTTATTTGTCATGAAAGTGTCAATCATATGGATTTTAATCAAAATCTTCTAAATCGTTTTTGAAAAATCAAAAAGTTTATGTAAAGGGTACTTTGGAGTGAGGAAATGTTCTGTCGCAACCTTAAAAGATGTTGTACTTAAATGCCAACTTTTATATTTCAGATTTCTCGTTTTTGAACTATGATGAACTACGAGCACACACACACACACACACACACACACACACACGCACGCGCGCATATATTATAGTTCCTCTTACCTAGGTGACACAGAAATGAACAAAAAGCATTAAGAGGGAGAAAATACTTATTAAAAGTGTTACATTAATGTCTTTCTCTACTCTTTCTTCTATAAATATTCCTATACAAGCTTATTAATTGCTTCTTGTTAATACTGATAAGCCATGGTTATTCATTTGCATATTTACTTGTGCAAATGCCGGTTTACGTAACACAGCTTTGCAATTCTCTTCTCTTTGCATGAAAGCAAAAAGGAGGAAATAACAGCTAGTTGCAGTTGAGCAAAGAATGACATTTTTGAAAACTATTATCAATAACAAACAAGAACTCGAAAATGGTTAAGCCCCCCAAAAAATGTAATATCAATTGTATGCATCAAACATCGTCATCTACAAGGATTGGGCCTATTGACCTGTTCCGTCTTTGAAGGTCGTATCGTTCAACCATCTTATTCTTGGTCTGCCGATATTTCTATGTTCTCTAGGTTTGTAATCTAACATTTTTTTAGGTAGTCGGTAGCCATTCATTCTTGTTATGTGTTGGTACCAGTTATTCTGTTTTTGCTGTATTAATTCAGAGAAATTGAAAATATCTAGTTGTATATTTCACTTTTCTGGTATCTAAGAGAGTGACACCAGCCACAGGTTTTAGAAATTGATCAGTTTTCTGCATCATAAGTTAGAAGTGGTACGCTTAAAGTTTTATAAAATTTCAGTTGTCCTTTTTTCCCTAAAGTTCCTATTGTTCCGCACATTTGCTAAAATTTACCAAATTTATTTGCAGCATCTTGTTCTTTTAGATATGATATACTGCAGCCTAAATAATTAAAGGAGAGAGCACCTGCTCTGTAATTTCTTGTTCCAGGACTATTTTACATCGATATTACAAGCATGTAAAATTTTAATCAAAACCGTTTTAACCAACCAGGGAAAAAAAAAACGTTTCCCTATAAATCGTAGTTTAGGATAGGGGATTTTCTTCAAAATCTTTGTCAGATCCTTGGAAGGTCCTGATCTTAACCCTTTCATGCCTGGTGTGTCTTCTAAGATACATAAGCTTTTCTTTCCTATTTGTACTAGTTTTAACTTCTTTTTCTGCTATATTATTGTCATACTGTCTGTCACCAATTAAAAATACATATTTGGGACGGTTTGAATTGTAAAAAATTATTTTTTTACAATTTATATTGTAGTGTTTTTTTTTTAAAGAAAAGAAGCAAACTCCATGCAACCGCAGTCAAATGATACCCAGTCATCCTCCACGCGTGCCATCACACCGATTATTTTACGTGGGCCCTCCCCGTCCTTTAACACATGCACATTCTTTTAGATATGATATACTGCAGCCTAAATAATTAAAGGAGAGAACACCTGCTCTGTAATCTCTTGTTCCAGGACTATTTTACATCGATATTACAAGCATGTAATATTTTAATCAAAACCGTTTTAACCAACCAGGAAAAAAAAAAAAAAAGGAAGAAAGAAAACGTTTCCCTATAAATCGTAGCTTAGGATAGGGGATATTCTTCAAAATCTTTGTCAGAGCCTTGGAAGGTCCTGATCTTAATAGGTTTCGATTTAACCCACCATTTTTTTTTTTTTTTTTTTTTTTTTTTTAGATATTCTGTTTACAGGCAAATGTTTGTGTGTAAAAATCACAAACACGCGAGCGGACATTTTTCTAAAAATGCTATTTTGGCTTAGGATGGTATCAAAACAGGGAGGTGACAATTTTGGGTGGAATACATTATATGTGTACTTTCTCTGCCTATGTATGAGGTAGAGACAAGTAAAAAAAAACACCTTTTTTGTTCTTATTTATGAACGCTCTTTTACTGCTATGGCTCCTAGCGCGACCTGCTCTATATTGGGCAGGAAAGGCCGTCTGATTTTGCTCAGAGGCCTCTTTATCAGACTTGAGATTCTTTTACATACCGTAAATCTACGACACGGGGCCAATTCCTTTACTTCTCTTCCTAAGGAAGCCATGCTAAGGATGTTTACTTCCGAAAGAAACAATCGCCCTTTCCGGGTTTGAAACCGCTACCTCGGGAACTAGAGGCACCACGGAGAACGATGTAAAAAGCCACCGATCAAAGCATCCTTACAGTACACAAACACTGACAATTATGTAGATAACACATGTAGTTCAGAAGAAACTCCTTTGTGCAAAAGAATACTTTGGTTATCGGCAAACAAATGTGTAAGAAACTTATTAAGAAGCTGGTAACGTGCTCAACACCTCCGCAGCATATGGAAATTAGCAATTACTAGCAGAGCACACCGTGGCGTAGATCTCCTTTGGTATAACCAATTAAAAGCCGCGTCCATTACCCAAACACATAAATCTGTCCGTTGCAAGTGTGCACAGCCTTTGGCTAACATCCACCTATGAGATTTCGCCTTCATATCTAAGTAGATGAGAAAATCTAATTACATTTGGTCTGTCCATTGACAGTTCATCAAAAAAGGTCATGCTCTTCGAAAGCGAAATTTCGGCACTTACAGAAATGCCTGAAATTGCCCACGAACATGTTTTCTCTATGGAATTCGCTGTTACATCCAAATCTACTCTTGATGAATTGTCAGTAGATTTACTGGCATGTAAAAACTCCTACGGGACGAAATTCCAGCACATCGGCGACGCAGGTGTGATCCTGGCAATTGACAGTGTCGTTAAAATGGAGCTGTCGTTTTATCGGTCTGGGACGGGTTTGAACCCGCGAACTTGGGATCAGCACTTCACCTTTACTCGCCCGTACCAACGCCAAATTACGCTCGAAGCAGCCTCTTCTTCCTTTTGCTACACTCAGTGGGGGCGTCGAGCAGAATGCATCTCTAATCTCTCCCACTAGTGGCACTAACTGTACTTTATAACTGTCATCACAAACTGACTAATAGAATCAGTGTTTTATGTTGCTTCGGGAACAACCGTATCACACATTGACTAAGTAGCGAACATGCTCGCTTATATGCAAGTGCGGGAATTTCTGGAATCTTCACGGGAGACGAAGGGGAAAAACTTCTAGAAAAATCTGCTTATCTTTCGACAACGTATCTCATGGTTACATTGGGTGAGAGCACACGCCGTCTTATTTTTTCAACCCATCAGTCGGTACCCCTCAATGCAATGTTACTGGAGAGTCAGTTGATCGGTCGTCTACCATGTGATAAGCTAGAGCCATAGCCATATTGCAATACTAATTTTATGCAAACCCCAGATTATTACAGTCTCGTAGAGTTGTATAATCAGGAGACAATGAGAGAGCATAAGAAAGTAAAGCGTACATGAAAAATTCATATTCCCGTTCGCAAGAGATTAATCACATGTTAAGGAATAATATGGTGTTAAGCCTATTTTTTTTTTTTTTTTTTCTGTTTTGGTAAGGGGACGGCGCCGTGGCAGAGCGGTTAGACCGTTCACCTACCACCTAGGCGGCCCGAGTTCGATCCCAGGGACCCCATATGTGGTATTCGTGGTGGACGAAGTGGTGTCTGGACGGGTTTTCTCCGGGTTCTCTGGTTTCCCCCAATACTCATTCCACCAATTGCTTCATCACCTTTCCCTTCATCGATTTCGCCTGCATTTCATATCATCCGCTTCTCACTCTCACACATGCTGCTTGGCTGACCACCCGTTTCCAGGTCTGCACACTGTCCTATCCATAGGTTTCTCTGCTCCCCGACAGGCGTCTGACCCTTGGCACTGGCTTGTAAGTCCTGGGGGTGTAAGTCCTACATAAGGGGAGGGTAAAGATGTGAAGTAGTTTTGGTAAGTTTAACATCCTTTAACTAGATAACGCCATATCGAACAGCAAATGAAGGAAATCATTCAAATAATGCTTAAATAAGCCTGGGACCCAAATAATTTAGCATTCACCTTCTCACTATACGTGAAACATAAAAGGGGTGGGAACGTAATGGTATCTTACCCCAACGGCTGGACGAAATGACTAGTTGGGGGCCCTTAAACCCTACTTATTCACTCACCCCAATTGAGATTCGAATTCTAGACTTGCTTTTGAGGTGGACATTAACCGTAAACCATGAGATAGCTGAATGATGGTTAATCGTTAACATGATTCATTTCGATTTCACTGTGTTTTTCGCTTAAATGTTAACGGCTCTTCAGGATAAACTATGTAAGGCACAGCGCGCCGACCAACACGAGGTTCTACTCCTAAACCGTCAACTAATTAGCTCAAGTAGACGTGAAACAAAGCTCGATATATTTTATGATATATTTATGAAGTGACGTGGAACAAGTTATGAACGGAATGTAATGCATTCTATAAGCATGCTCAGTGCAATCTGCATTCCTGACTCCTAGTGCAGCTTACACAGTAAGAATAAAAACAAGAAATGCTATTTACACGCTATACCTTGAATGATTTAGTGCAGCTTACATTATGGACTTCCTTCAATGCAACGTGCAACCCTCCGGTGATATGTGACAGTAAATTGAAATTAAAGTATGTACAGAAAGCGAATATAGTAGAATACAAGGGTATCATGATTATTTAACGAGGACTTCGTAGCCCCCTCTTCTTTCCCTCTCTTTACCCCTGTCCATTGTTCATGTACTGGCTGAACATAGTTATAACCAGTGACCGGAAGTTCAGGCATTATAAATCATTAAAATAGGCAGGCAAAAGGCAATATAAATAGCTACAATAGTCAAGAAAAAGGCATTATAAATATTAAAACAGACAACAAAAGGCAATTAGAAAAACCCATTTACTTAATACATTACACTACTCAATAACTCGATCGTCATATTTTAAAGAACTTCAAAGTTTTAAACAAAATGCTAGTGTTGTACGAGCTCGTAATTACACAAAAATGAAAGAATTTTTACAAAGGCTTATGTATTGCAACCAAATACTTTAACTTGTCAGTCGTTAGGGGTCATGTTGAGTCTTCTGTCAGATAACACATTTTTCATGACAAAATGACCTCTCAACATCGACAGAGGTTATTGGAGCAAATTTAAAATACAGCATCATTGTAGGATCCATTTCAACTGCCACAGAATTGTCACCTTGTAGAATTTGTGAAGTGTTTCTTAGATAAATAATGAAATAAAGAAAATAAAAAGCATTTATTTCGTAAAATAGGCATTTACATTTAAAAAGGAAGAAAAATGCAAAGTAAAACTGTGGCATTTCAATCACAAAGATATAATTCGTACACATTCACTTTAAAATTGAAGATAGATTTGACAAAGGCATTCTGCCTTAGTTCCGGCCTCTGGTTATAGATAACCAATGACACATCGTCATGAAAGGGAAGTATTGATTACTTCAGATAGCTCATTAAAAGTTACTCATTAAACTACAACTGCAGCTTCACACCATGCCGTACACATCTAAAGCTGCACGTAGCCAAATTATTATTGGTCTATGGCAAGCTGGTAACGCGGTTCGACAAATTTCCGAACCTGCAAATTCACAGAAATGTAATTAAATGTTAATGGCACCCAAGAAAGATGGTTTATTGCACAGGTATTAGAAGAAAACCTTTTATTCAAATAGTAAAACTGTATTATAATATAACGTAATAGACAAAGATGGGTAAAGCCAAGTTTGATACGAATTTTGATTGCAATATACATATAAAGAGTTTGTAGAAGGATTACACGTTTTTTATATTTTTCAACACAATATTGGATTATGTTTACTGCAAAACTTTACACTTTTATGTGAGTCTAAGTACAAACTTAAAGCTTTTCTTAGGTCACAGAATCGTTTAACTCAAGCAACATTTGCAATATTTTCCATAATTTGCATTAAGAATTTAGAGATAAATCTGAAGAAAATTAGAAGCAGCTTTGCTAGAGACCAGATGTATTTGCCCCCGCCCCACCTTTCCTTGTCCTCATTACAAAGCACGCCTCTAGCCCCGTATTACAACTATCAGCAGTTCATTGGTCAGCAGTTATGCCTCACCCCTTACGAGATCCCGTAAGACTATAAGAAAAAGTGTCCCAAATAATTAATTTCACTAAATTCGCTTTCTGAACCTGTAAAAAGACTTTTTAATCATTTTTGGTTACATTTTAAAACTAGATTTAAGCCGAGTTTTCATCGCTGTCGTATTAGGAAAACAATATTCCTAGCAAGCTGCCTTGCTTTCTAAGCTGTATCTGCATTCCATGCTCCAATCGCATTTAACAGGATACTACTGTATATAATTAATGATTTTAAACAATGAAACTGAGCTTTTGTTTATGGAAATGATCTTTAACGGCTATGATTCCTAGTGTCCTATTCTATATTGGGCATGAAAAGCCGCTTAGTATTGCTCAGAAGCCTCTTTATCCCGCTTGAGGTTCCTTTACGTGCCATAAATCACGGATCAACGGCTTTACTTCCCTTCCGAAGGAAATCATGCTAATGATTTTACACCCAAAAAGACCCATCGCCATCCAGCGTGTTTGAACCCGTGGCCTGCAGTACCAGATGCTAGCATATTAGCCCTAGACCACGGAGGGTGTCTGCCTTTATTAAAAAAAAAAATATTTTTAACGTATCAGCTTTTAAATAAATTCCCAGTCAATTTGCAAAATCAAAATGACCAACTTATTGTTGTCAGTTTTGCTTATTCTTAATGTTAATTATTGTTAATGCAAGAAATGTAACATTTTAATCTGCTTCAGTTTCATAAATTTTATTACTCACCTGTCCCGCAACAGGTATAAGATGATACCTATTAATACTGATGATAAAATCTGGTCATGAGCTATTTTTATTTTCTCTACTGGTAAATAGAGGAAGTATTGTACTCCACCCATAAATTCGATGTCGAGATTTCAGCGGAAATATCTGTTTTGAGACCCCCTGAATCCAAAAAGCATTTTTACTTTCTCTACTGGTAAGTAGAGGAAGAATTGTATTCAACCCAAAAATTCGATGTCGAGATTTTACCAGAAATATATGTTTTGAGACCCCTGAATAAAAAAAAGTTTTAGAAAAAGGCGTGTGTATGTGTATGTGTGTGTGTGTGTGTGTGTGTGTGTGTGTGTGTGTGTGTGTGTGTGTGTGTGTGTGTGTGTGTGTGTACAGCATAACTAAAAAACGAAAGGTCGGTTAAAAACCAAAGTTGGTATTTAAGTTTAATGTCTTTCAGGAATGCGGCACGAAGATTTTGAAGAAAATAGCCCCATCCTAAACTACCCTTTACATGGAAAATTTTTCTTAAATTTTGATTTTCTTGAAAATGGCTCTAACGGTTTTGATTAAAATGCCACATGTTAGATATATTTTTATGAAAAATGAAGTGTATATTTTGAATTTTGTGGCTATAGTCTATGTAGTCCTGTTTAGTGTGGATGATTTTTGAATAACCGGTAAACCGTAAGAGATAGACAAATCTTACTGTACAAAAAATGTAGATGTGCCTAAAACACACGATTTAAGTCTGAATACATTTTTTTGTAGAGTGAGCCATTTCGAAGATATTCCTTGTTATGTGTGTCAATTTCGGAAAACTTAAAACTTTGGTGAAATGGAACATCGTTGTTCATTTTTACTTTCTCTACTGATAAGTAGAAGGAAGTATCGTATTCCACCCAAAAATTCGATGTCGAGATTTCACCGGAAATATGTTTTGAAACCCCCTGAATAAAAAAAAAAAAAAACCACACACATTTTTAGAAAAAGGTCCGTGTGTGTGTGTGTGTGTGTGTGTGTGTGTGTGTGTGTGTGTGTGTGTGTGTGTGTCGGTCTGTAGACAGTATAACTCAAAAACGAAAAGTCGGTTAAAAACCAAACTTGGTATTTAAATTTAATGTCTTTCAAGGATGCGGCACGAAGATTTATATAAGTTTTCCGAAACTTACACAAATAGTAGGAATATCTCCGAAATCATTCACTCTACCAAAAAATTTATTTGGACATAAATTGTGTATTTTAGCAAGATCTACATCTTTTGTATAGTATGATTTGGTCTATCTCTAAGGTTTTTCAGTTATGCAAAAGTCGCCCACAGTAAATACGACTACAGGGACTATAGCCAGAAAATCCAAAATATATAGATTCCATTTGTCATAAAAATATCTCAAACATGTGACATTTTAATCAAAATCGCTAAGGGCATGTTCAAGAAAATCAAAATTTTCGAAAAATTTTCCGGTAAAGGGTAGTTTAGGGTGAGGCTATTTTCTTCAAGGGTAAACATATACCGTTTCAGCAATTCTAAAAGACAAAAGCAGTGTTTCAGCTTTTGTGTGCAGATAATATCACTTAAGAGCAGCTGAACAATTGCCATGAAATCTAGTATATGGTATAACATTACTTAAGAATTTGTTAATGGCAAGCTCTTTCTTCTCATTAAATTAAATTTGTATGTCGAGTTATGAATTTGAGCCTTGACTTCACTTCAAGAATAAGCTATACAGCATCATAATTACTTCTACCAAGGGAGGAGTGGGTTATAATGCATTATTAAATCAAAATATTCTTAGCACATATATTGTTTATTATGAGCTCTGTGAAAATTCTATATAATAAAAGATTATAGAGTTATTTTGATAAAATATTCATTTTCAAGGTCTTGATATCATGACATCACCGAAGTATTTGAGAGATATGTGAACCAGTGGTTTAATCCCATTCTGAATGCTTAAAATGCAATCTTTAGGCTCCTACAATGCTGGCCCATGCTTCAAAACCTAGTTGATTCAATTCATCTAACAAACATTTTTAAGGTTTTTTTCTTCCATTCTAAGAATGAACATCATTAAACTTTACCACCTTTGATCCCCAAGTTCATTTGTGCCAACATTTTGTACTTGCATTCCTCATCTGGTACTATCTGAATAGTTAAGCAACATTAATCTAACAGTAGGGAAGGAGAAAGAGGCAACCAGAGAGATGCGCATTAGACATAGGCATGTGTTTGTTTCATCGCTCAATTTATAGTCACATTCAACCATTCTGGTCATAATAGGCACTTCTGATTTTCAAAACTATTACATGATCTTGACTCATTTATGGTGGTGTTTGTATTATGTTTATATTTATTTTTATTTCAGAAGCACATATATTACTCTTGTAACTATACTTTTCTGTCGAGGGTAGGAAATGATTCTATTTAAAGAAACATCCCTCACAGCAACAGAAGTTGTACGAGGAAACTCTGTAATGGAAAGTCAGAGTGCTAGACATTCCACCACAGAGACAATAAACTCATTTGTCTTGAGTAAAATACAAGATTAACAGTTTTCAATTTGAAAACACTATTTAAGAAAAATTTATATATTTGTACACAAACTGTTCTGTATGCTTCTTTCTCAATGAATGTTATTAAACATTAAAACCAGAAATATTTTTATCAATTATTATATGCCAATAAACGTAATGTTTTTTATAACTTTTGAAGATCATTTTAACAGATAGACACAAAAGAAAACACAGGGGGGAGGGACCTATAAAGACAGAGAGGCCTCAGAAGGTAAAAGGATATTATAAATCTAGCTATCGGTTTTACTAGGCATAAAACACAGGATAAGCTTATGTGCAAACAAAATAAATGCTTTCCAATGCACTAAATAAACACTAATACACTTCACTGGCTTTGAGATATAACACATTAGTAAAAATAAAAAAATTAAATTTTCTTCTGATTCCTCTGGTATTTTCTTTTTTCTTTTTTGTAGCATATACTTTTCTAAGTAAGACATAAATGCACACAACCTTTTATTATACTGTCAAACAGTTATTAAGATATTCATTTTTTCCCATTTGTGATTCATCAGATTTTCATGTGAAATTATGAAATGCTCCTTATTCTACCACTACAAAATTTATAATTTAAGCTAAGTGTATAAACATAAAAAATTTTTGGTAGGCATTTTCTAATTTTAATTAATTTGTAAGTTTTTAATTGGTTTAAGTTGTTTTTGTTCACATGTTATTGAATTTTTTAATTTTTTTCAATTTGAATTTTGGAAAATCATTAATTTCAGCTGAACTATTTCATATTTTTTAACAATTTTTAAATTAATAATTTATGATGCTTTCCTTAAAATTTCAAGCCAGTAAGTTATAAACTGTGGTCCAACTGAAAAATACTGAAAAAAGAAAGAACTGAGAAAAATGAAGTTTAAAGTCAATACAGTGCTTTATCTAAATGATACTGGCCCAATTAAATAGTCATTTGTGGCTTTAACATTTTCAATATAAAAATAATTGTATAGGATAAAAGTGCAAGTTACAAGTACAACAAAAGTTTTTTAAAAAATGCGATGTTTTCATATTTTTTAATCAAAATTCACCAATGAATTCCCTTAATACTTTATTTTCTGCACATGTTAGTAAATTGGTAGAAATTAAATGAGTGCCAAAAAGAAAGTAGTGCATTATCTTCATTATTTCTTGTCGAGTTAAATGAAATGCATTGTACCGCTTTGCTCCAGGTGATGATTCTTGTGTGAAAACTCTGATGTGTAAGAATTGGTTTATTTTTTTCACTGTTTCCAATTCACAGCAATTCCCTTGTTGTACTACTCATAATGACATTACACTTTAATGCACTTGATATCAATTAGATTCAGTTCAAGATCAATTAGTCTCAGTTACTTGTAACTCTTTATATTAAAACCAGTTTTTGTTAGTAAGAATCCATGAGGAAAAGAGAATGGATCATATTCCCGGCATTGACATACCAGAGCAAACTTTAACCTGGGCAACATTAAAACTAAAATGAAAGCCATGTGACAAAACCTGAATACTTTAATGAATTCTACTTTACTTCCATTATGATATTGTCTTCCTCTTGAGGTTTAGCAATAATACAAAATTA
Source organism: Tenodera sinensis (assembly GCA_030765045.1). NCBI lineage: Eukaryota > Metazoa > Arthropoda > Insecta > Mantodea > Mantidae > Tenodera > Tenodera sinensis. The sequence goes on along the minus strand of CM060963.1, from coordinate 174,163,991 downwards.
AAGGACAAAAATATTCACAGGCTCTCATTTAATTTGTTGTGCTAAGATTTCAAGAGTGATATTATAATCAAAATCAGAAGAGTTGTTTTTTTATAAATAAAAAATGAAAGCTCTTTTTCCATGGTTTTGATGTAACCTGAAAATCTACAAAGTGCATCGTTAATTGTCTGACATAAGAAGTTCGGTTTTATTTAAACGTGTATATGTGGTTTAGAATATTAATAGATGCACAGAAATTTTCTTATACATTCCTCTTTCCTTTTCAGTTGTTCTCTCTGAGATTCAGTAGATATCAAAATGGGTACCTCAGCTGAAATCCTAGTTTAATTTTTTTTAATTTTTTTTATTTATATATATATATATTTTTTTTTTTTTGATAGAGTGTAATATTCCTCTGCCTGATCTACTGAGAGATAGAGAAACCAAAAATAACTCATTGACATATATATATATAGTGGCAACAGCAGCTTATTTCAGTGCATTCTGTATACGGAATCGACAATTAATAAAGCATGAAATCATTAAGTTAACAACTTTTTCTTCTCCTTCTTTTGCTCTTATGTAAAACAAAAACCTGATGCATTATACACATGCTATTTCATTCAAAATTTACTTTCAAAAGTTATTTTTAAGGAAATAAAAAATAATTTATTTTCCAAGTAAATGTTACTTTGGCATAAGGAGAATTTTCTTGAAAATGTACACTTGGCATGCTTTATCATTGTCTAACTCAAATTAGAAATGTAGCACATGTCAATCTGTTCTGTTATAAAATTTGTTATAAAATTGAGTGACACGCTGCTGTTAACAGCAGTTGCAACCTTCAGGTTGATTACAGGACATGATTGTCTGGCAAAACATTTAAACAGAATTGGGATATATTCTTCACCACTCTGTCCTCTATGTGATCTGCAAGAGGAGATGGATCGAGACCACCTTCAAATATGCCCGGCCACTTCTAATGCCCCATCCATCAGTGAAAAATATTGGGAGAGCAAGAGGATTAATGACTTCATTGTCAGAAATCCAGCATTAGCTAACAACAACAATAACAACATTCAAAAGGCAACAAGATTTACTTTATCTGCTATTCAAGGTGTATTCCTATGTATAATGTGCTCTCTGTAAAACTAAACACCAGGTACCAAATTAAGAATCAGTCACAGCATCTATGAATTAATGAAGCACGAAGTTAAAAGCATATGCATATGATTGCTATAAGTATGTATTTAAGTCAGTAATCTTAATGCACCTAATATTTTTTACCTGACAATAGCAAGAAAATGCCAATAACTATATTCTTACCTTTTTTAATTGTTCCACTTGTATCCTGCCTTTATCTGCAATGGTCATATTTGCAGTCTTTTACATTTGGTACCTTATTGACCATCAACAATGGAGTTAAATGTACACAATTCTTCCTTGGGTTTTGTAAATTAGATCACACACACATTCATACTCTCATTCATACTTATGGACTCTGAGGAGCATAATAAATAATCTTGGTTGGAGAAAAACATGTTCCACCCACCATCTTCCCCACAAGCCAGGAATCGAACACAATTGATTAGGTAGCAATTAAAATTGTTGTTCCAACTTAGTCACAAAAACGACTATATGTGACATTTGTTTACATATAAAAAGGATACAAGAGAAACTTTGTTGCGGAGAGCAATGTCCTAATTCCAATGAATTTTCATGTTGATGTACTAACAACAGACCATATCATTTTCTTATTTCTCAGTGCTCTTCTTTCCTATATACAAACCAGATGTTACTGAAGCTAATTATTTTTTGTTAATATCACTATATCATTGAATATTTTGAATTAATATCCTTGTTATCCTTTTATAAATGATTATTCAATTGCACGTTAACCTCACTTAACTCAGCTTTTTAATTATCCCTTGTATGATTACCTACATTTAACATTGAAGGAAATTAGAGTTTAATGTCCCTCTTAGGCAGTTTATGCCACCCTGCAAGATGTCATTTGTACTAAACTATGGAACTTGCTATGAAATATTACACAACAATTATATTCTTTGTATTGTTACTTCTTATAACTCTGTAAACATCCTATTTGAGAGGTGTAAAGCTGAAGGTTTGTAAAACGCGAACTTGCTTCTGCATTTCATTTCTGTCATACCTACCTTACAATTTCTTTGCTAACAGAAGCATAATTTGTAGTGTTATACCCACATACAGCTTTTCAAAGTACACTAACAAGCTTTACTACACGCTCAGATAAAACTGACAGGAATAATTTTGGATAAACCCAAGGTATACAAGAGTACTTTTTATCTCCAACTTCAACACAGCAACTATACAAATATACAGAATTCACAACTATCTATGTAACAATGCTCTACTCTTACCTTTGTTCTATCATAATTTTGAAGTCTCACGTCCGCTAAATATTTGTAGTACAGGGTTCTTGCTAATGTACCATGTGGCCGGTATATTCTGCTCAAAATTTCAGTGGTTTCATCAGTAGGCTGCCCCTCATATTGTAGCTGTTCACAGTATCCATTTGGATTACAGTGAGGGTAACAAGCCTCATTGCTACAAGTAGGTGCTAATCCATGTTGTTCCATCGTTTAATTCTGTTTAGCTTGCGAAATAAAGCTTGTCACAACGTTAATATTGTTCAGCTTGACAACACCCAATATTGGTTAACCTACCACACTTATTTGAATTCGTCCCAAAATTAACCGGTTGTGAAAATAGAAGTAGCAGGCGTTACCCTATAATTAGCATTGCACTTAAACTATAAAGCACATTAAATCGCTTATCTGATTAGCTATAATTAAAATGAAAACTTTAATTTTAAATTCCTGTCAATATTGTAAACACGCCGGCCATGTTGCACAAGCAGTGCACTCTGCTGCCCTTCTTCAGAATTAGAAAACAAGAGAAACGAGCACTGCATTCCGACTTGGCGCCTCGCTGGCTCGTTCGGTCAAAACGCTGAAGCAGTTCCTCTGTAGTAAATAACCTGTACATCCAATAAAACATCAGCTCCCAAAAGTGGAGGTCCATATCCAATTTACTTTTATTCGCTGTTTTGCATCCGAAAAGAACACAAAAGAACTTTATGTAATAGAAACTGCAATATTTTATGAAGTTATATACCAACAGTAAAATTCATTTTTGGTTGCCTATTCAAACAACAGAATCTGAAACGAGTACAAACTTTTAAGTAGTTGGTGCAGAAACCAGAATATATTTATCTATTTATTATAATTTATATTTATATTTATTATTGCACTCACAAGACTTTCTCTACTCGTGTACTAACCATTCTTACAAACTCTTATTTTTCTATCTTCTTCGTGTTAAGATAAACATTTGCAGAAATTATCTTGTTGCTTATTTCCTTGTAGCTGCAAAGGGAATATGGGAATACAGTAGGCTTTGAGCGATAGCCTTTTAAAGCTTTCAAATTCCGTTCTCTTTGCACGATTAACATATAAACAAATGAATAGAGATGTTCCATTTGACAGAAGTATGTTCCCCAAAACTTACACAAATAAAGAGGAATATCTTCGAAATGGTTCACTCTACAAAAAAAATATATTTGGACATAAATTGTGTGATTTAGCAAGATCTACATTTTTGTATAGTAAGAGTTGGTTTATCTCCTACGGTTTACGAGTTATTCAAAAGTTATCCAGAGTAAATAGGACTTCATGGTTTATAGCGAGAAAATTCAAGATATACATTTCATTTTTCATAAAAAATATCTCAAGCATATGGCACTTTAATCAAAATCGTTGAAGCGATTTTCAATAAAATCAAAGTTTTCGTAAAATTTTCCCTGTAAAGGGCAGTTTAGGGTGAAGCAGTTTTCTTTAAAACCTTCGTGACGCATCCTTGAAAGACGTCGGTGTTTAACCGACTTTCCTTTTTTTTCAGTTACGCTGTCCACAGACTGACAGACATACAAGGAATTTTTTTAAAAATTACTTTTTTGGTTTCAGGGGACCTCAAACATATATTTCCGGTGAAATCTCGACATCGAATTGTTGGGTGGAATACAATACTTCCTCTACTTTATTAAACGTGGTAGAGAAAGTAAAAAAGGTCAGAAGGTAAATAGGGTTTTCAGTGTCTAGTAATCTAGATAAAATCAATTATAAAATGAACAGAAAAGATACATTAAAATGAATAATGAAACATGTGTTAACCAGTATAATTCTTCTGAAATTTTTAATCCAGGGTTATATAGTACTTAGGCTTATCAAACGTCAGCAGTGATCGTTAGAAAATGAACTGACAACTGCGAAAATAGAAACGGATAATTAGTTATTAGCCGCAACTGCACCTCACTACAACAGGGCTGCAGTGGCTAAGTTAAGGAGTATTGTCATCCACAGTAACATTGAACGAGAGGTTGGCAACGCAGCATTTGCACTCCGAGGTAAAATGTTGGTATTCTGTGGAGGCAAAGCAACACAATGCTATGTTGAAAGAGTATCTTCACTAATAAGAGCACAGTGAACAGATGAAAGGAATAGATCTATAGATTCAATCAGAGAAGCACAATTTTAAAAATGTCAGTTATGTGGAAGTTCTTTATTGTATTTCAAATAATTCAGGTGTTTTGCACAAGATTACTTCTTCGAAGCAGTATAATTGACTGTTCATGGCCATTTTAACACTGTTTTTCGGGATTTTTAAGAAAATATAAGTGTATATTCTAAGGAAATATATAGATAAATAGCATTTAAATTATAAACTTGCACCATTTTGCATTGACTGATAATGTCCTACATTTTTTTTATAATTGTGTCCTTCACTTTAGTCAAATGTCCTGCATGTTTTACTACTGTGTCCTAAATTTCTATAAAATAATCTGGTAACCCTAATAGTACAATACCACAAGAAATAAAGTTGGACATCGCTGCTCTAGCCTATAATTTTAAGATAAGATAATGGGGTGCCTAATGCTACCTTTAATTTTGTAACTATCACACAACAAAACTGCATAGAATGCCAAGACCACCGTAACGCAGTGAAGTTTCTCTCAGTACCTATCGTAGAGGAAACAAATTACTTTTACTGTTAATATTTCTGCCAGAAGCTTAAAGAAGGAGGACGACTTTTTTGCGCTAAAATTAAAGTATTTTACTGGACCCACGTTTACTAAGTGACATAATGGCATTGATTTGCAATACACTTAACATTAGAAAGCTCAAACGACAACTAAAGGCCCACATGTTGTAAATAACGGGTTGTGGGAATAGGCGTAGAAGCTCAAGGCCGGTAGCTAGGAAAGTCAGTGCACCCCTCCCCCCAACTGCATTCCCACAAATCACAGTCCTGGAGCGATGACCTCTTTTGGAGAAACACACGGACAAGGTTATCATATTAAATTTACACGTTTAGATTAATTTTGGACTGTAAGAACTTCGAATTAAGGAAACTGAAATTCGAATTATGTGACTTTTTTTACATTTCTCTAATACCAAATTCAAGGGAGAAAGAAAAATGTTCGGATTGACGACGATTTCGAATTATAAACGTTCGAATTATATAAGTTTCACTGCAATATTTTAAATGCAAACTGTGAATGTCTGGTGTGCAACAATAACACGAGTGACATAGCACTACTAACAAAATACCATTCCAGGAAACAAATTACAATAGAGCTATCAAGGAAACTATACTAAAGCAGACACATAGCAATGCTCTCGTGCATCAAATTGAAATGTTAAATACCTACGGTGGTCCCTAATGGAGAAAACACAGCAATAACACGCTCCTACGCTCACGCTCTCACTTAAGCGCCGTGAGCAACATCTGGTATTCCACTCAACAAGAAAAAGTCAAGCTGTTGTATCATCACTTTATCTCGAATGCAATAGATGTTGATTTTAACCACGTTGTAAAAGAAGAGCCTTCTCAAACTCTACTTCTGACTGCTAAGAGTATTTTACACTTACTCAAATGTATAATATGATCCACTGCACATATCTTCGGAAATCTCCATGCCCAATTTCATTGTACAACCTCTAATGGCTCACCTTTCCAAAACTCTACTGGTACTACTGGAACATGTCCCCTTCGCACCATTCGTGTACCCTCAACCAGTAAAAATATGGCACTATCATCCTTATACATCAACCCAGCAAGACTAAGAATGATCTGAAAAATAACCGCTCATTCAGGTTATTGTTCATTCTAAGATGTTTAAACATGTCCTATTTTTTGAAATGCTGTCTCAAACCATACAAATAATTTCATAAAACTCATTTGGTTTCCTCTCTACTCACTCCTGTGCTCAGCAATTTTACCTAGTTGTAGAATAACTTGAAAACTAATTATCAAAATGCAATGTCTATTGTCTTTTACCTAGAAAGTGAGAAGGCGTTTGATAAAGTTAGCTACAGTGCTCTTTTATATAAACTCACATCTCACATTCCTGACACAACTATAATATAATGCAGTTTTACTTACAAAATCGCATTTTTTTCACTAAATAGGCCTCGCTCAATCTTAAAGTTGTGCCTATATGTTGTATATATTGTGGTGTGCCCCAGGACAGCGTTCTCGGACCGATTCTCTGTCTGGCATGCACTTATTTTCCCTCTGATCCTCATCTCAGTATTACCAAATTTGTTGATTTCACTACTCTAAACACCGGGACTTCTTTATAAAAAAAATCTAATACTTACTACTAAAATTCTAATACTACTGAATTCTAATACTACTGAAATTAATATTTCCCCTAAACATTATTTTAAACATACAATGCTTGTAAAGATTTGCCAAACTAATGTGGCGAACCTAAGTCTAAGTTCTACATGTGATTATTTAAGTAACGGCTGTTTGTTCATGATATTGGAACAACGTATCTCACTTTAGTTTTGTACCTGTTTTTTATACTGCGTGCAAACTTTCAGATTTCTAGTTCAGTAAGGGCGAGTGTTCCTTTCTATAATCCATGCAATTTCTGTAAAGATACTTACATCTATTCAGTTGCATGGCACAAAATTATAACTTGTTTTAGTTGGGTATCTTAAGAGCTGATGGTCTACGAAAAAGACTAAATGCATTTGATCCACATATACTAGCTGTAATATGTGCTTAAAGTGTTTCAGTTTTGGAATCAGAAAAACAACATAACACTTCTTTATTGGAGGAAAGCAGAATGTTTGTAAATTTCACTCCGGGGCAGACTAGAAAAAAGATGGACCCAGAGGAGAGGGGAGCGCTATAGTGGTCAAACCCAAATAACGTTTTTCCGCCGGAATAAGCAACGGTATTTTTTTATTTTCAAACCCATTAGACGAGGAAAGTTCACGTTATGCTTAAACGATTCACTACAATTTCCTTTGTTTACGCAGATACATGTTTTGTCTCAAACCTGTGAATATATTTATTTATAGTCATAAGAAGCACAGCATAACTAAACAATTTCAAGTGCAAGAAGTGCAGAATTTTCAAATTTACAGTCTTATACCGGCACGTCTTCTTCGAGAAGCACTGAGTGTGCTATTGAATTGTTTTTTGCTCCGTGCGGGCTCTAGACTTACATCTAACAATATGTTTATATTTTGAATTTGCGCAACTGTTTATTGCGGTTTTCTTATGGTTTGCAAATAAAATCATGTATGCAACTCATGGAAAGCGTTTTTGAATGTTCAGTTAACTTATTTTTTGACACATGATGAAAATCTTCCACTCGTAAACGAATGCCACTTCAGCCACAAGCTGCGTAAATACCTATTGTAGTTCATTTGTCTTCAGACTTGAATACAATAGGCTGCAGAAATGCTCGCAATTCATGAAAACTGTGGCCAAATACTTTGAAAAGATTACACAAGGCACCACATATTGATTCCAAATGTATGTGTGATGTTTTTCCTATAGCATCCGGAGTGATACAAAGTGACGTTTAAATTCGTAGCCTCCATTTGCGAATTAATAATAATAATAATAATAATAATAATAATAATAATAATAATAATAATAATAATAATAATAATAATAATAATAATAATAATAATAATAATAATAATAATAATAATAATAATAATAATAATAATAATAATAATAATAATAATAATAATAATAATAATAATAATAATAATAATAATAATAATAATAATAATAATAAAAAAATAATAATAAAATAATAATAATAATAAAAAAATAATAATAAAATAATAATAATAATAAAAAAATAATAATAAAATAATAATAATAATAATAAAATAATAATAATAATAATAAAATAATAATAATAATAATAAAATAATAATAATAATAATAATAATAATAATAAAATAATAATAATAATAATAAAATAATAATAATAATAATAATAATAATAATAATAAAATAATAATAATAATAATAATAATAATAATAATAATAATAATAATAATAATAATAATAATAATAATAATAATAATAATAATAATAATAATAATAATAATAATAATAATAATAATAATAATAATAATAATAATAATAATAATAATAATAATAATAATAATAATAATAATAATAATAATATATATTGTTGTGTATTTTTGTGTGTGTGTATATATAAAATAATGTTTGTGCCGTATGGGTTCCTATACTATTCATCCGAATGCGATGATACTTTTTTAAGTTGTGCACGTTACGCGAAGGTTTCCTAGTTGGTCAAGCCATTTTACAATAAGTAGAATACGATTAGTTTTAACGAAATATAAATGGATGTTGGTATGTATGAAATTGATCCATGGACCTCAGGCTCATTTGAGCATCATTTCACCCATTTCATACATTCACCGTCCGATATGACATTACGTTGGAGGACGTTAATTAAAAAAATACATCTGTTGGCCGATCACCATGCAACTTGACACATCTAAGTGTTTTTTTATGGAAAAGTTTTTTATGCTATCAATTTTATTAAGCAACGTATCCATTTACATGGTTTCTCTGCTAGCAAGGTACAAATCATACAATTTTCTATGATTGAATTAGGGCTGTAACGTATTACATTCACACAGATGTCTCTACTCTCTTCTTTTTTACGTAACGCATCCACGTATCCTTCTCTAGTCACCCTCCAACATAAAATTCATACAATTTCCTATGATCGAAATAGAAATGCAACGCATTGAGTTCACAGTTTTCTCTACTCACTTTTCTTTTACGCAACACATTCACACTTCATTCTCTACTCTCTCTTTTACAAACAATTCATACAATTATCTGTTTGAAATAGAAATGCAACGTATTACATTCACACGGTTTTCTCCACTTTTCTTTTACCAAACAATCACATTTCTTTCTCTACTTCCTCTTTTACAAACAATTCATACAATTTTCTATATGACTGAAATAGAAATTCAATGCATTACATTCACACGACTTTTACTCGCGTTTCTTTCTGTAGTAAAGAAGATAAACAGGAAAATGACATTAGGTGCAGAATCAATAAAGGTAAAATTGTAACATGAATTCTGAGTAGCATCCTATGGAACAGACATATAAGTAGTAACAATAAATAGCAAATATATAATACAGTAGTGAAAACTACTGTCATATATGGAGCTGAAACATGGAAATTTAACAAAAATTTAGAATTAAAAACTTATGTCGATGGAAATGGATTTTCTAAAAAGGTCAGCGAGATGTTCAAAATTGGAAAAAATAAGAGGTAATGTTATAAGAGAAAAATTTAATAATAAGAATTCATTATTAGACTATGTAAGATACAAACAGCTGAGTTGGTACGGACATTTTAGAAGAACGAATGAAGATAGATTACCGAGAACGATTTTGGAATGAAGTCCACCTGGAAGAAGAAGAAAAGGAAGATCTCGAAGGTCATGATGCGGGAAATAAGAACTGAAATGAGAGCAAAAGGACTGGAAGAAATGGAATGGATGGACAGGGATGACCGGAGAAAGACGATTCTTTGGGCACAAAAAGATTTGTAGGTAAATATTGAAACCTTGTGTATAACATAAATAAAAATAAAGGCAGATACATCCTTTAAAAATTTTAGTGATTTGATACTTCATTTGTCATCAAAAGGCTGTCCCTTAAAAACAATATTGTAATGAGCCGGAAAATACCGGGTGCTATACGGGTGATGTACCCGCATAGGGGTTGTGCAACTCTCGGAAAGGGGGAGTGAGTTGCAGCGTCAAAGCGGGTAGCGTTCCTGCATATTCCTTGGTCCCTTTAATTCTACACTTACACTGAATGATGGTCATTTTTAACTAGTGTCTTCTTTCGATATTTATAGACCAGCTTCGTAACTTAAAAAAAAAAAAAAAAAAAACCTCCTTGATCCTAAAATCTGGATTTAAATTAACGGTATTTAATTCCTTTTCACAATTTTCTTTCTCTGGTTTTTTATTTACTTTGTTTTGTTGTCTTCTCTTGCACAGATTGACCCATTGCACATTATCCACGAGACACACAATAAGGTTGAACTCTTTCTTAGAATAAAAAATATTGCATATGACTAAGTAAATTATAGTAGCAAATTAATAGAAATAAAATTCTCTATTATAATATGTGCCTAAAACAAAGCATAAAGCAATTTATGTGCTGAAGTAACTTTTAGTATTTCTCAATTTATAAATACATACATTATACATTTGCAACCTTTTTATATACCTATATAATTTTTTCAAAATTAACCAATATGTATTCAGTAGAGCAATGTTTTGTGAAGAGAGTGAAGATATAAGCTATATACCTATAAGCCGGGTGCTCCATCAATCGTGTTCTAGTTGTTAACCAGCCAGGAGTCACTCTCTGAAGATGCCCAACGCAGTCTTGGGCGAAACGTCAGATATTTATTCATCCACTGAACCACGACCTACAAGCCCGGAAAATACTTTCTTTTGGATTAACGCCAGCCATGAAAGCCTAATCATGTATATAAGGAGTAAGTGTTTGCAAGAAAGTTAGTACAGAGTAGAGAAAGTCATATGAGTGCAACACATCAGATGCCCCCCCCCCCCCCCCAAATCGGTAGTTATTTTGTGAACACCCTCGTATTTACAACACTTGTAGGGAAGCATGAACACTGAAGAGCTTACGAACAGCGTATCAGCTGAACCACTACTTAAAACCCTGGTTAAAACAGCGTCTTATGCCACAATTTCAATGCACATTTTATTCAAACTTTCATTGTAACTCATCTCATTTGGTTCGCCTATGTGCACCTGCAAGGTTTCCATAAAATTAATGCATTGTTCCTACACCACAAGGGAGAACCACAGCACATTAAGGAGGGACGAAAATAGCCTTCTTAATTAGAAAAGCCTGACAGACAATAATTTGGTGTTGCAGAAAGTTTCTCGCTTATATTCACGGGATGGATGCAATGAAAATATCTCCATCGTCACAACGGGCTAACGGAAGTGCTTTCTTAATTGCTACATCTGCTCTCATTTAGTTTCCTTTAGAAACAACCCTCCCTCAGCGAAGAGAAGGAAAAAAGTGCGTGGAAGAAACGCTGCCAAATCATCGTCCTCCCTTCTCCGAGTTAATTAGAAATATTTCCGCTATTGTTTACCTTGGCAGCTTCCTCAACACCCGTGAAATTATACAGCTCCTGTAGCCTCAATTTTGATCATGTTATTTGTGAAAGACAAGAAAATGGAAACAATACGCCATCAAAGCGGAACATAACCTGGGAGTACAGAACTGTTATAAAGAAATGACAGCACACGCTTCACCGATTTGACGTGGCAAGCTTCGACTATATAGAGTTTAGTGTGCTTGAAAATTAAAGAACAACGCAGTAGCAATAGTGACGAGTACAACAAAAATGACAACGTGGACAATATAATAACAATGATAACAGTAACAATAATAGTCAATACATATAAAAGCGTAGTTAAATATTGTGACAAATGACAAAAAGCCAGTCCGGTTAATCTTCGATCTCTGTGTTATCTTCTAAAGTGTTACTACAAATACGCAACTTTCTTCTCGTCGTTAACAGTCTGCAGTCTTTCGTGCTATTACCTGCAACTCACAACTTTTCTCATAACCTCGCTCTGTCCTTTCTTTCTTTTTTTTTTTTTTTTTTTTTTTTTTTTTTTTTTTTTTTTTTTTTTTTTTTTTTTTCCTTTCTTTGTCTTTCATGCACTACACTAACAAACTAACAATCACTCGACCCTCGTTGACTTTATTTCGACGCACCGACGTAACGTTCACAACGACACACACGCACAGCTGGCTCACACTCACGGACCTACTCATGACCGTAGCTCTAACTCAAACTAACTGACCCTGTTGCTGCCTCGTGTTCTTATATATGGGGGATGATGTCACACCGATCTTTATCGAGGCCCTCACAGACACTGGAAATAACTTGGCTAAAAGTCTCCCGAACGTTCTCAATACTTCTTTTGCTTATGTCGGTTCGACTGTTTGCGGTCACGTACACACTGCCGAGGGAGCCTGACCTTTAACGTCTTGGCCCGCTCGCCGGCCCGGTATGTGGTGCGAAATAGCTTGACCCGGTCCGTCCATTGTTGTGCACCGAGCTCGACATCACAATATGTCTAATAATATTTTTAGTTTTGGATAAATAATATTCCTGTTAACAACCTTTATTATCATCATTATTATAATTGTTGTGGCAAATGACAAGATCAGGTACCTTTTCTTTCACTTTATTTCTCTTCTGAAACTGAATCACAAAAAACAATTCTCTTTTTATCATTAACATAATCTACAAATCATGCGATCTTACAACTCATAGCTGCTCTGTCCTATCGTAACCTTATTACAAATATTGCGTGTCCACTCTATCTCAAAACAGCTGACTCCGATCATGCATTGAGTAAAATCTACTTCACACAAAAAACAACACCGACGCGACATTCAATGTCAAACTGTTCTTGACGACATTCAAAGTCTCCAGCACTGAATATACACAATACACACTTAAAAACTACAAAAACTGGCATCACTCGCCGTCCCGACGCGTTTAGGTACATAGGTCAGGTGACATACTGGCTAATTCCGTTTCTCAATAAACCTTTTATAAACAAGCCGACATCGAAAGCTTCTCGAAAGGAGAAAAATAGGTCTTTGTTCCGGCCCGCTCCATTGTTACCATGTTCACACGCCGGTCAGTGGTGTGAAACAGTTTGACCTTGAATGCTGTAGTGTTTAACGCCCGCTTTTACTACTACTACGGCACCGCAGGCGATGACAATGAGATGGCGGGGGAAACCTGAGCGCTCGGAGGAAACCCGCCACAGCGCCGCTTCGTTCACCACAAATTCCACATGTGGTTGCCTGGGTTCGAACCCGGGCCGCTTTGGTGAGAAGCGAATGGTCTAACCACTCGGCTACGGCGCGGCTCGTTTGGACTCGATCTACCCCCGGAACAAGTATAGTATTCTCACAACCGCTTCTTCTCATAGTAAACAGTTATAATTAAAATGATAGTAAGCACATACCTTATCATAAGAGATGTTGGAGTCGTCGTCCTCTATACTCCCATTTCTGGCATGTCAGGAAATTTGCTCTGACACTCGAGAGTTCAGTATCCGAAATTGAGTTCTTCCAGTCTGCATGTACTTTATTTATGCTCCTCCATAGATACACATTGCATACAGTTAAATCAGGAATGGCGAAGGCTGTAATCCTTCACTAATTACTCTTTCTTAACACATTACCTGAACTGAAATTAACGACCAATAGGAGGGATGCGCAGTAACCGAATCTGCTTAGAAAAACTCGGACTGGCATTCACTGTCGATCAGCTGTTCAAAAATGGCGTATGACGTTCCTATACCTCTATCTAAACTGAAGGTAAACCGGAAATCGTGTTTCAAACTTCTCTAAAAGGATCTATTACTTATGTATCACACATGTAAGTCCTTTATGATAATGAGTAATCGTTTCCAGGCATTATGGAAAAATGTGCAATCATCTGTAAAACTTAAATTTATATGCACAGGAGGAAAACAAACTGGACATTGTTAACACCATTCTTAATAATAATATTAATAATAATAACAATAATAATAGTAACAATAATAACCTTTAATCCCTATAGGCATCTCCTAAGAGTAGGGTAGCTCGGTATGGTCTTCCCACATTTGAGCTATGAATGTGAAATTCCCTGACTTTGTTTTTATATTTTACTTGTCTTAACCTACATTTGTTCAAACTTATTTTCAGTTTCACTTCTCTGCCTTCTGGGCTTGAGTCTCACTCCTTTAACACATGACATAGGTTCTCACTTTTTTGACATTTTTCACTCGTTTTCACTGTCAGTGTCATACGCATCTTTCTCGGCACTCGGTCATGCTGATGGTTTAGTTGTAGAGATGTTCGTGGGCCTCCCAGGCGATGCGGTTCCTCGGTGCCCTGCTGTCAGCGTTTCTCTTCATTTCGTTCGTCCATCTCGTTTTCGGACTTCCCGGCCACCTCTCTCTTGGTTTCCACATCGTTGATATGTTTGTCCAGCGAATGTTGTTGAACCTTACTATGTGATCTGCCCATCTCCACTTCATTACTTGTGCTGCTGTCGCGGCGTCCTTCACTTGCATCCTTCTTATTTCTGTATTTCTTATCTGATATAATTAACACTGTTTAAAACTCGTAAATTTATAATAGCGGTACTTGAAACGCAACAGACTAAAGGATGGTTTCAGTAAAACTGATGTTCGCTCATATGCTGTTGCTAGCCACAAACAAGCGAAATGCATTATGTACGGGCAAGGAGTCTTAGGTTACTCTGCTGATATGTATGTGCTCTGCTGTAAATCCAGTACATTTTAGGTTATTTAGTGTGTTAGTCAATAAAATAGTTATTAAAACTAAATGTGAAGTGTATGTCTACACAATTATGCTGAGGTGGTGTAGATCAGCGATGTCCAACCTTGTCTCTTTAGATACGCTTACGTAATGAGCGGCCATTCCCCACACCACTCCTTCAGTTGGAGAGATAGTCAGTATCCAGTGACGGACACATAGGCGATTCCATGGCAGTCATACCCTGAATTTTCTGGGAATGTCCTATAAAGACCTCTTCGTTCTGGGTGATTTTTGCATAAATGGTAAACATTAAAAGACAAACAAAAGCTTACTAAATAAAAAAAAAAAATGTGGGATCTCATTAAAACACACAAAGTATGCCAAATACTTCTTTTTTGAGGGAGAACCGTTTCGGAGGTATTATTTATTACTCGCTTGAATTTGCCAATGTTTATAATTTTCTCAAATAGGAATATGCTATTCGTTTTTTTGATCTGCTGGCCTTGCAAAGAGAAGGAAATTTCAAAAGCATCACATAGCAACCAGCTCTTAAAATATTTCACTATCACTTATAACCCACTGCATTCCCATATTCCTCTTGCATCTATAAGAAAATTAAGAATAACTTTTGAAAATGCTTATGTCGATTAAAATGTAGCACATAGAGACATAAGCTTTTGCAAGAATAGTGTGAGTGAGTACAACTCTACATATATTTGAGAACAAAGTTTATCCAAATTGAACTATATTAAACGTTTGTATCGCAATAGGTTACACGACGATCACTTGGTGGATCTTCTAAGGTCAGGCACTTCGACTTTGTCACCAAATAGTGATTGACTTCTTAACCATAAGCAATACAAAATAAGTCACTAATGAACAGATGTTATCGCATCAGATTTGAAAATGCTTTTGTAAATCAAACGCAACGTACGTATCACCAAACGGCCACTGCAACACAGTGCACAGCTGAAGGTTAAAGAGTGACAAAATCCGCGTATAATATAAGGAGGTAAACCCAACCTCCCCTCTTTTGCATACGTTGGGCATCACTGGTGTAAATATATAAGGTTATGTTCCGATATAGACTCAAGGTGACGGGAGGAGAATGCAAAATTTTATTTTATTTTTTGACAGTATGTTTATCCTTCATGCCATTAATACTTCTATTGGATTGCCTTTTTGATCTCTCATACTGAAGACACAAGAAGTCCTATTTAAGCTGAAGAAGTTAAGTATAAGAACTTCGCTAATTCATATAAACCTCATAAGCCACAACTTTCTTACATTTCTTTTTTTTTTTTTTCTTTTATTTTTCACTAGCCGTACTTGGTGTCTCGCAAGAAACAAACGGTGGCATCCAATGTCTAATTTTATTTGGCAGCCTCCCCAGGTTTGCCTTTTTTCATTATCGCCCCTGCTGCCGCTTCGTCCTCACTTTCTTATTAACTGCAAGAGAGGAAGGGAAAAAACTCATCTCTTGACAAATATTACGACCACGACCCCAATCACTTCTAATCCCAGGGCTTTCTCCCCAAGGCGCTACAAAATGGAAAATAAATCTTAAAATGTGACGTAATTAATTTCTTAAAAATACACAACTTTTATCACAGTCGAGTTCTAATCAAATACCTCGCAGCAACCAATCTCTTTAGAACAGTATTTGTAAATAAACGTCTGTAAGAAGGGAGAGAGAATCAATTTGCTAAAATATATTTGTCTTTATAAAATCAAGGAGAAACATTTTAATTAAGATGGAAAAAAAGAAATATTTTACTTCTGTATAAATCGCGCTTGATATTCAACAGGAAAAGAACTTTCCCTGGAAGAACACTGGGTAAACTTACGCACGAAATTACCGATGGAGATGGCTCCTTGGTAACGTATGAGACTCATATTCAGAAGGTCAGCTACTCTAACCTTAGGTTTTATGGAGGTTTCCCCTGGTTGGAAAATGCTGATGGGATTATATGTAAAAGAGAAGAAACCACGAATCCACATTTTTTAGTGCAAATTGTTATTCCTTGCACCATTTGCTCAATGTTTTGACACTTTTCACACACATGTTAAAATGATATTGTTCTTTCTTCTTTATCGGATTATCCTCCCCTTATGCAGGACCTATACGACCTAGGACTCACAAGCCTGTAGGGTCAGATGCCTGTCAGGAAGCAGACGAACCTATGGACTGGACAGAGTGAAGACCTGGAGTGAACACGGTTCGTCAACCCAGCACCTGGCATGAGAGTGGGCAAGAGTATGATATGAAATGCAGGCGAAATGGATGATTGGAAAGGTTATTATGGAGCAATTGGTGGAATGAGTGGCGGGTTTCCCGGAGAAAACTCGCCCAGACACCGGTTCGTTCACCATGAATACCACATTGCTGGTCCCTTGGATCAAACCCGGGCTGCCTAGATGGTAGGCGAATAGTCTAACCGCTCGGCCACGGCGCCTCCAAAATTATATTGTTCACACACTTTATCAGATAATTTACGCCTACTCTCTTCCCTTGTTTCGTGATAATGCGATTTAGTACACATATTTATGGAATCCATGGATTGGTAGTGTTGTGATGTTCTTGATTTTACCTAGCACCTGTCCAGTTTTGGTTCAGCATGGCTTCTGTTCTAAAAACATTCTGGCGACATTTCTTCCCTTTTTAATTTCTCAACCATGTACATAGTATGTCGGCAACCAGCGAACCCAGCATTACCATACCTCTAGTATTACTTCGGCACGCTTCAAGGCTAGAGCGGTGCTGTTGTGCTGGTGCGGAGAGTGAAAATTGGCGTAGAGAAGTGAACGAACTTCCGATAAACTGGGTAACCTCTTCTCGTGTATCTCGTCGCGAGGAGATAATCTTGGCTTGGTTGCGAATTGGCCACTGCAATCTTACGCAGGTTATCTGTTAAGGGTGACCCTGCTCCTGTTTGTCCACTGTGTGACAAACTTTTGTCTGTCCGTCAGGTGCTGCTATACTGTGTCTCAGCCTAGTTGAATCCTGTTGTAAACAACAAGGCGGAGCTGACTCAACTCGCCGCGTGTTAGACGTACAGGCACGCACAAAAGTTTTGCAACACTAGTAGCGCTAACTTCTAGACAATAAATAGAGTTGGGTTACACATTAACTTATTAAATCTATGAGTTGGAATATTAATATTCCGGATTTCTTTCCGGATTCCGGGTTTCTTTCTTTAAGTACTGCGAAACAATGCGCGATCATTCGCCACTCGTCACTTTTTAACGGTTTGCCTCGATTGTGTTTCATTTCGGCTGAAGCACCAGCCTGCTCCATGGTGAAAAGCTTACTGATTTTATATTGCATATATACTCTGTTCATTAAGAGATTAGAGGAGATATAAACAAAGCAGCGGTTTGTATCACTCCACGGCCACGTGCTTTCACAATGACGCAACACGGTTACCTACCGCTACGCGTAGGTATAATATGCATTTTACACTACTAAAGGATATATTTACGTGTTCCAAATAACATCTAGCACATGGAAATTAACTGCTACTTACGTCATCTCTGTCCACAATAACACTTTTTCATTTCCTGCTCACAATCTCAAAACCAATCTCTAGAAGCAGCTTGTGGAGGGAAGTTCGTTTTAAATCTGGAAGATCGGGATCAGAGTTAACTACCAACAGCACTTTGTTTAAGGTAGTGGTTCATTGTTAACAAAGAACTGGTGATTGCAGATCTCACACTCACAAATTCGTCGCAAACTACGTCCACCATTTATCTAGCACGTGGGCGTTTTTACCGGTATCTTCACCAACAGACGATTTTTCATTGGGTGTACTGTAAATACTTGCAACTGACACACCAGTAAACTCGAATGTTCATTTCATCACGTCTTCGATAGAAAGCTCGGGATATTTCTCGTAGAACTTGTTAAATATGTTCAATATTGTTGTCTTTTCAGCACTTCGCAACGGTTTGCCGCGCTTATGTTTTACAGCACTCACTTGTTCCGCCATGTTACTGTCATACCGAATAATGCGCGCGCAGAATGAATTAGGCTGGTTACAAATTCACTTAACTACGTATTCTTACAGTTTAACTATGCCTAGTACACTTAGTTCATGCTTTAGCAAACATTAAATGACATTTCAGACCTCAGTAACATTATTTCTTCAAGGGACTATTTACACGGCGAAAGCGTCAAGAGGGCGCGCTGTGGTCAAAACGCACGTGGCTTTGTTTACGTCTCCTCTAATCTCTAGATGAACAGAGTATAGATAAGTGTCCTTGGCCTTGTGAGGTCCGCGAGATGTACAGGAAATACAGTGTAAAATATCAGAAGCAACCCCACACTATAAACAAAAACATCTTAATCAGCATTCAACTCGATACAGACCTCGTTGCGAGAGAGCTGTCTGATAAAGGAATGCAAAAATGTTATACGTATAATAGCAGTGTCCTTCAGTAATTGTTAAGTAAAATGCAGCTTAATTTAACATAATAAGCTAATGGTGTATATAATTTCACCTTTCTTCTATCTAATCTGTATATAGTATACCATTATGTATATATTCCTTTACGAACTCACGGGCCCAGAACACATATGCGATATGTGAAGCAGAAAGATAAAATGTGGGGCTACTTACGTTTATAAGAATCGAAACATTTGCATACTTTTCTGTGTCCGAAATTAGCTCGCGCAGAGCAGTGATCGGAGAACTACTTACGTACAATACTGTACTTAAAGGAGGGGTTTATCGTACGTACGCAAACAAAAGATAACCCCCATTATCTTCGCCAAACCAATCAACAGCTTAACCGTTTTCTATCCCAATATCTCTGTCTCTGTCTCTCTTCCCGCCCAGATGTTTACAACAGGATTCAACTAGGTTGAGACATATTATACAGTATGTTTTCCTGGCGCACCTTTGGGACTCTGCAATTGGTGGTCAGTCTTGGAGAAGTATCGAAAGACTTTTGAAGTTTTTAGCAATGGTAAACAGGAACCTAAGGATTTAAAATTTTATATATATTTAGATATATATCTTTTGCCTTAATTGTTTGGTACATTTATCTATGTTTGCGCTTATACTATTATTTTTATTTTATATTGAAGTTTATCCCTGACTTTTGCCATGATCTATTGCATAAGGGCGCCGTGACCAAGTAGTTGATCGCCCTTAAATTACATAATCGTAATTACCACCACCACCACCACCACCACCACCACCACCACCACCACCACCACCACCACCACCACCACCACCACCACCACCACCACCACCACCACCACCACCACCACCACCACCACCACCACCACCACCACCACCACCACCACCACCACCACCACCACCACCACCACCACCACCACCACCACCACCACCACCACCACCACCACCACCACCACCACCACCACCACCACCACCACCACCACCACCACCACCACCACCACCACCACCACCACCACCACCACCACCACCACCACCACCACCACCACCACCACCACCACCACCACCACCACCACCACCACCACCACCACCACCACCACCACCACCACCACCACCACCACCACCACCACCACCACCACCACCACCACCACCACCACCACCACCACCACCACCACCACCACCACCACCACCACCACCACCACCACCACCACCACCACCACCACCACCACCACCACCACCACCACCACCACCACCACCACCACCACCACCACCACCACCACCACCACCACCACCACCACCACCACCACCACCACCACCACCACCACCACCACCACCACCACCACCACCACCACCACCACCACCACCACCACCACCACCACCACCACCACCACCACCACCACCACCACCACCACCACCACCACCACCACCACCACCACCACCACCACCACCACCACCACCACCACCACCACCACCACCACCACCACCACCACCACCACCACCACCACCACCACCACCACCACCACCACCACCACCACCACCACCACCACCACCACCACCACCACCACCACCACCACCACCACCACCACCACCACCACCACCACCACCACCACCACCACCACCACCACCACCACCACCACCACCACCACCACCACCACCACCACCACCACCACCACCACCACCACCACCACCACCACCACCACCACCACCACCACCACCACCACCACCACCACCACCACCACCACCACCACCACCACCACCACCACCACCACCACCACCACCACCACCACCACCACCACCACCACCACCACCACCACCACCACCACCACCACCACCATTATTAATTATTATTAGTATTATTATCATCATCATCGTCATCATCATTGTCGTTACCATTGTTATTACCATCATTATCATCATCATCGTTATCATCATTATCATCATCGTTATCATCATTATATTATTATTATTACTATTATTATTACTATTATTATTACTATTATTATTACTATTATTATTACTATTATTATTACTATTATTATTACTATTATTATTACTATTATTATTACTATTATTATTACTATTATTATTACTATTATTATTACTATTATTATTACTATTATTATTACTATTATTATTACTATTATTATTACTATTATTATTACTATTATTATTACTATTATTATTACTATTATTACTATTATTATTACTATTATTATTACTATTATTATTACTATTATTACTATTATTACTATTATTACTATTATTACTATTATTATTATTATTATTATTATTATTATTATTATTATTATTATTATTATTATTATTATTATTATTATTATTATTATTATAACTACTACTTTTAATTCTATTATAAAAGATTAATTTTTCTTCTTCTCCTTTCAAGGATTGGGTGTTATGATTCCCTGTTACGGTCTGTCATCCATCCACCTCTTACGAGGTCTACCCAATCGGCCGAAAATTCATTACTTCTTTGGTAACCTATTTTCTACCATTCTGTCAATATAATCCTTCCATTTCATTATATTTTCTTCTCTCTTACCATTAACTGAAGAGATTATAAAATCTAGTCTTATCGTTTCGTTCCCCCCCCCCTATTTTTTATCCATTTTAGTACATCCTTTTATATACCTCATGAACTTCACCTCTAACTAAACTAAACCCCGGCGCAACAGCCCATGAATGGCCAGGACGTACCCCCCAGCTGCTGCGTCTCCCACCTCTGCCCACTACAGGCGTCATTGGTGAGGTGCAGTACTGGAGGCTGGGACGTGGTCAGCGCCCCGAGCCCTCCCGGCCAGTTATGCGGTCACCCCGACCTGGGGCCGCTACTTCTACATCAAGTAGCTCCTCTATTGATGCCCCCGGGACCTAACGAGGCTGAGTGCACCGCGTGCCAGACCTTCCAGAGGGATAAAATTCCCATGCTGGTACCGGTGATCGAACCCGGGTCCTCCGCGCCAGAGACAAGAACTTCACCTCTGCTCGGACCCAAATGATTTCGTCGACGGACCCTTAAACCTTCCTCCCTTTCTCCCTCCTTCACTCACTCACTTCATTTCTGCTGCTTGTATGCGTAATTTTTGCCTTTTTTGTATCGTCGATATATAACGGTAGGTACAGCCATATCTTTGTAGAATTTCAAATGATTAATTTTATGAGTCTACATATAATTTCGGTATCAATGCTTATACTATTCTTTCTATTTTATGTTTCTCTGTTATTATGAAGTATTACCCTGTTCAAACCAGAAATGTTTCAACATGCCTTTCTTCAAATTTACATCAATAAACACATATTAAAGGTAACAGGATTGAATCGTTTTCAACTCGGAAACTAGTAAACCGCCACATGCTGGAGAACAAGTTATTTGTTCAGATAAGAAATACTTGGGTAAGAAAAGGCAATTTTTATTCCATTGCTGAAAAAACCAATATTTTCATTCTCTCCACAGCTATCGATCTTATATTGCAAAAACATGATAGATGGACCTAATAGTTTGCCTCCGCTACGGAATGATTTAAGAAACAAAGATTTTTTTCTCTCCAACGCTAATTATCGTTACAACAGCTATACGAGAGAAACAAGATTCCTAAACAGGTTACGGTGTTCAGCCATGTCACGGAATTTACGTGATGAAAAGGTTTTCAACTTTCATCCGGAGTCCAAATGTTTTCACGCACAGAAATCCCCGCATCAATGATTTCATTACATTACCTTTTTTTATTTAGCAACTTGCCCATGAAATTGAGCACGATCTGGTGACAGAAAACAGTTTTTATATTGCTGAGGTTTTTAAGAGAAAATCTTAGTGATGACGCAAGTAATACCAAGTTGGATGTTTTGGCTTCATTTTAATCCAGTCGCCTTAAAAGAACATAACTTATTTCTTGCTAGATTACATTTTAATATTAATAAATCATCTCGATTGCATCTGTTTCTGTAACTGATCACAAATAATGAATTAACGTACATAACGGTTTTCAAGCAGCAACCGTTGTCCAGAAATGTATGGTTTGGGCACTGGAGAGCGTCGAAGTTGAGAACAAATGTTTGTGACAGTTTGTTAAGATTCGTTTTGGTATCCTAATAAGACAGGTATTACATGCTTAAGTTATGTACTCTTTAGCCATCTGTGTATTGCGGATGAACGACCTGAGCTAAATGACATCCCTGTGATGCGCTACATTCCTCCATGGAATCCTTGGTGTGCACCCTACTGCGTTACTTGTGTAGTTTTCGGTACAGTAACGTTTTAAGAGCAGTGCTAGATGTACCAGTACACAGTTGCGGAAATGGCCGACATCAGCTCCAGCACACTTTGATGTAAATGTGCTATATCACCTTAACGTCGCATATTCAAATCGATAGATTGGTAGAGGTGGACCTGTTCCATGGCCAGCACGGTTGCCAGATCTGACATCTCTCGGCTATTTTCAATAGGCTTATATGAAGAGTATGGTGCATGGCACTCCTGTAACGTCAGCGGAGAAGCTTACTACTTTGGGTCCACGAGCGATTGGAAATCTTCAAATGCAACCGCACGTTTTGGGTCATGTGTATGAGGACTATTGACTTAAGATAACATGTACGTCAGAAAGGTAAGAACAGCATTGGGAAGTTATTTTTTTATGACAAACAATATGACCAATCTTAACTCATGTACTTAACTTTACTGTCACATACTCGGAGTACATAACTTCACCTACGTTTCGCCAGGACTGGTGCAGTGTTTTCTCTCCTACACTTCCTCTCCCTCCCTCCCTCCCTCCCTCTCTCATGCACTCTCTCAGCTTTCTTCTTAACTTCACTGCTGTGATAGCTGATCTAGTGCTTACAATGTATCCTAATAAGTTCAAGAATGTATATCAAATGAAAATTAAATATGCGAAATCTCATTTTCACCATCAGCAACGAATGGAAAAGACACGAATAACTCTCTTTTAATGCTCTATCTGTATGCTAACTGCAGAAATAAACGATAAAGGAGTGGTTACGTGTTGAGCATAACACATTCGATCAATTTTATTTTTTATTTGTGCAACCATGAATTATAGAGGGAAACAGTAGAGGAAGTTATGTTTCAGTTTAACGTCAATAAATGGTCGTTAAAACCTACCCACTCATAATCCTATAATTCCTTGCATACATCGGTGTTTAAAACGTACTAAACGAGAGAACTTACAAAAAAGTGAAAGGTTTATCTTTTCAGTCCTTTCCCTTTCTTTTTTGAAGCACGTAACACTCCGGGGCAACAATATGAAACGTAACTGCCACCAACTTTCTTTTCGCTACATGCAATCTTAGTTATATTTATATTTAGCGCGATTTTGCGCACACATACTTGCGCCTTGGTGTGGGGTAAGGTTATTATGCCGTTACAGGCAGCTAAGGTTTGAGTAAGAGACAGAGCTAAGTCAGCCGATACAATTAAAACGTTATGTATGTTCCCAGTGAAAAGGGATCAAATGGGAGAGAAAGCCGAGACAAGAATCTTTTTGTTTTCGATGTATTTTCACTATAATAATCACAGCTAAATCTGCGATATCAAAGTGGCAATGGCTCTTTATTAATCGTAAGATCTTGTTATAGTTAAGCATACCTATAAATTTATTTGCTCCTTCTCTAGCTATTTTAATTTGTACACGGATCATCTTAATTATACATATTCAGGATCTTAGAACATCTTAGATCTTCTGGTACATCAGTATGTATGATAGGTTGCCCTGTGTTGGATTCACAGTAATCATTGTGCAATCATCTTGATCTTGAGGGCTAAGTAATCTGGAGGCAGTAGAAAAAGCTCTTCAAGCCTCGTGTAGCATGCCAAAAGGAAAACTCACTTGGTGACCTATCCAACAGTAAGTCTCTCCAGAATTTATGTTACCTCTTCTAGAGGACTTTAAATGTCGAGGTCAAAGACTGCTGATATAGTTGTTCTTCTGTCTGCCAAATCTGTTTCACCCATCCAAGCTACGCATATTTTATACACAATCTACTGAAACGTGAGAAAAAGGTAAATATTTTGAAAATTTTATAAAACATATTTTAGGTTTTTCTGTGATACTCTTTTAAGAAAGATACCTTAAAATTTGTACATTCACTTACCTTGTATCAACAAAGTCTGCAAAACCATTTGCTAGGGAAGAAATAGTCTGGTAGGCCTGAGGCATCTAGGCTCTTCACAAATATGGTTGACATCTGTAAAATACAACACTCCTAAATTACGTTCTAGAAAACGAAGTAGTTAACCCATATGACTGTCAAATATACACTTCTAGTTCATACCGACATAGAATGCGTTATTCTGTTAAATGTTCTCTGCTGTACAATCCAAAGGCAGTAACGTAAACACATATCAGTCATTATGATAGCACTATAAATATATCAATGGAAACTTGTGAAAATGCAGGTGATCTATTAACAAGAGTTGATGAAAAGTCTGCTGTTTATTCGATTAATTTATTATGTATGAGTTTTGTGAATAAAAGACATAAAAGCTTTATGCATATTACCATAAAGTGTGAACATTTCAATCACTGTAGACGCCTATTACCATCGCCAACTTTCATGGATTATAATCGTTAGACCAATGATTGGTATATATGACTATCGTTTAAAACATCGTACCCGATTTCGTCGTCCTATATTCGCATGAAACGCCTTCCTTAATAATAAAGAGTAGTAAGTAGAAAAGGCGGTGTCGTGTCCGAACGATTAGACCGTTCGCCTACCGCCTAGGTGACCCGGGTTCGATTCCGAGGGACCCGAATGTGGTATTTGTGGTGGACAAAGCGGCTTCAGGGCGGGTTTCCTCCGGGTTTTCTCGCCACTCATTGCTCCATTATCACCTTTCCAATCATCGATTTTGCCTGCATTTCCTCTTCCTTACTATCATACTTGCTTGCTGACCAGCCGCTTCCAGGTCTTCACTGCCCGGTCCATAGGTTCCTCTGCTCCCCGACAGGCGTCTGACCCTAGGCACAGGCTTGTAAGTCCTAGGGGGTGCAAGTCCTACATAAGGGGAGGGTACTCAAGGAAGGAAATAGTGAAAGTAAGCAGAAAGAAAACATTCAATTTTAAATGATCAGCTGACTGTTGTACCTCGCTTTACCAAGAAAGAAGTCGACGTGAAACATCATGAAGAAACTGGACGAAACATTGTTTAACGAATAAGAAAGAAATGGACTAGAGAAACCTATCCAATGTGCAGATGGGGGAATGTATTTCACGGTATCGTTGATCGCGGGCAAACTAAAAAAATTGAGAAGTGGGGTGTAGTACGCCAGGTGGAATAATCTAACCAGGATGGGGTAGAAAAGAATGATTGGAAACTCTCGGACAGATGCAATAACAAGTGAGGGGAATGTTCTACAAAGCAAAGGAGATATTGGCAGGCAATATGCGGCGGTTTCTGAGACAAGCAACGGTTTTCCTGCTACAAACTTGTGGGCCAAATTGGGATACTTCAACTTGTATCCTAATGATCTCTTAATCTGTTTGCAAAATCGCAACAAAATGGTAATTCGACTTTAGTAAATTTATCGCTAAGTAGGAAAACAACACATCCAATGTGCTGCACTCACATGACTTTCTCTACTCTTATGAAAACTATTCTTACAAACACTTATTCCTCTTCCTACTTCATGTTAATAGAGATAAATGTTTATAGAAATTATCTTGTTAATTTTCTTGTAGGTGCAAGGTGAATATAGGGATACAGTAGGCCTTGACGGATGGTCAAATCATTAAAACATGAAGCCGTTGAAATTCCGTTCTCTGTGCACGGTCAAGACATAAGAAAGTGTATAGCGACCATCCATTTGAGAAAAGTTTAAGTATTGCAAAACTCACACAAACAACAAGGAATATCTCCGAAATGGTTCGCTCACTAAAAATTAATTTGCTGTTTCTTACGGTTTACCAGTTATGCAAAAGTCATCACGAGTAAGCAGGTCTACGTAGGCTATAGCCAGAAAATTCAAAATATACATTTTATTTGCCATAAAAATATCTTAGACATATAAAATTACAATCAAAATTCTTAGAGCCATTTTTGAGAAAATAAAAATTTTCCATGTAAGGGGTGAAGGAATTTTCTTCAGAATAGTCGCGTCGCATCCTTGAAAGATATTAACTTAAATACCAACTTCGGTTTTTAACCGACTATTCGTTTTGAGTTCTGCTGTTCACAAAGAGACACACACGCACACACACGCACACACACACACACGTGCACGCACACGCACACACGCACACACACATTTTTCTAAAAATTCTTTTTTTTTTTTATTCAGAGGGCCTCAAAACATTTCCGGTGAAATCTTGGCATCGAAATTTTGGGTCGAATACAAACTTCCCCTACTTACAACGTAGTAGAGAAAGTAAAAATGCAGCTCACACAATACAATAGCATCAGAGAAAGTTGACTAATTTATTTGAGTTTGAAAGAAGAGCCAATTATAAGACTTCCACTCTATGTTTGAGAAATATACACTGAGTCCATTATTAACGTGTCGATCATTATTGTTGCCCAGCGAATGTTATTTCAGTGTTTATAATATTTGTATCGAGAGCATGTCCCTAGCTATTTGAAATACACTTTCTTTCTCATTAAAGTTGACATAGGTACATAAAAGAATGACACCCGTTGTATACTGACAATTGTTGACATCGTGTTGCTACTTACAGACATAGAGAAGGGTAAAGGAGATTTTCGTAACTTCCTAAATAAACAGATAAAGGCAGTGTAAAATCTTTATGCAGAGATGAACAGTTTTTTTTTTTCCGTTTGTATTAATTATGTCTGCTGCTGATTCGTCAGAATACTCACAGCTCAAAATTATGGGAAGATTGACACTGAGGGGGCCCTAATGACCAAGTTGTCGACGGGCCCTTAAACCCAACACACTCACTCACTTGACACTGGGCAGTTGGAGAGATAAATAGATGTGGTAGCGCTCCCGCCTAGTTCGAACGCCAGAAGCGCTATCGACAGAGGACTAGAATCTTCTGGAAGTTTCCCTTGTTCCCGCTTCTCCTAAGTTCGAATTCTTGCGAGTGAATCATCCGAAAAAAAAAATGGCTGTTTCGCGCGTATTTGATTACGCTGCTACGATAGAATGAAAAGATAGAGTAACAGGGAAAATTGGACTAGTTCACATGAATAAAGTGACAGTGTGACTGGGATCTAACTTGCTTACTGAAGAAGTTCTAAAGGTTCGCAGTATTTTGACTGCGCAATGATAGAATTATGACATGAGCAAATTAGAGCTTCTTAAAACATTTTTTTTTTTTTTTGAGTGAACTATTTTAGAGATATTCCTTGTTATTGGCTTGAATGTTCATATACTTATACTTTTATTAAATGGGAAGTCGCTATTTTTTTTTTTTTTTTTTTTTTTTTTGATCATGGAAAAGAATAGCATTTCAAAGCCATTACATAGGTCCTAAAATATTTTACTATCGCTTAAGTCTACTGCATTCTCCTATTACCACTGTGCCTATTAAGAAATATATAGCAAAACCATTTCTAGAAAAGTTTATCTCAACATAAATAAGCATTTTTAATAATAATTTATAAAAGAATGGATAGAGAAGGTCATGTGAGTGCACCCATCAGAATGTCCCTTTCTTCTCCTGGTCATGCTAAGCGGATGGAATTTGAAAGCCATCAAATATCGAGGAGCTCTTAAAATATTTGACTATCACTTAAGTCTACCATATTCCCTTATTATCATTGTATTTAAACGTGAAAGTGCAGTTGAATCTGCTTTATGCGTAACCCAGTTCTACGTAATTCGGATTTATACCTAAACTTTTGTAGCCCCGGCAAAATGGAATTTAGAAACGTGTTAATAAAACCTTATTAAATTTTAGTGAAATACAACTGAATTTTACGTAATTATGATGAGCATGCGGCAACGTTATCTTAAAATAAACTCGAGGCGTATTTTGCTCATCTCTGTTGACAAACACCGAACCTGAGAGGGTCAGCTTTCGGCGCGACAATGTTGTAGCAACAAACGAGAGGTAAACAAACATTTTCGGTTTATGGCGTTTACAGCTGAACAGCAGTTTTGCTTTTCAGTTCTCAGTTGTTTTTAATCAGCCATGGAGAACAGAGAAAGGAAATTGTACACACTAGATAAGAAAGTAAAATTCATACGAGAGGTGGAACTTAATGCACACAAAACCAAAACCAAAACTGCCCAGACTTAGGAATTGTTTATCCCAAGCTACGTACAGCCATCAGTAATAAAATAAGGTATATTCACTTAATGCAAGAAAAATGAAACAAGCTAAATTAACTGATTTCTTTAAAGGAGGACCAAGTTCAAAATGTTTTCTTCATACATATCTTTGTTGTTTGTAAAATTTTACACACGTAGGCCCACTGTATTGTTCTTTTTTTAAAAAAATATGATGCATTATCAAAACTTCAGTTGTAAGTTATAAGTAATCTTCCATCTTTCCCTTGATATACGCACAAATCAGGTTCAACTGTGTTTCTACAGATGTTTATCTCAATTAATGTGAAGTAAATAGAGGAACAAGTTTCCCCCCCCCCCCCCCCCCCGAGAATAGTTGATTGAATGTGTAGATCAGTCAGGTTACATTTTGTTTTAATTGCGGTAGAAAGGTACGTCCTAATTTACCCATTCCTTCTTGGTGGCCTCTGTATTTCTACAATAGGTTTATAATCTGACTCGGAGATTAAGCGGAGTTTTCTAACACCGAAAGAAAGTTCAAGTTGTAGAGTGGTTTCTATGCATGGTGCTTAACGGAGATTGCCTGCTCAACGGGATGCTCCTTATTTGGCTTAGTATTCTAAGTATGACTATACAAGAACGAAACAATGAATAAGAATCGTAGGCATGGCCCGGGTAAACCTGCATTCCTGAGTGCTGTTTCTTTGTTATGCCATTTTGTTTTTGCCTCTGTCTCGACAGAAATAAATAAGATGTAGAATCGTGGCATAGCAAACGAAAAGAAAACATAAAAGCGGACGAAAGAAGTCAATAGCCCCACGAAGAGGTGGCCTTAATAAGCTTCTGGGACAGATTTAATATATGGCAGTCACCACATCAAAGCTCTGCGGGAAATGGTGATGCGGTGGATAATAAATAAATCAATTGTTTTTGTTGGGAATTAATTCTGGAGGAAGCTTCGATTACCATAGTTGAGATGCGTGAACACTGCGAACGCTATTCATGTAATCAAGGGCATAAGAGTAAAATCCATCTTTAATTTGGTCACTATTGTAACTTGGATGTGAGCTTATGGAACCGGTTTGGATATTAATGTTCAGAATAGATCCTGAATGAGCATGAAGAGCTGAACAGCTGCTGGTTGGAAAGTCCTTCTTTCTTTCCTTTGTATTTAGGACTTCAGTGGAAGAATTGGCTCTATAAGAAAAAATCTAGACCTTCCTTGCAGCAATTTTTAACATTCCTAAACTTTTACCAAAGATAAAAATAAAGTGCTGCTTTCGACCTCTAGGTTCAATACTGAGAGTTTACCGGAAATACACTCTGTGAGAAAGTGAAGGAGAAAGGGAGAGACCAACACAAATAAAAATCACATGTGTTGCATTTACATCCCTTCCTCCACTCTTCTACAAACAGTTGTTACACATTTACTGCGTAAGAAATGTAAAGCAGGATAAAGCGAAACTCAGACTTTTTGAAAAGTGAATCACTATGTAATGGCTTTGAAATTTCATGATCTTTGTATGACCACGAGAGAAAAAAATCACACATGTTGCACTTACATGACTTCCTCTAGTCTTGTACAAACCATTTTTACAAAGGCTTGTTGCTCTACTTCAGTCGAGATAAACACTAGCGGAAAACATCTGATTGATGATTTTCTTGTCAGTGAAAGATAAATATGAACTATAATAGGCTTTAAGCGCTAGTTAAATCTTTTAAAGTAGGTCGCTGTGTGATGTCTTTGAAATTCCGTTCCGTTTGCATGGGGAGGAAATGAAAAATGAATTGCATTTGAGAAAAGTATAAGTATTGCAAAACTCAGACAATTAACAATAACAAAAAGAATATCTCTGAAATGATTCAACTGAAGGAAAAGGGTTTTAATAAATCTACGTTGTTTGCGTAGTAAGATTTTGTCTATCTCTTATGTTTACCAGGTATGCTAATGTCCTCAGGCTGCAGAGGACTTCTGAGGATACTCCCAAAAAATTTTAGATACATTTAATTTGTCCTAAAATGTCTTACACGAATTGTATTTTAATTAAAATAGTTTAAGCAATTGCTGGAATCAAAAAAATATTTTAATGACTTCAGTGGAATATATATTTTTATTAGATGATAAAATTCGAATGAAGCATTTTTGAAAAAAAAAAAATAATAATGTTTTAAAAAATGTTCCATGTCAAGTATACTCTGGGCTGAGGGATTTCCTTGAAACCAATTGTATCGAACCACTTAAGCACTAGCTTTTCGTTTTTGAGTTATGCTGTTCACAAACACACACCCCCACCCATACACACACACACACACACACACACACACACACACACACACACACACACACACACAGAGAGAGAGAGAGAGCTAGGCTTTCTCCTCAAAATGCTTTTTGTTTAGATTCAGGGGGCCCGAAAACATATTTCCGGTGAAATCGATCGATTTTGGATGGAATGCAATACATCTCTACTTTCTGTACACAGTAGAGAATGTATTAAAAATCGAATATGACTTACCACTTTAAAATCCATCATGAGTTGTAATCGTATTACCTTTTCTAGCTACTCTTCTGCAAAACATTCTTATATAAATTTACTCTTCTATTTCCTCATGTTCATAGAGCAACACTTTTGGAGGAATGGTTTTATTGCAACTTTCTTTGTAGATACAAGGAAAATAAGTAGGTTAAAGCGTAGTGAAAACTTTTAAAAGTGAGTGGCCTTGAAATTCTGTTTCCTGATTACCGAGAGGGAGGGCGAGAGGGAAAGGGAGAGGGAGAGTGAGGGAGAGAGAAGTAGAGAAGGGAGAGACGGAGATAGAAGTAGATATAGGGAGATAAGGAGAGGGAGGGAGAGAGTAAAGGGAGGAAGAGAGGAGAGGAAGGGAGAGAGAGGGGAAGGGAGAGAGAGGGGAAGGGAGAGAGAGGGGAAGGGAGGGAGATGGATTAGAGAAAGGGAGGGAGAGGGATTAGAGAAAGGCAGGGAGAGGGATTAGAGAAAGGCAGGGAGAAGTGAGAGAGGTAGAGGGTGAGAGAGGGGGAGAGAGGCAGAGAGTGGGAGAGATAGAGGAAGAGAGAGAAAGGGGAAAACGATAGAATGGGAGAGAGAGGGAGAGCGTAAGAGAGATTGGCAGAGGTAGGGAGAGAGGGAGGCAGAAAGGGAAGGGAGGTAAAGAGTAAGAGAGAGGGTGAGAGGTAGAGAGGAGAGAGATAGAGGGAGAGAGAGCAGTTGTTAATAGGATCCAAGCCATTTTGACATAAAGTAAAACAAATACACGCAAGTAACAGCGGTTGTATCACGTGACGTTTGAAGGGTGAAATAGTGTATTTCAATCAATGCTAAGAGACGAGAGTCAATAAGGAACAAATGTTTTACATGTTTAAAAATTTTGTATAAGTTAGCAATGAAAAGACGCCATTACTTCAAGTTTTGACTTCAGTACGAGCGGATCAGTGTGTAATGCCGTCGCAGCAGGTAGGGCAATATTTAACACAAGAAACGTAGGGAAGCGCACATACTGGGCGGAACGGAAGTCATGACATTATTTAAACCAGTGGTAAATCTCGGTATTTGAAGCACATTTTGCATCTTACGTTTTTGTCTCTGACCATTTCCTACCGAGACATTTTAGTTTTGTCGAAAACAAACTGGCAACACTGCAGATTGTGTAGGTGGTCACTTTCCTTAGTTCAGTACATAAACAAACAACGTAACGGTGCGTCTTGAGAACTCAAACACATACCCTGCTTTGTTCTTCCGTGTTTACTGTGCGAGTGTAGGCCAATCGCAAGCGATAGCTCCCAAAATCTTACCCGAGAGTGAAAGCGCCCGACCTGTTTACATCCACAAACCACGTCAATTCCCTGACCAACCTCAACGAAACGTTGTCGACTTACTTCACGTCTGAGAGAGCAACTCGGAGTATTCCTTCACGTCTTTTAAGTGATTAATTATTTCGTAACCCTGTATGATGTCCCATAATTACCACGGAAGCTATTTCAGAAATAAGTTAGTATCTTATAAGTAACAACCTATTATCTTCGTAAATTAATATGGAATTACGCATCGAATTTGGATAAAAAAAAACAACTATTTTTTCGAAATCGGCTGATCAAAGAACAAAATTCCATGCGACTTTTTTGTTTGTAATGCTTCTATGAGACACATATTAGAAGGAATGTAATGAGTTCCCTTCCACCCTGTATATTTGGAGGATCAATCAAAACAATAGCATTAACGAAGCATTCACATGCAACACGTAGTTTATGGTGAAACCAGTGTAATAATAACACAGTGGTGTAAGAAGATAACGAACTGCTTTTTGAGTTAATAAACTTCTTACCAGTTCACGGCTGACTAGAAATACGTACTCAACTGGTGAGCATTTACATAGCCGAGGAAAATAAACATAGAAACTCAACCCAATATAATTATAACAGACATTCTAAAGTAAGAACAAATTAGAAACTAAAAACTTCACTTATCTTAGTAATGTTGCACGTTCTTTTTGCACAAACTGACCCAGGGTTTCAAGTTGTCTCCAACTCATTCTCAAAGCTATACAAACAAATTCGTTACCAAAGCTACAATCTTTCATTTTTTTCTGAAAACAAAAACAAATACTGATATTCAATTTTTATTTACCAATCTCTGAAAACAAACATTTATAAATACAGTCTATAGATGGCAATTCAAAGTTCATAACACCGTTCCTGTTTTTTAAAATAAAAATGTTTTTCCAAACCATGTTATTGATGGAGTAGAGCTATACTTTAGCAGCAGAATTTACCTGGCGTTTCGTTTAACCATAAGAGCCTGTATCTCTGTGCATGAATATAGGTATATGATGGTGCAACATTTTCCACATGCGAGCACACACAATTTGAATTGAAGGGCTTCCCATTCCTCCACATGAAGGACGCTAATGTAACACCAATTTTGTGAGCTTCTATTTTCTAGCTCTTGGTTCCTCTACATATAAATACGGAAAAAAAAAAAAAAAAAGAGCTTCACGTCCCTTATTGCTCATTCAGTCCTTCATTTTTTCTCTTTCTTTTCTCCCATTATGTTTTGTTCGTTTCTGACGTATCCCTATTGACTATATCGGCGAGGTGCTGTAGTATTCATGATAATGACGCCATCCCCCACCCAAAACGGCTTAGCAGCGAGGGAGTGAAGGGCTAAAGCAGGGGAACGAACACCTTCTCTTATCTTTAGTAATAATATAAAATCGTTCCATCCCTTGCCAATCCATTTCCAGCTCAAATGTTATGCGAATTTCTTTCATACTTACAGTAAAAATTTTGTATGAACTGATTAATCACTTTTAAAATGCTTAGTACGTATGTTATATTTTTGAGCGCAATGACTAGAGAAAAAATAATCGATCAAATTTCTAAAGGACCAGAATGAGTAGAATATAATTTAAATACCTACTTACAATAATTATCTGCTTTTAATAACTAGTCTATAAAATGTAATTGGGCTTCTAATTTTACTAAACTAAGTACAGTATTTTTGCATGACACATACTAACTTAGTCCTCTAATACATGATGTTGCCATTTGGCAACACATATGTTTAGTCAAAGTTTTGAATATCATAACTATGGTATTATGGTTAGTTTCATGTTATATTGATATTTAACAATAAACTAAAGGCATTGTTATTTTTATCATAAGTATATAAATTAATTTCAGCATTATTGTAGGTTCTTTTATTTCTTTTTCTTGTCCATAAATCAAAATACATACAATTGTAGTCTAATGTAACCGCGTCATCATTCATGCGTACCATCTCACTGATTATTTTACATGGGCCCTCCTCATCCTTTACTACAGCCACATTTGAGTGTAGCCGTGGCAATTAAACTCACGACGTTCTACTTTGAGTGGATGGCCAATCCATTTCGTCTGACCTTTAACAATCATACCTATTTGAATTACTTCCTTTAAGATGTCCAGGATACCTACTCCGGTTCAGGAATTAGGAAAAGACTGGCGTATGTAGTAAAATAATTAATGCAATAGAGGGTTAAGGAATCATAAGATCCTCTCTACATGTACTTTTGTAAACTGAAAATAGATGACAAACTGTCTGATGTGGCACTGTCAAATAACTTTCTCTGCACATTAAAATTTGCATACACAGGTGTATGATTACTCTGTTCCCGTTAATGCTATATTCCTGTTCAGAAATTCTTTCAAATTAAGCGATAAGTGTTTACCCGTATTTTAAATACATGCTGAAATAGCAATGGGCATTTTCGGGAAGCCCTCGGTCTGATGCAGAGATGGGCTGAAATACGAAGTAAGTAAGATAATTCTTGAGAAAAAACCTTGATTCCATGACATTCTATTTCAATCACGTGCTTTCATTTGTTTGGTAACGCGGCCGTTGTTAAATATTGAGTTATGTGAATGTTAGACACATTTTTAAATTAATATTAAATATTATTGTATTGGTGTAAAATTATATGTACCTGTTCACATTACTAAAGAAGACCACTTTATGCTGTTTTCCATATCGAACTTACTAATTTTTTACAAAACAGCATGTGCTACATTGATACAAATAATTTACATTTGGTTATTATAATGTTACACAACAAAGAACTTGAGGTTCCTAGCAAAAATGGATAAAATCGAATAAGTGTAAGTTAAATACTTCTTACGAAAGGTTTGATGAAATTGTCAAAAAGAACGAGGTATTGGACGTAAATTTAGAGCTTAAATACAAAAGCATCCAGAATGAGGAATTCAGAGGCAATTACCATAAAATACAAGATGTAAATTTCAGTTGTCCTGAAAGTATCTTAAAGTAGTGTTTTAATCAAAGCCATTACATCCATTTTTTAAAACAAAATTTTCCAGAATTTTTCCACGGTGAGTGTAGTTTGGAAAGAAGTATTTTCTTGAAAATATTCGTGTTGCATCCAATGAAAATACTGAACTTATTAGGTGTCTAACCGACTTTCGTTTTTGAGTTAATGGTGTTCAAGACACACACACCTCTTTTTTTTTTTAATTGCCTCTTTTTTCCTTCTTGCATTCTCAAAATCTAGGGAATACATTGAGAAAGCAAGAAAGTATCTAGGAAAAATAAGATTGAAATGGTTAAAAGAACTATGAGGAAAGAGGGAATATGGAAAAGAATAATTAGGGGTAAAAGTAATTAGGGGTCGTAATAAGCTTCCCCTTATATACAAAAACACAATGTTAAATATAAGGGGAAGTTTTAGATATAAGCAACTCCAGGAGGTAGCAATACATATAATAACGTATATTTGTTAATTGTTTCGTTTTGTTTTTTTAGTCATTTTATTTTTGTTTTTCGTAGATTAAATTGTATTGTTTATGAGCATAAATAAATTATTGATATTTATATTCCTTCTGAAATCCTACTGAGAAGTTCATCCATTACAAAGCTGCCTTGAATTACTATGTATACTTATTTAATAAAAAAAATGTTACAGACACACAGACACACAGACACACAGACAGACACACAGACACACACACACACACACACACACACACTCTCACACACACACACACACACACACACACACACACTTCTTGGATTCAGAGATCTCAAAACGTGTATTTTCAATTAAATCTCGGTAACGATGTTTTGGTTGGAATGCAATACTATCTGTACCTAGTAGTACACTTAGAGAAAGTAAAAATATAAAAAGTTATATCTTTAACGTCCGTAAACATCCAGATTTACAGGTTATTTTATGTTTAGTTTAACTAGACTTTAAAGAGATTTTTAAAGTTATAGACTTTTAAATAGAAACATATCACGTACTCTTGTTTCTAATAATAGCAGACTTATCGTAAATTGCCTCTCCAACGTCGTCGCTAATCTTGTTTCACTTTTTCTTCACCTCCACGCTTTGGCTTGTTACTTCTGTCCGTCTAGTTCAAAACTTTACGAAGTACAAAAAACGTGACCAAAAGCGAATGAGGCCAACACTGCTCCACGTGGGGGAGCTAGTTCTTTTGTAAAAGCATTTAAACACCAATATCCAGCGGGTCGTGTCTTTGGAAAATGAATCTAAGGATGAAGAAGTCACAGTATAAAACTTCTAATGGGCGGCTGATCAGATATGATTCACACATATGTGAAATTCAATTGAGGAAATCGTTAGTAGAAATTCCTTCAATTACAATAGGCATAAAGCTGTGATTTTCACCACAAATTTCTGAAGATTGATGCGGTGGCGTGGTCGAGCGATTAGTGTTGGCCTAGGCGGCCCGGGTTCAATCCCAGGGACCCACATGTGGTATTTGTGGTGGACGAAGCGACGTCAGGATTCTCCGGTTCCCCCTCCCCCCAAAGTTCCACCAAGTGCTCCATTATCACCGTCACAGTCATCGATTTCACCTGCATTTCATATCATCCTCTTCCTCACTATCATACCTAGTGCTTGGCTGACCACCTGCTTCCAGGTCTTCACTCTGTCCAGTCCATAGGTTCCTGTGCTCCCCGACAGGCCTCTGACCGTAGGCACTGACTTGTAAGTCCTAGGGGGTGTAAGTCCTACATAAGGGGAGGGTAATGAGGTAAAGGAAAAAAAAAAGAATTTCTGAAGGTTGTCCATAAAATACTGCAAGACAAGCAATAAATAATAGATACATTGTGTGTGCGTGTCTGTGTGTTTGTCTTAGAGCTTTGGGGTATCAGTTATTCCTGTCCGTTCCTTTTGCTGCTAAAATGAGTTGTTAAGCAAAATTATATTAAATAATTGTATTCCAGCATGTCCATTGGAATAAATTCGTAGGAACGTTTGGCAAGCGTGCAAAGCAGAAGGCCAGGAATGTTGACACTGAATACTATCCACTCAGTTTTCGTAAATATTGCTCGGAAAGCCTGAAACAATATCACCCCTGCCCTCGTTTATAACAGTACCTAGCTGAAAACAAACACACAGATACGTGGTGAAACCACTACTATAGCACTGGCCTAGTTTGAAATTTCACTCGTCGTAGGCGTGAATGCATGCATGAGAGCAGAAGCCGCATTAGTAAACAAAACATTCTATTCGTCAGTCTCACTGTTGCCTGACTACACAGATAATGTATTCAATAATGTTCAACGATCCCCTTTACCTCTACCTTTCACAATATATTAATTTATTAATGGATCTTTTTATTCGTCATACCTGAATTTACCATAATGTGAAGTCTGCGTACTAAAATTCGTAACACGCTGTAGATATATGAGACACAGAAAGGGGAATTTTGTCCTTAACAAAACCGATCGTGTTATGATGTTATTTGTAACAATTTCACGAATAAAAGATATTAAATTATGTAAACAATAGTTATTAAAATTATCAAAATGGTTAATTATAAG
This sequence comes from Tenodera sinensis, assembly GCA_030765045.1. Lineage (NCBI taxonomy): Eukaryota > Metazoa > Arthropoda > Insecta > Mantodea > Mantidae > Tenodera > Tenodera sinensis. Next base: position 174,125,228 of record CM060963.1, on the reverse strand, counting down.
TGTATTAAGTATTATAAAGTGTAAAGTATAAAGTATTATTATATTATTATAACGTATAATAAAGCTCTAATAACTATCGTTTTGCGGAAGTGTTTGTTAAATATAATGTAATGATGCGACAAATTTGCACCGAGAGACAATTTGCATACGATTCATTATTTCCTTTTATCAATTCAATGATAGCATAGAAGCGAAACAACACATTTTAGCATATTTTTGGTATCAAAGAAAGCAAAATGGATTTGCCGTGATTCAGCATTCTAATAACCAAGAAAACCTAAGATGCAATTTCAAGCATATTTGTTGGATTTGTATAATTTTCAGTTCATATCTGCAACATTAACAGCACGTAAAGCGCACCTATGCGTGTGTGGAGGGTGGGTCATGTTCTTTCTTTTCTTTAACCTTAACGCCAGGACCGCATTATGAGGCCGAAAATCATCAAGAAAATATTGGTTAAATAGATAAACATTAGCAACTACGGCGGCGCCGTGGCCGAGCGGTTAGCGCGCTCGCCTACCACCTAGGTGGCCCGGGTTCGATCCCAGGGACCCGCATGTGGTATTTGTGGTGGACGAAGCGGCGTCAGGGCGGGTTTTCTTCGGGTACTCCGGTTTCCCCCGCCATTTCATTCCACCGGTGCTCCATCTTCATGTATCATCAGTGTCACCGCCTGCGGTGCCGTAGTAGTAAAAGCGGGCGTTAAACACTACAACAACAACATTAGCAACTACGTTTACGGGTATAAAAGCTCTTAGAAAGATAGCTTGGTTCTCTCTCTTTTTAGGAAGCCGAAGAGTTAGAGTTCAATGTCAGGTTCTGCAGCATTTCTCCTGATCAAAGATCAGCCCTGTGGCAAATTGAATGCTAATTATATGGTACAAATATTTATAACATTAGTTTACATCATTTAAAAATGGTTTTATCAGTTTTTACTTCATATCACCTAAATACTAACGAAGAGAAAGTACGAGTCATATTCCACCCAAAAACTCGATACCGAAAATTTGCCAGAAATACATATTGTTGAGGCTCTAAAAGAAGTTTTAGAAAAAGGTCCATGTGTGTGTTTCTGAATTTTATAAGTCTACTAAATATTGATGAATACCAATCTTGGTGTTTAAGTTCAGTAGCTTCCAAAGATTCGACCAAAGATTTCCAAGACTATTTCACTGATGCCGGATTACCACCTCTTAGTCATGGTATTATTGCTTTGGTTATATTAGCTCTAGAAACCTAAACATTTTGCAGCAACCTAAACATTTTCTTTCGTTTCTGAACATTTCGACTATCCATGCACAGTAAAATAAATAAATTAATAAATGTAACCTACACATACACTAATGTAACGCAGCAAACACAGCAGTCGTCTTCATTTACTTTAGGAAATCGTACCTTTCACAATTGTAATTTTGAATAGATCAGACCTATGTTTGGGAATAGCCTATTAATGCAAATTCGTTCATTTATGTTCATCATATGTGTAATTCCTCATCTCCCTGGATTAAACGCTCAAATTATTGTTGTTCTCACAGCCTACTGGATTAGTTGTAGTGCCAACTGTGAAAATAAATCTTAATTATAATGTTTGAATGTTACTGTAAATTGTATGTTGCTTACTTTTAAATCACTATTAATATCAAATAGTATTAATGATTAATTATTATATATATTAATATTAATAATTAATTAGTTCACGGAATACTCTAAACAAATACCAAATACCATTCACGCTTCGCGTTCGCAAAATTATCATACGTAATGCCATGAGCGATTGTCAAATTACCGATAAATTCTCGAGTCACGAAGTAACGAGAGAATTTATCTAGAAAATTTGACTATCGTGAGTTGCATCTATTAAGACTATTTCACGAATTAAAAGTTAATATAGCCAATTAAATATTATTTAAATGTATTGTAATTACTAACCTCTTAAAAGAATTATGTAACACGAATACATACAACGGCGGATTGGCGCGACCCACCAGATTACCATATTGATGCTCCAAGTTTTTAACATGTTGGTAATGTCAGAAATTGCAGCATTTGCTGTTAATTTATTATTTCGCTCAATACAAACTTTGTCAAATTGATTTCAAACACATTTCCTGTTGTGCTCTGTGTTCTGAGGTTCCCTCTTCGAATTATTTGATCTATATTAGCACCGAAGCCAAAGGCAGCCATATTTGAATTTGAATAGCTGCACTGTTCCGTCAAATCACGTCAGCTGTTGCGCATCTGTTACCACAATGAGTCTAGATTCGCTAACCTGATCATAACATAAGAAAAACAGAGGAGGTGATAATGTAAATGTGATCATTTTTTCGCGAAGGAAGGCTGTCATTGGTTGAAATGTGGAATTGTTATAAATATGATTGGTTGATTTCAATCAACTCCCACATGAGTGGAATAATTGTCATATGAAACCCTCTCGTGATATTACTGCAGAAAATACGAAATTATCCTTCGGAAAAAGTTTGATTTTGTTTTATTTTCTCAAAAATGCGCATAAAATTTGTATTTATATCTCACATACTAAAGAGTATAGCACAATAAAAATGTATATTTGAGTTTTCTGGAAATAGCCTATGAAGTCCCTTTACTCTGCATTACTTTTGTGTAATTAATAAACCGTAAGAGGTAGACAAAATCGCACCTTACACAAAGGTGTAGCTCATTAGATCACACAATTTATGTCAAAATATTTTTCAAGATTAACTATTTTTAAATACTCTTTATTGTTATTTTTAATGTTTAAAAACCTTCCTATGCTTCCGGCATTTACAAAAAATACTATTTCCGACACCAGAAAAAAATCTGGCATGGAAAATAATAGCATCTCCTTATTTAGAATTTGAAACCGAGTTGCAATTTTCTGGTTGAATATTTGTATTGTTATTTTTAGGCTGTGGCGTATGTATTATTTCCGATACCATAACTTAGTAAAGCACAGAGCAAAAACAGGATTGAAATATGCAGTAAAACAGCTAGCGTGATGATCCTGCTGTGAGTGTGGACCTCAAAAACAATAGATAATGTGACAAGATCTGATGTATCTGCGGTTCGAACCCAGTTCACGGTTGTGAGAAGGCACATGTTACCCCCAAGCCACAAAGGCGCGTTCAACTGTAGCTGAAATTACTCTACTCATCGGCATTTGGCTTTCTTGCTCATCTTCTCGAATTCCTAATTTGATGCTTGTCTCCAAACCCACACTTAGGCCGGCCCTCGTGAGAAACTGTACATCACACTGCGCAGGTGCGTGTTAGTTACCTCATACTGGATTCGCCACGCTTCATTGTTCATATCCCAATTTTTGCTCCTCTCTTTTCTCCTGCCTCTATCATTCTTTTCTACAGCCCCTGGTCTTCTCGTGGACAGGACACGGTTTCAATCTGCGCTCAAGAGTGGCTCATGACAGATGTCACACAGCACAGGTGTTTCCTGCTTCACACTTAATTCTCACAAAATATCCACTTTTTAAAATTCTTTCATACATGATGCAAATACGATATGAATAAAATATTAAGCTGATCTAAGCAAATCTCAATTTGCTAGCTTAACTTGAACAGTTCAATGTTCTATCCATGTAAGTAATTCATCTGTGAAATTTCGATAATCCTCACAATGTAAAAAATCTTAAAATTTAGGCCAAATTATTACACATTATAATAGTAACATTTGTACCAATCTTAATAATTCTACTTTAAATATAAATATATAAATTCACTGCATTTTTAAAATATTCACTCAACAGACGTGGTCAAGTTATTAGAGTAAACCTAGTAAATTATTACATCTTTCACTAATTGGTATATTTTAAAATGAAACCCTCATTTTGGTGCATTTATATTTTGAAACATTTAACCTTTGACAATCTTGGATAATGTAATTGTAGCTGCAACAAAAAATTGCGTTTTATTGAAGGATAGTTCAATTTTTCCAAATTGTAGTATAATTTTCAAAATGATTCATTCATAAGAACTTTAATGGCCAGCCAAAAATTACTACACTAGTATAACTACACCATTGCATCAAGACATTCTCAAACATCGATATTTCTGCCACAAAAATATTAATAAATCTTTAGGAAAGATACCGAGTACATTTGGTAATTTTGCAAAACTTATCCAAAGATGTACCACAAAATTAAATATTCTTAGCAGGCTAAAAGTAATGTGTGCTAAGCACTAAGACTTAATATTTTGTCGCGTTTAATTAATTTTTTAACTATAATAGTTAACGATTTATGTTTCATAAACATACTTTTTAAAATTAGGCGAAGGAGAATATTCATTCTAATAACCTGACCACGCCCAAAAACATTAAGGTTTTTACAGCAAATAAGATTACAAAAATGTATCACATCAGAATTCTTATATCAATTACTAATTACTGTAGACAAATTAATGCCCTTTAGCTATCTCTTTGGATTTTTCAAAAATTAATAATCTATTTCCAAAAATTAGAGTTATTTTTAAAAAGTGTGGTCATTTTATATATCACTTTTGAAATACATTACAAAAATATTAAGACAAATTCCTAAAATGAGGCCTCGCTAGGAGTATTTTGTCAAATTTTTCGAAAGATCGGGAAAAAAGTGGCCACCTGTCAATTTATAACTTCAGTTAATTGTTAGTTTAAAAGCACTAAGTGGAAAAGCAATATTTCTTATTAAAGTTTAAAATTCATATTATTTTAGGACGAATTTCACGGATGTTTTACCTCAAGTCGACAAAAGCCGAAATTTCAAATTGTTTCCAAATCTCTGAAGATTAAAGTGGAGCCGTGCCAAATAACTATTATTTTTAGGCGAATTGCTGAACTCGTGGAGTAGATCCAATATCCTCGTATACAGGCTCTTACTTATAACAGCTTGAAGCAAATCTGTTTACATATTTCAAGTTTTATCGAATTAGTACAAATCAAGGTTGGTTTAGAAGGTTAATCTACTTAAGATTTGCGATGAACATGTCAAAGTACGTGTTACTGATTGATTGTTTGGTTGACATAGTAATTATGTGGCATCAAACTTCTCTGGTCACCAGAGTCACTCAACATGTATTAACGCTTGTATAAGAAAACCTGAAGAAAACGGCATGCTTCTCAGCACTAGCTATCAGCAAATTAAGGCCAAAACTAAATACTTAGTATAGACAGGCTGAAGGGTGAAATTTACAATTTTTTCATTTTTTCTTTTACTTTCCTTCTTTATTTTTTTTTATTTGTATTCTTTGAAACCTCCCCTTTTGAATGATATATGATGAATATTTGTTCTCTCATTCAAAATAGATTTAATAAGCGTTTAAACAATACGTTACGTGGGCCTGGCTGTCTGGATTTTGATAGTCATAGGCCTTACAGGAATTTGAAGTATTAGATATTTGAAAATCCCGCTCATGGAAAGGAAATTTTGTTGCAGCTAACCTGATTGCCAGTCTCCTTGTATCTGCTCTACTGACTTCATGTGTTCTTGTGATTGTTTTGACGCATGTGTTGTAAAGATAATTGTGAAATATCAGTATTTTTACTCTGTCTATTATAGTAAACTAGAGGAAGTATTGCATTCCACCCAAAAATTCGGTGTCGAGATTTCACCGGAATTATGTCTTGAGGCGCCCTGAATAATAAAAAATAAGCATAATTCAAAACTGAAAAGTCGGTTAAAAACCAAGGTGAGTGAGTGACGTTTAAGGGTCCGTCGACAGCTAGATCATTTGCCCCCCCCCCCCCCCCAAAGAAAAATAAGGTTGGTATTTAAGTTTAATGTCTTTCAAGGATGCGACACGAAGATTTTGAAGAAAATTCCTCCACCCTAAACTACCCTTTACATGGAAAATGTTTCGAAAATTTTGATTTTCTTGAAAACGGCTCTAACGATTTTGATTAAAATGACATATGTTTAAGATATTTTTATGACAAATGAAATATATATGTTTTATTTTCTGGCTATAGCCTGTGTAGTCATGTTTACTCTGGATGACTTTTGAATAAATTGTAAACCGTAAGAGATAGACAAAATCTTACTGCATAAAAAATGTAGATCTTCCTAAAACACAATCTGTGAGTAAATACATTTTTTTGTACAGTGAACCATTTTGGAGATATTCCTTGTTATTTGTGTCAGTTTCGGAAAACTTTCGTGAAATGCAACATTTTTATATGTTAACTTGCAAATAGAACGGAATCTCAAAACTTTAAAAGATCTGACTATCGCTCAAAGCCTACTGTATTCCCATATTCCATTTGCACCTACAAGGAAATAAGCAATAAGATAATTTCTGCAAATGTTTATCTTAACTAACGTGAAGATATAGGAATAAGAGTAGAAACAAATTATTTTTGAGATACGACATAGGAAACAGTAAGTATTATTTCTCACAAATTTAGAATAGCTGGAAAAAACTTCCAGCTGAGCATTTTTGTAAAAAGAAACAATTCGGTAATAATGTATTCCACGGTGACAGTTCTAGAGTCCACATTTTCTAAGACCTTATGCTTTCCACGTATGCAGATTGGAGGCGCGGCAGTTAGTGGGTGGATAAGGATAGCATAAGAATAAAGTGACTGTCAAGGAACTAAAAGGAATGTGCATGCTTCCCTTTCAAATTTATATTTAATATAAAGGATTATGATGGATAAATACTCAGATAGATAGAAAATATAGCTTAAGGTAATGGATTGCGATGAGTAAACACTCAGAAAAGTAACTTAAGGGTAGTGTTAATGAAGGAAAATTGAAGCTATTAACAGTGAAGCAACAGAATCTAAAATAAGAATAAATTAGAAACTAAAAGTTTCACTTATGTTAGTAATATTGCAAGATCTTCCACAGCTGACTAGTTTCAAGTTGTATAGATAAAACTGATAAGTTGGATACTTCTTGAAACTAGGCAGCTGTGGAAGATCTTGCAATATTATTAAGATAAGTGAAGCATTTAGTTTCTAATTTGTTCTTATTTTAGATTAGAATAGTGTACCTGTCATTTCATGCTCAAAATTATCTTCAGTATAAATATACCACTGGGAAGTAATAAAAGAAAATTCGATTAAGGTTATGTAGCTGTGAGCTGTAAATGCTACACAAGAGCTCATGATACCGTCGAAATTTTATTGTCATTTTGGAATTATCCATCAAAAGTTTCGTGTTACGAAAATTGATTTCTTTCAAATAAAACGTGGATAGTTATCAGAAAATAATGTGTCTGATTCAACGGTTGCATAATACAAATGAAAAGGCAACCAAAGAATATTTTATTGCGAGTTACCGACTGGCGTAAGTTTGCGGGGCTCATACTATATATAGCCAAGAGGTTCTTGCGTTGCTGATATTTCAGATGTGCAGATAAGAGTATCCTTAGTGCTGCTTTAAAATGACGCATGTGAGGATTGGGGACTTGGCTGATTATGTTAAAGAATGGGTCTTTGAATTTTCCAAGATCTTAAGTAGTCCAGTGAGCTTTTGAATATTTTTAGATACACCCACATCTACATCAATAAATGTTGGTCATATTAAGCCTTTGTGAATAACACATTAAATTTGTGTATACTTATTTAAGCTATTCGTATTAAATAGGCTCATTAAGAATTTATTTTCATAACTTTTAACAAAATTCAGATTTATGGTCCTTAATGACATAGGCAAGAAGTCTGCTAACAAATATACTTTTAAAATTAATTCTTTTTTAAAAAAAATGTTTGATTTCAGTTTCGAATTTTGCAAAATATAGGTAGGTACATGCCTATTAAACACTGTTGGTGGTATATTTCGTCAGCTTACAATAGTAAGTGCATGGGATATTTACTGCGTATTAGAGAAGTGGCAGTAACATTTTACACTGATAGATTAAAAGTTGACAATCCCCGTAGGGCAGTGGCAGCGCGCGTATCTCTGACGTGATGGACCCGGGTTCGATCAATGCCTACTAGATAAATTCATCTAACGATTTCTTTAGCTTAACTTCAAACAAATACAACACGTCTTTGGTTAATGTGAAAAAAAAAAAAAAAAAAAAAAAAAAAAAAATAATAATAATAATAATAATAATAATAATAATAATAATAATAATAATAATAATAATAATAATAATAATAATAATAATAATAATAATAATAATAATAATAATAATAATAATAATAATAATAATAGTAAATAAAATAAATGTGTAGCAACACAACAGCGTTTTTATCTTCAGGTGTCCATATCGGTTCATTTACAAACTATTATGAAAACTTATTTTTGAACAATCGTAATTGGAAGAAAAGCGAAAAAGGTATTTTGGAGAATTCGACTTTAGGTGATGGAATAAGCGAACAAGTTTTAACAGTAATATAATTTGTTGTCCTGCAGGACACCTGTGCAAAATAAACGTCTTCACATCTGACAACTGCACACTTTGTCGACAGCCAGGGACCAGAATGGATGCTGATCTGATCACCTACTAACAGCAGGAAACTTGATCACAAACAACAAACAACTTTGCCAAATTGTACTGGACAGCAAGGTTCCCAATGAACTAGAAGTTTTCAGAAGGAAGGCCATTAGAAGAACAAGATATAGCTCATATAATCGAAAAATAAAGTCTTATTGTGATTAACGAAGTAGTTTGTCTTGGATGAATACTATAGAAAATTTTGACTGTGTAAAGTGAGGAAAACAGTTAACCCACACGAAAAGTGAATGTTGAGGGAGATGGCGCATGTGAAATAAACACAAATATAAGTAATGAAGTTATTTTAGAACTAATCAGCGAGGAAAGAACTATACTGAAGTTAATCAAGAAGATAAACAGCTTTGGACGTCGGGTGAGTAGAACTACTTGCAAATAGAAGCACTGGGAAGCATGACTATTGGCAAAGGTAGTGATTAGATTATTTCAGTCATGTAATCCTAGATGTCTTCCTTTCAGTAGAGAGAAGCCTGGCCTCTGGGGTAAACGCAAAAACGTTCCTCTTAAATTAAAAGAAAAAGTCAGGAAGTCTTTCTATAGAACTACTATCAACGACTTGAGAATCCAATTTATACCAGGAAATATGAGTACTCACCTTATTTCATGCGTGTATCACTGTACCTCGGACCTGAGGAACCTTTTTAATCTTCTTTTTAGCGCGGAAACTGAGACACAACCTGAGGGAACGTAGACATCCTTTAAACTAGAGAGAGATCAACGAGAGACAGTCAAAGCATTTATAAGCACAGTTTCTCAGTGGCGTATACTGAACATTTTCCAAAGGCATGCAACATGAAACTAGAAATTGTATACATAATTCACGAATAACTCCGATCCTTACTGTCCTAAAGAGATTTATTTTTAAATGTACGCGCTAAGTTTAACGCTTTGTTCTCCGTCTTTGAGTTCATCAATTCGGGAGTAGGTATTTCCTTTTTAACTAAACCTAACTTTTCCAGAATGAACGTGATGATAGCAGGCTATGTGGTGAGAATACTTCAGCACCTCGCTTAGGCCGTTAAAAGAACAAAACTCGTGTAAGCATGGCTAGTAAACGCTATTCAACTTTGTAAGCTCTTCTTTGGAACAGAATCCATGGTTTTCTCTCTTAGTTTACAAGTTATTATTGATTCCTCTACCACTTAAATCTTCTATGCTATTTTATTTTAAGTTCAGTTAATTTTTTCTGTCATTTATATCTCTTCTAAAACTGTCTTATCGTAACCTTGACACAAAACGCTAATGCTACTAGATAAAAAAAACTCCGACGCGACAATTAAATGTCTAAAACTGCCTCTGATGATACACACACATCCAAACTCTATCAACTCCTACTGTAAAACACATACTTAAAAACGAATTCTTTCGTCTCTCGCTCGCTTGTATAGGCCAGGCGAATTACCGGCGAATTCTCTGGAAAAAAAAATAGATATACCTTTTCCCGAGAAACTTCTAAAAAACAAGCCAGCAGTCGATAGCTTCTCGACTCGAGAAAAATAGGTATTTGTTCCGGTCCGATCTAGAGGTTTTATTAGGATACTCTGTATAAGTAAATCGATAAAATCGTACATAATTTTTCCGTATTTGAATTAGGAATGCTGAAAAACTGCAAAACATAAAATAAGTGTTCAAAACTAAAGATGTATCTCTATTCACATTCTTCGTTTTGCATAGAAACCTAAGTGGATGGCATCTCTTAACACTTCCAACTGGTGCAGACTGCGCGGCGATGTTACTTAGTGGGATACTTGTGTCCTTCTTCTACTGAACATAGTTTTGTTGTAGCTTCCGGAATTCCCCATCATGAAGAGACGTAGATGATGTGTATCGTGAGGTTGATAGAGCTCACCTCAAGCCAAACTTCGCTGCTAGATGGACCTCTTGTTATACCTTCCTCATTATGCATGTTAGTGCATGACTTCGCTCGTTATAACAACAGTACTTTGTAAAATACTACAACTTTTCATCAATACCATAAACGTCGCTTACCACAGCTCCTCAGTAAAACAAGGAGAATTTTTAATCTAATTTAACATAATATATTTGTTCGTGTTAGAAAACAAATTTAATTTTTTTCTAAACAAATGTTTCTAAGATACATACATGAGCTACTTGCTTCACACCTCGATGTGCGACCTATTGGCCTAGGTAATGCTAAATCATAGTTCTTGCAGAAAACATTCAAACTTAGTTCTGATAAACATACGCGATCCCTGCCCACTCTGCGTCACGCCTTTTGTGCCACGCTTCTTTGGAGTTACTGACTAACCTGAAATCATATTACTTTAATAAGTAAACTTACAAGTCCACAAATTAACCAAGTATTTATGCAATATTATTCATTACTAAGGTGTGGATCTATGTGACCGGTTTTTGTGAGGTTGAATTGTACTATAGTGTGTCTATGTTGAGGGAGAGAAGGTGAGTAACGATGTAAACAACGGGCGCGTGCCTATAGTGCTCGTAAAGGTTGAGTCAAAAGAATGTGTATGCTATGCTCTACATGACGATGTTAATGTTTTAATGCGTTATAAAATACCACTTTTTACGTACCTATTATGTAAAGAGAAGACTACATAGTCTGTTCACTGCAGAGGAAAATAAGAAGTTTGGAGGTTATGCAGGTTGTCGAACGTCTCTTACTCAAAAGCTATATCGTGAGAAACTCTTTTCTACATTGCAAGAGATAATAGGTACATGCAGATAATATATTGCATCACTATAGATCTTTTGATCTTAAGAACGGCCGCGCCTTAGTCGAGTGGTTAGGCCATTCACTTCTCACCAAAGTGGCAGGGGTTCGATCCCAGGCAACCGCATGTGGGATTTGTGATGGACGAAGCGTCGCTGGGGCGCGTTTCCTCCGGGTTCTCCGGTTTCCCCCGCCATCTCATTACACCGGTGCTCCATCTTCATTCCATGTATCATCAGTGTCACTGCCTGCGGTGCCATAGTAGTAAAAGCGGGCGTTAAACACTACAAAAATGATCTTAACAGATCGGTCATTTTTGCTGCAACACGTCTCGCACAACACACGTTATTGCGTTTTACTTTCTTTATTACATATAGTAAAATAGAGGAAGTATTGCATTCCGCCCAAAAATTCGATGTCGACATTTCACCGAAAATATATGTTTTGAGGCCCTCTGCATTAAAAAAAAGTATTTTTATAAAAGGTCCGTGTGTGTGTTTGTGTCCTTGTATCATCTGTGGACAGGATAACTCAAAAACGAAAACTAGGTTAAAAGCCAACGTTGGCATAGGACGTGACACGGAGATTTTGAAGAAAATTCCTCCACCCTAAACTACTCTTTACATGGAAAATTTTTCGAAAATTTTGATTTTCTTGAAAATGGCTCTAATGATTTTGATTAAAATCTCATATGTTTAAGATATTTTTATGGCAAGTGAAACGTATATCTTGAATTTTCTGGCTATAGCCCATGTAGTCCTATTTACTCTGGATGACCTTTGCATAACTGGTAAACCGTAAGAGATAGACCAACTCTTACTATATAAAAAATGCAGATCTTACTAAAATACACAATTTATATCTGAATCAATTCTTTTGTAGAGTGAACCATTCAGAGATATTGCTTATTATTTGTGTGAGTTTTGTAGAACTTATGCTTCTGTCAAATGGAACATCGTTATTAATGTTTTATATGTTAACCGTGCAAAGAGAACGGAATTTCAAAGCTTTAAAAGATTTGACTATCGCTCAGTCTACTGTATTCCCATATTCTCCTTGTACCTACAAGAAAATAAACAATAAAATAATTTCTGCAAATGTTTAGCTCAACTAACACGAAGAAGAAATAGGAATAAGAGTTGTAACAATAGTTAGTACAAGAGTAGAGAAGGTCATGTGAGTGAAACACATAAGATATTTTTCAAATAGATTCTAGAGCTTGTGATTCACATTTTTCCCAACCTCTGCAGCTTTGATTTCCTTAATTGTTTTGACATACTTTTTCCACGCTTGTATTCTTTGGCACGTACAATTCAGGTGCTTCTAAGGAGGTTATGGCATTGAATAAGCAACAAAAGTTATTCTTTATGAAATTTAAACTACTGAAAGATCCACTGAAATTAGGAATTTTGCAATTTGAATTGCATATGACTGGAATGTAAAGCATTGTTCACTTTCACGGTGTCTTTCGGTACATTTGTTTACCCACAGTTTGTACCCAGGAAACGCGTGCCAAGATGGTATGCTCCCTGCATCAGTAACTTGAAATCACAGGCCAAGTCAGTCTAATCCGCTCTCTATTCATCACACAACCCTCAAGTATCGATACAGATATCTGCGCTTATATCCCTAATAGCTGTATTTAATTACTAATGCAGTTTAGACACAGGAATGAAACATGTATTACTAGAAATTACGTACAGAAGAACGTAGCTCTCAGCAAAAAGGGTGAAGTTTTCATGTAACATTGTAATCTGTGGGTAAGTAAGTAAGTTGGTAAGTTTTGATCTTCCAATTTTCTGAAGGTTATTAAGCACATTCAGTAATTTATACCTCATCCTCCATAAAACAAGTGGCGTTTAATGGTACCTACTGTTGATTCAAGTAGACATGATTTCTAGATCTGTTTATAATGTTACACGCAAGTCTTCATAAGCTTAGCTGTATAATACAATTCGATAAATAAACTATTTCATTTTTCATCGTTATTCATAATGAATATGAACCAACAATAAAGCCACAGTCCTGTGTTGTGCTTTCTTTTGTAAAAGAAAGAAAAAGAATGGTTAATGGGGGCAAGCGGCAGGTGATTAGGTACAGAAGTAAGTCGTAACAAAGAGGAGTGTTGTCAGTAGATAAAGAAGAAAAAAATGGGCCTTGATCTTCAAGACCGTGCTCAATTATTACACCCCGTGAGCGGCAGGCTGTGATGATGATGACGATAGAAATAAACCGCTACTGTATGTGTGGTAAGAAGATGGATGTATTTTTGTAGTCTTGGGGCTATTCTTAGGATTTTTTTACTCACTTTCAACGGAATACAAACGCAAAGACTTCCTCTTAGAAAAGCTTTCCAAATTCCTCAGGATTATACATTTTAATGTCTATTTGACTAAAAATTCATTGAAAGAGAATGCATAGGTAAAGGTAAAGGTGGTTGATATATATTTAATCATCAGAAGCCTCTCAAGCAACGCACACCGTATGCATTGTTTGTTCTCGGAAGTTGCTGACGTTTCACATTGTACAAATGACCATGACTTCAATGGAATCAAAGAAATAATAAATTAGAGACAGATGTTAAGTTCACGTGGAGTGAAACACAGCGTTGCAATGTCTCCTGTTTTCTCTTTCATTCTGTTAGTTTTTGCGTCAGATTGGTCTTCTAAGAAGTAAATGTCGACACGTGAAGTGCGAACGCTTACTTGGAGAAAACGTGACGTCACTTTTAACGACACTGAATACCTTCATCGTGTCACATGTTTTGATTCGCTGCATCATTAGAGTAGCACAATAACAACATTGTGGAGGAGCTTTCGCAACCAGGGCGAGCACCTCACGTAGGCCATGTGGTCCCTTTTACTTCTGCTATGACCATTGTAAACTGAGTAGTTATGGACGCTCTGCTATGGATCTCAGCGTCCCATTCTATATTGGGCGTGCACGACTGCTTAATTTTGCTCAGGGGCCTCCTAATGAGGCTTGATATTCCTTTACATGCCGTAAATCTACGACAGAAACCACCGGCTTTACATTAATTCCGAAAGAAGCCATGCTAAGGATTTTTAGGCTCTAAAAATGCACCCTTCGCCAGGGTGAACTCGATCCATAGGCTAGCGTGCTTGAAGTGGAGCTTGCCCCGGAGAACCAGGTGGCACCTAACTGAGCAGCCTGACCGACGCAAGAAAGAAATCTCCAAAAGGTGCAACTCCACCGGCCAGCCGCAACATGCCGAAAAGCATCGCCTGGTTCTTCAAACCTGAGAAGTATATGATCATGGAAATGCCGGTACCAGGAAATTAGGAAAGGAAAGTCATGGTAGAAGAGGAAGCAGCCCAGCATTTGAGTTCTGATCTGACGAAACCATGATCAGAGTGGGCGGGAATCGAATGCGAGCCTTACACGTTACCGCGGAGCCACCTTTCTCGGTCACAGTTCTCAGTATGGGGTTTTTATATTATAAAGTGCAATAAAAAATTACAAATTAATACCAACTGCCTTTGATTGGTGAGACAAGCATCAAGCTATATTAAGGACGTATATTGAAAATTTTCCTGCGTAGTAATCATTGCCATTAATACCCATGACTATCACACATCATTCATAAAAATCTGGTTGCACTCACATGACTTTCTCTATTCTTATACAGAATATTCTTATAAATGCTTATTCCTGTATCTACATCTCGTTAAACGAGATAAATCTTTACTGAAATTACTTTTTTGCTAATTTTCTGGTAGCTGGAAGGTAAATATGGGAATACAATAGGCTATAAGCGATACTCAAGTCTTTTACAACTGGTTGCTGTGTAATGCCTTTGAAAATCCGTTCTCTTTACATGGCCAAGAGATAAAACAAATGAATAACGACTTCCCCTTCGATAAAAGAATTGAAAAATTCATACAAGTAACAAGGAATGTCACGGAAATGGTTCACTTCATTATGTCTATTGGAAATAACGTGTGTTTTAACGAGATCTATATGTTTTGTGCAACAAGATTTTGTTTATTTCTTACGGTTTACCAGTTATGCCAGATTCATCCAGAATGAAGAGGACTTCTGAGGACATTCCCAGAAAATTCAAGGTATACATTTCATTTGTCATGAAAAACATGTGGTATTTTAAACAAAATTGTTAGCCATTTTTGAGAAAATAAAAATTTTGGAAAAGTATTTTATGTAAAGGTTAGTTTGAAGGAGATGCTTTTAAAAATCTTTATGCTTTATCTTTATTTGGTATTAACCAATTTTTGTTCTTGAGTTACGCTGTTCACACACACACACACACACACACACACACACACACACACACACACACACACACACACACACACACACACACACACACACACTTGTTTTTCGAAATATCGATATTGTATTCGTTGATGGAATACAACGTGTTTCCTCTTCTTAGTATATTTAGTAGAGAAGGTAAAACTTTGTTTTTCTATCTACCCTTTGTTAATCAGTACAAAATCTCGCTAGAAATGCTTTCGCTATGTATTATGTTGTACATAGTTATAAAGGTACAGTACTATAAAAGAGACCGAGAGGTACGTAAATATTTGCGCAGTTTCTTCCTTGCTTTCACGAAAAACTAAAGAATGAACCTTCCACTTAGGAGATGTTACTCACAATATATGTATCTATGCTGATGACATTGCACGAAGTGTCCCCCTGCTTGTTTAACCTACACCTATAGGTATTCTTTATAAAACTAGTTCTTTGGTAAATATTTAAAGCCCTATAACTGTGGTCATTTCATAGTGTGACTTAAAGGCTGGGATATATCTAACATAGCTGAAGCCTAGAACCTAAAATTCGAAAGATACCTGCTGTTATGTCTAAGACTGAGGATAAATCCGCTGCTATACACTTTTGGTAATAGTATAGCTAGATTAAAGAATTTTACACCTGGTGGCCTAGGCAATTACTTCACTCAGTCCTTCAGGATAACCTTCAGATTAATCATTGCTGGGCTGTACCTGCCAACATTCTTTAACAAAGATGAGCACTTACTTAAAATTAGAGCCAAAGGCTATTACTGTGTCTTGGCACGAAGAGCCATTGGTTTCCTACAGTTGAAAAAGCTTCTTGGGCATTCCATAAGTAATTAGTGTTACCTTGGCATTCCATTCCCCTCCCTTTCCATAATGTACTTAGACTTTTCGGATTATGACTTATTCACTTGCCTCCAGAACAATTATTCGCGAGTCCAATCGAAATGTGGTCAGCTCACAACTTTGTAGCTTGTGAGATTATCTCGGATCCCTCTTCCCACGCTCCTTGTGCATGAAGTCAAATTAATAATTTGAACTAACTCAATTTTACGGTAATTTTCTAGCCCTACCCAAGTTCCACCTTTTCAGGTAATTCTTTTGGAATGTGAATAACGCATCTTATGCGTATTCATGACGTTTTTGTTCTCTTATATCTTACGTTTAAAACTAAATCTATATGCAACATATTTTAAAGCCACCTGCGTATAAAGCAATTTGATGGTAGTCAAACGAAACATCGAAACGTAAATTAAAGTGATTTGGGTTCATTTGCTTCCAAAGAATTATAAGCACTATTTTTTGTCTGCTCTGACGTCTTATTCACAGTACATAAAATACATTAACGAGCATACATCTTAAGGTGATTCAAAATGGTGAATTTTGAGATTTTTTTCCAAATTCAGATTTTACTTCTATATAAATATTGCAGATCTTACGCTCATTTTGGTATAAGTTTCATAGAGGTTCGTTAATCGTAAACACATTAAGTAAGTAAAATATATTGCTTCAGTATGTACTGATAGTGCGGAGAGCGGAAGGGCGTTACTGCAAACATCACGGTCAAGGGTGTAATAACAAATCTAATTTAAAATAATATATATTACAGATACCTACATGTGTGTCTATTGCAAAACAATATAAACATTGATGTTCGTTTGTTCTCTTTCGTCTGTTTGTAAAATAGCTTAGTATATTTCCTAAATAAATTGTTAAACTCAGGATGGTCTAGTTTGTAAAATCGTATATTGATATATATCATCTTTTAAACTGATCTTCAAAGAACTCCAACTGTAGTCGTGAGTTTCTTGTTCTTCTCCATTCTTACTACCTCACGATGCAGCAAGCGATTTTTGTTATGTTAGTGTTGTAGCAATTTATGCTTTTCTTTACGATTTCCTATTTCAAATGAAACAACTTATGTCGTATGTTTTCTCCATTCAGGGTGAAATTACTAGTTCTTCACTAACGTTTTCAATATGGCAGCACGTGATGATTCTGATATACTCAACTTTATATAGCACAGAACAGAACGTAAACAGAGCGCACAGCGACCAACTCTACGCTGCCAGTACTGCAGTCGAACAACTGATTTGTCAACTGTACAGCTCTGTATCTGTGTTCTGTATGACGTCACGTGTAGTCAGTAGAGTGGCAGTGACGTTAATCCCCCGCTTAGTGGATATTTGTCGTAGTGCTGATAATTATTATCGAGTATGTTTGGGTATCACTGTTACACAGGCTATTGCTGTTGTGTTTACAATGAAATAAAATTAGTATTTTTAGATCTGTTCTGAGCTTTCGCCCAGTTGGCAAGTACGAAGCAGCGAAGCCATCTTATTGATGAACAAACCGATGTTCATTGTAATGAACAAAACTAAAATGATCGATCGTAGGTGACCATTTATTTGATTCATTGTGCTAAGCAGTCATTATTTTAGTGCTACAGGAAACAATAAAAATGCTAACGACCAGTTTACAAATTTCCTCAGACATGTTGTCAACAATTGCTCATTAGTTCAGAGCATGAAATATTTATTGGAAAGAAATAAAGAAAAAGGAACCATAGTAGGCGCTTAAACTATAAAAACGCACATACTATGAAGAGAGGCAATTATAAGAACTATGAAATTAGTATATTTTACTGCAGTAAGCATGAAAGATGTATGTTAAAACAAAGGAGCAAGATAGACAAATAGCGGGCTGTAGTCATGACATTTCCAGAATTAATATCAGAATGAAAGGGAATTATTTACATTTCTACACAGGTTTGATTACCTCTAGTTCTCAGATTGGATTGGATTGCATTACGTTCAATGAGTTCATTATTTAGCCAAGAAGTGCTATGTACATTGAACATGTCAAGAAATTCTACAGTTTAGTTGTATATATGAAAACATTACACTGGGTATTGAACATAAAATACATTTTGTATACAGTAATGTAACTCCGTGGCACAACAGCCCATCCGGCCAAGACCTAGCCCCTGACCGCTGCGTCCCTCACTTCTGCCCACCACAGGCGTCATGAGTGGGGTGAAGTCATACGGGTGGGACGTGGTCAGCGCCCCGGTTCCTTCCGGCCGGTTATGCGGTCTACTCCTCTGGGAGCCGCTACTTTTCAATCAAGTAGTGCCTCAATTGATCCCCCCGGGACCTAACGAGGCTGAGTGCACCCCGTGCCAGACTTCCCAGCGGGGGAAACAAAATCACCACCCCGCTATCGAGGATATTTTAGAGGCAATATGAAAACAGACAAGCGATAATTTTGTGATTATGTATAGAAACAAAATAAAATATTTATCTGCAGTTATATGACTGACATAACCGTATATTGAAATACAATAGAATTTGGCTTCGTATAAATTGCATTTGTTGAGTTTTTTTTTTTTAACCTTCACCAGGCATTTATACCCTGTACGTCTCGTCATTTTGTTATATTTAATTTTATTTACAATGCATATCATCTACTGTCAGCTTTTCAATACATGTGCATTTAAATAGCTTTCGAACAGGTATTAAACGTAATTGGCAACGATTTTTTATTAAAACAGCTGGAACACTACTTATAGAAGTACAAAAGTGTTAGCAGAAATAATAGCATAAGACGTCTGACCTAGCCGATAAATTATCAACCGGCGTGAGAGAATTTATCTGGGAAGGCCAGACCGTCGAAGGATATTTGTCTGGAATATTTGATAAATAAAATATGAATTTAAGTACTATATCGCAAAGATTTGACCACAAAATGTTAAATTCTATAACCATAACCTAACATATTTCAATTAGTTTAGTTCGACACTTTCAACAGAGAAAAATGAAAACCAAGGACTACATGCATTTCGATCTTTTCTTGTTATAATAGAAAACCGGTTTATAATCTGAAATGAACTTCGCTTTATTTTTAGCATTAACAAATAGCCTTTCTTCTGAAGAAATACATTAATTATTAACAGAATTGCTAAAAACATAGCTGTCAAATTGAAATGGAGTGACATTTTGGATGCTAATCGACTGCAATGTGTAATAATTTGTTTTTCAGCGATTTAAAGGGGTACAGTTGGTGACTCTGTTTAAAGGAATGAAAGGCAGAGTAAAATTCGTAGAAAACAAAAGAATGATCATGTGATAATTCGTATATGTTAGTTTGACGCCTCTATGTACGAAACAATAGTTTTTCATTCAGATAATCTTGTAAGAATAACATTATTTTGAACATATGTAGTCTTTAGAAACAAGCTTGAAAGAATTTAAACTGTCAACTTTTCGCACTTAAACATGTCCGAATCCTCTGTGAAACAGTAAAAGAAACACACAAATTAACGCACAGCATACTTGTACTGGGAGACATCTATGAGCCACTTGCCGAAATAAGAGCTCGTCTAAAGATATATGAACACTACTACGTAATATAGACATAGACTTATTTTCATTCTCTGCCATGTAATTAACTCTTAGGTCAAGGTTTTTTTTCGTTTCTTCTATCCGACGTAGAGCTTTTCTCACCCACTTGGAGGTCAAGCAATGTGTAATCAACGGAGAAGTTTATTGCCGGTTGTTACATTGATTTGGCGCCTTAACTAAACAAGAAAATAAAATCCAAACACTACAGATGGTCGTATTATGTAGGAAGGTGGTATTAGAGTCAGATCTCACTGTGTGTCGTCCTGTTAAAGAAAGAAGGTTGCCTGTTTTTCTGCACCTAGAGGCTGAACCAAAAACTCTGTCCACCTCACAGTTGCTGACATTTCCTTTGCAAGTGTCTAGACATTTTCTGAGACATGACTGAGAATAATGCGATAATTATATCCACATAATTACCTCCGGTAATTAAATATGAATAATTAATAATAATTATAAGCAGTTGGCAGTTCTTACGAGTGATAAAGTATTCTCCATTAGTCACTAATTCAGTGCAGGTTGTAATATAACAGTTCCTTTGTGTACTACAAGTCTAGCTAATATAAAAAAGTAATGAGTAGCACTTATCTGTTTGTGTATTACTACTTACCTTTAGAGCCATTCTAAAAAGTACTCATTTGAAGGCAAATTAAATTACCTATTCAGCCAATGTTAAATTTGCCAACTTCGCTATCTCAAAAATACTTAAGATAACCATCGAACTTTTTACAAGATATAGAAGCACGCCTAATAAGTTTTCTTACCTATTATTGTGCAACAATGAAGATAGGTTTAACACTTTCTCTACTAGATATACGTATGTATATGATATTCTTCCCAAAAATTCTGTACCATAGTTTCACCGGAAATATCTGTTTTGAGACTCCCTGAATACTAAAATAAGGGCTAAAAGAAGGCTCAGTCGGTAGAGCACCTGCCTGCTGTGCAAGGTGTCCCGGGTTCGATTCCCGGCTGGTGGTGAGAATTTTTCTGTAGCCCAGATTATTCCTTATCCTCCCCAGACTCTGGAAGTATGAATGACAATGTGAATTTAATATATAAAAACCCTAAGGACTCAAAATCCACTGTTTAACGAGTACCACCTTGCCAATAGGCAAGACGTTCCACAGGACAAGCCACAGATATGACTTTTGGAGTTAAAACACGGTATATAAATGAAAAAAAGCTAAAATAGCATTCCTAGAAAAAGGAGCGCGTAACTTAAGAAGAACTTCAGCATCCTTCAAGGATGCCACACGGAGATTTTTAAAAATATTCCCCTTCCCTACATGCAACATTCCAGAAATGTTTATTTTCTTAAAAATGGTTGTAACGGTTTTGTTTAAACTACATGTATAACAAGTCTTTTGAAGTCCTCTTCATTCTGAATACCTTCTACATAACTGGTAAATCATACATTTTACCACATAAAGATATAAATCTCTTTAAAACTCACAATTTATGTCGAATACATTCTTTTGTGAAGTAGCCATTTCGAGATATTCCTCGTTAATGGT
This sequence comes from Tenodera sinensis, assembly GCA_030765045.1. NCBI lineage: Eukaryota > Metazoa > Arthropoda > Insecta > Mantodea > Mantidae > Tenodera > Tenodera sinensis. The sequence goes on along the minus strand of CM060963.1, from coordinate 174,103,892 downwards.
TTGAATTTTTCAATACCCATACTTTCTAAAATGGGAAATCGTTATTCGGTTTTTACGTCCTGGACAAAGAAGTCACCACATAGCAACCAGTTCTTGAAAGATTTGACTATCGCTTAAGCCTACTATACTCTTATTTACACTGTACCCATAAGGAAATATTTAATCATATCATTTTTTCAATTAACATTAAGCAGATAGAACAATAAGAGGTTTCGGAACATGTGGTACAAGAGTGAGTAGAGAAAGTCATGTGAGTGCACACATTGGATTGTTTTCTTATTTGCACAGCTTTATTAATATATATCAGCAATTAAATTTTAAAACATAACCAACCAACTTACTGCGAGTAAAATAGTTTTAAAGCAGCGTTGTGGCGTTGAGTTTATCATGCAATAATTCAATGTAATTATCCTCATATTGTCTGAGAAAAGAATAATTTTTGTACAAACTAACATTTATAGAGAAGAAAAAAGTTCAAAGTAAAAGTAGAGAAAACATGCTCAAATATCTAACTAAACCCCAGCGCAAAGGCCCATGAAGGATCAAGGCTTGCTACCTCTGCACACTACAGGCGTCATTAGAGGGATGCAGTACTGGAGGGTGGGACGTCGTCAGCGCCTCGAACCCTACTCAAATATATACAAATGGTAAAAGCCATTTCTTGCAAATAAGGAAGTTGGCATATTTAGAGGTGATGCCAATTCATAGAGCACTTCTTCCCCAAAAGGTGACCTAAAATGTAATTTTCTACTCCAGCAGTATAGGCATTCTAAAATATTTTTTGTAAAAAGGTGCAAAATTAAATTACAAAATGTGTGTATTATGATAAAATATATCTACAATCCAAGAGCAATTTCCAGTTCATAAGACTCATTGTAAATGTACCAGCATCCTGGAAACGAAAATAGCTAATAAATTAGCCAAACAGTTATCAGCAGATAATCATATGCCGTCTATTCCACTCATACGTGACTTGGCTGAAATCAACCAATCACATGCATAACAATTTCAAATTTCAACCAATTACAGCCTTTATTCGTGAAAAAAAAAATGAACTGTCACAAATGTGCGATTGCTTACATAATTTGACGCAACAGAGCAGCTAGATTCAAATGTCAAAAATGGCTGACTCTCGCTTCGGTGAAGCATCTAATACTGAAACAAATGACATAATTCGAAGATGAAAACCTCATAACACAAAATACAACAGGAAATGTGTTTGGAATCACTTTGAAAAATTATGTATTGAGTGAAATTATAAATTAACAGCAGATACTTCAAGTGCTGACATTGCCATTTCACTGTTGGAGTAGGAATATGATAGTATTGTAGGCCCTGCCAATGGATGCTAATATATGTGTGCCTGTTTCTAATTTCTTTTAAAAGGTTAGTAATTGCAATATAGCACTTCATAGGTTATATCATTCTTTAATTCGCGAAATAGTCTTAAGTGCAACTTGTGATAGTCAAATATTCTAGATAAATTCTCTCTTCACTTAGCGACTCGAGAATTTATCGGTAATTCGACAGTCACTCATGTCATTACTCACGATAATCTACAGGACAATAGCAAATTAATAGAAACCGAAAGGAAGAAAAAATGAAAATCTGATGTGTTGCACTCACGTGACTTTCTCTACTCTTGTACTAACTATTCTTACAAACCCTTATTCAATTATCTTTTTCATGTTAATCGGGGCTCTAATGACCTAGCTGTCGACGGGCCCTTAAAACCTAACCACTCACTCACTCACTTTTCATGTTAATCGAGATAAACGTTTGCAGAAATTATCTTGCTGCTGATTTTGTTATAGATGCAAGGGAAATATGGGAAGACAATAGGCTTTGAGCGATAGTGAAATCTTTTAAAACTTAGAAATTCCGTTCTCTTTGCAGAGGTAACATAAAAGTGAACAATGGCTTTCCGATTGAGAGAAGTTGAAATCATACAAATAACAAGGAATATCTCCGAAATGGAGATCTCCATAAAAAATGCATTTAGACATAACTTGTGTGTTTTAACGGGATGTACATTTTTGTATAGTAAGATATCGTTTATCTATTACGGTTTACCAGTTATGCAAAAATCATCCAGAGTATTCTGCTACAGGCAGAAAATTCAAAGTATACATTTAATTTGCCATAAAAAAAATCCTAAACATATGGCATTTCAATCAAAATCATAGGAGCAATTTTTGAGAAAAACAAAATTTTTCGTTTTTGAGTTACGCTGTTACAGGCAGACACACAAACACATATACACACCGATCTTTTTCTAAAACTGCTTTGTTGGTTTCATGGGCCTCAAAACATATTTCCGTTGAAATCTCCACATCGAAATTTTGGGTCGAGTGCAATGCTTCCCCTATTTGATATACCTACGTGGTATATAAAAGGTATGGTTGAATACAACAAAAGCGATGAGATTCTTACCATCAGTTACAGATAGAATGAAGGTAATATTCCAATTATGAAAAACTTAATAACTATGTTAATTGAACACAGTAACCTCAGATGGAAGTTTTACAGGTTAAGAATATGGAAATCCCAGGGTGTGATTTTGGTAACGGAGAAAAAAAGAAACAGTCGATCATCTTCCGTGGGAATGCGCGTTTTTAAGCCGACAATGCAGCAAGTTCAAGGTGGCTTATTAATGGGTTATTAATGAATATAATGAAATAAGTAAAACATACGTGAGAATGTGCGTTTCGTTAAGAGGGTTTATTAATTTGGAACCAATTTGGCCTTCTTTGGGTGGACAGAATAGACGGTCTCTAAAGGTATAGCTTATAAATAATAAAATAATATATATTTTTATGTCAGATTTACCTTTTATTTTAGTAATGTTGTTTATTGCACGTTTCATTCAGTAATTAGTCTTAGCACAGCCATGCGCAAACGCAGGTTCATGATCCGAACTTGGCTCACCCTCTCTGTGCGTCACGTTGACTTTGTACCTAACGACACACCCCTTCACTTGCCGTGAATGTCATCATTCTTGTAGCAAACAATGGTAGATTGTGACGGAATGATGTGCTGTATAAACCCCGTGTGGGTACATTTTTTGTTGAAGAAATAGAAAGGTCGACCACCTTCGTAGAGCAGTGGCGCTTGCCTCTGGCGCAGAGGACCCGGGTTCGATCCGCGGTAGCGACGTGGGGGTTTTTCCTCCGCCAGAAGATCTGGCAAGGGGTGCACTCAGCCTCATTAGGTCCCTGAGGGACTACTTGATAAAGAAGTAGCGATCCCAGGTCGCGAATACCACATAACCGGCCGGGAGAGTTCGGGTGCTGACCACGTCCCGCAGTTCTGCACCCACTCATGACGCATGTAGTGGGCAGAGATGAGAGTGCAGCGGTCGGGCGCTAAGTCTAGATCTGCGAAGGGCTGTTGCGCTAGGGGTGTGAATATGAAGGTTGAGGTATGAATTTGCAGTTCCCAGATTTAAAGATTTTGGAAGATTGGAAAATTACTTCCATCTTTTTGTCAACCCCTTGGCAGTGGAACCAAAATCTAGTTGGAATTAGTTACATTGCAAATTGACACAGCTGTTAAAAGTATTTCTAAAGAGTGTTTAGGAACAGGTGTTTGCACTTGTTCCTAGAAATAAATATTCTCTCTTAGGGCATTCAGCGCCCGTATATTGGCAATGTTTGCCTAAATATACATTTACGAGAAATTCTCCTCCCCCACATTCATCCCTCGGCAAGGCTAAGAATAATCGTAATATATTTTTGGAAGCTATGATGACTTTAAATGATGTAGCACACATAAAGAAAGTCAGTTCAGAACAGAAATGCGTATGCTATTACTAAGTCTGTCACAGTTGTATTTTAAAATGTTCTAGAATCAATCCGATGCTTAATTTACTATTTGTTAAATATTATCGTTGCAGTATGTCTTAAATTTCTTTGGTACTGAAGTCCTTTCTTATGTCAAATGTTTATTCGTAACTTAAGATAGCACTACTTGACAGTACAAAGGTCCTTCCCTTCCATGTCATGAGGGAAGTATTAAAACAGGCTCGGCGTCAGGACAGGGCTGTCTGAGCAAATACTTACCACTGTAAGTTCGACATTAAATACCCATCACAATATTGAACTCACTTATTATTTCCCTCAACCAGTGGGATGAGCACAGATGTCTGGGTCAGCCTTCTGACGCAGACTTCAATCTCGTATTCCGATGAGTCTGCTGCCGGCTGCTCCAGTGATATAACTATGAGATATTTTCTCAGGGCGTACATGGGACGGTGAAAGGATACACAACGCTAGTTAAGTTGACTAATAAGTTTAATGGAGGCTAAAGAGTAGCCGTTTGAACTGTTGCAGACTGTTTAAGGTTTGAATTATTTCTGAATTTATTACTCCTAATGTAACCGTTGAATTGTATCTACTAACTTCTGACGTATTCACACTTCACAGTTTCAAAATAACTGTTGCAGTAATAATAATAAGTATAGGTTGCCGTCGGTCACAGAAATGCTACACGGGAGTTTCCCTGCCAGTGACTGCTAAATCTATATAATACGATCGTGGTCCTTGGCGCTCCGGTTGCCAATAATAATCTAAAAAACTGTAAAACACGAATTTTAGAACTACACCCTCTTGTATTAATTTAAGTTCTTACTATCCTCTCCCTTCAATATACTCCACACCTACAGTTGCTAATTCTCCTCTGAAACACAATTTTTACTCTGAGTTGCACAATCCTATAAATTTAATTTCTACTTCTGTATTTCTTTCACGTCGCTTTAACTACGTAGACATCGCTACGGATCTGTTAGGAGATATAGAACAGTGTGTGGTGGACGGTTAGCACTCAAGATCTCACCCCTATACCATGCCACCTACCTTGCTCCGTCACGAGGGAGCAGTACAATCAACTGTGACGGGTAGATGGCATTAGGGCGCCATCCAGTGTACCTGCTTTCATGATCTGTGGATAGGTGGCACAACATTACCTATTACCATCTATTTTCATTTATAGTGTTGTTTTAGACTTGAGATGAAACTTTGGTTCTTGGTATTAAATATCCAAACCGGTATTTATCTTAGCGACTGAAGGAAACCACGAAAAACCCCAATCAGATTGGTCGGCCCATGAGATTCGAACCCGATCCTCCCGAATGCAAGCCACACACATTACGAAGCCATCTCACTCGGTAAAATTCTTATTTCCCTTTTTAATTTTCAGAATCTTATCTTGCGTGTCTTGAGTTTCGAATGTAACTGATTTTCAAGAACGCCTTGAACTAACAGTTTTCTCGCTATGCGACCTTGTATTAATTTCTTTTACTTTAAACATTAAATTGTCATAGATAATGAACTTTTCTCGTGGCAAAATTGTACCTCATGCTTCTACATTATACATTTATTTTAACATATGGAAATAATTTGTTGCAATAATTATTTATCCACTTTGCTGTCATTTCTTTATAAAGTTATTAATCTTGCCCGCACATAGTTTCCCTATAGCATAAGTATGGAGACGGATTTCTGCTTCACCCTTTAGACAGCTGAAGAGAGATATATCTGCATGCTTGGCAGAGGCCGTACACACTAAACATTATAATGATACCGAGCAATGAACCCGTGGCATTGTTGTCTCTTGGTAGCAAGCGCAATAATAACAAGAATAATAACAAACCAAGGAGGAACCAAGAGAACGTTGCCTTTGCGCTTCTGGATTTAGTTCTGATTCTTGCTGACTCACAATTCTTTCTTTCTTTTCCCTATTATTTTCTCTTAACGATTTCTTGAGCTTGGTGACTTGACTTCTGTTTGTTTCTTTCTCTTTCTCTCCTTCCATTTTATCGTTTCCTCGTTGCATCCCTTCCCTAACCTCAACCCCCTCTCACTTTTTCATCCAGTCTGAATTTGAAGTCCAATTAACGAATCTGAAAGCCAGTCAGCAGCTTAACCTCTTAACAACAAAGATCTCAATCTAGAAAGAGATCTTGACACTTCAGACTTCCTGTGTTATTATGGCTGCTTCTATTTTAGTTTGTTCCTTCAATTCGAGTAAACCATGCTTCATGCCTGTCGATCTCCGCAAATATCTTCACAACTCCCTTTTTACTTTTTCTACTACAAACGACTTCATATGAAATTAGATTAGCTTAATTTTATTGTTAACCCAAGCCACCCTTTATTTATATGGAAAACCTTTCACTATTTGCTCTAAAATGGTCCTAACGATGCTGATTTAAATATTACATAATAAAAGAGAGGTCGTCTGCTTAGAGCTTTGATAGCGCTGCTGCTTACCAAGCGGGAGACCCGGATTCGATTCCCGGTACCGGCGTGGGGATTTTCTCCCGCTGGAAGACCTGGTCCGTGATGCACGCCTTGTTAGGTGAGAAGTAGCGATCCCTGGTTGCGAAGATCGCGTAACCTGTCGGGAGGAACCGGGCGCTGACCACGTCCCATAATCAGCACTGCACTCAACTCTTAACGTCTGTGATGGGAGAGGTGGGGGATGCAGCGGTCACATGGTAGATCTTGGCTCGGAAAGGGCTTTTGTGCCTCGGATTATTAGAGGAAGTATTGCATTCCAACTAAAAATTTTATGTGAAGTTTTCAGCGGAAATATCTGTTTTGAGGCTCCCTGAATTAAAAAAAAAGAAATTTTTGAAAAATGTCCGTGTGTGTGTATTTGTGTCTATGTATCTGTCTATGAACAGCGTAACTCAAAAAATGGTTAAAAACCAAAAATTCAATATCTGATAAGCGATCCTTTCTCCAGACACATATCTGCTCAGTGTTAAAATCCATTACGGCGCTCATATAGCTTTACAAAGTTTTCCTCTTCCGAGAACCTGTTCATAATAATAGGGATCGAACAATAAGCACAGTGCCCCGATAACTACCAACATTGTGCTTAAATTCATCCTTTTCTTTTATCCATTAATGCAATATTTTTTACGCAGTTGTTGGTGAATGGGTATGCGTAATAAATGTGAATGACACTTCAGAATCCAAAACAGCTTAGGTGTTAAGAAAAAACAGTAATTACATGTTTGTATTTTTTCTTTTGTCCCACAGATTTCATCCTTATTTACCGCAGGTTATGCTCACGAAGCTTTGTGGTTCGGACATAATTTCGAGCAAGCAGGTGCTAGGTGCGAGAGAGGATGACACGACCAGCAACAAGTGAAAAACGTTCTATAATTTCAGCCATACAATGCAATTCTAAATTTGTGAGGAAGATTTTCTTTTAATTAATATACAATGATTGGGGTAAGTATTTTAGAAACATATATTGTAAACGTTCTGTTTTCTTTTGACGTTAGCCAGTGTGCAATAAATTTCTTCCAAGAACTATAGCAGCAGAGATTTGTAGAGGGACACTGAATAAGCCCAAGGATCGTTTGAAGAATAAGTGTCTTAATTCAGAAGAAAGCTATTTTTAATGTTTCATTTGTGTATCCCCATTAAACGTCAAATGTACTTGAGAAACATGTAGGTGTGAATAAGGAATTCTAAGAACTATATGCTTATCTTGACCGTTTTATACACAGAGATGTTAATTTATCATATAACATTTACTGCCTGATCATTATTTTCTTTTATACCATTTATGACAATGTAGGTCATTCTTTTGTTTAGACAGTGTCGCCAACTGTATTCCTGTAAATCGCTGAAAAACAGTTTATTGCACATTACAATCAATTAACAATCAAAACTCAAAACGGAGGGCAATTCAAAATGGTGGATCATAGAACATACTAATGCTTCTGCACTTATGTCTTATGTATAGATTAATCAACATACGGAACTGCTAAAACAACTCAAACTCGATGTCCATTTTTTCTACAAGTAATAGCTGTCCATTTCAATTTGACAACTGTGTTTTTAACAATTCTTGTTTAATAATTAGAGGAAGGGTTATTTATTAATGTTAAAAATAAAGTAAGATTTATTTGAGATTATCTACTGATTTTCTGTTATAACTAGAAAAAACTGAAATAGTGTAATTTCTGGATTTCGTTATCCTCAGTTGGCAGTACTGAGTAAGTCGAACTGCACTAATCGTAACAAACATAATTTAGTTTATTATTATAGCATTTAACATCTTCTGGTCAAATCTTTGCGATATAATATTTTAATTCACATTGTATTTAAGAAATAGTCGAGATGAATTCATTCGACGGTCCCAGATAAATCCTCTTGCTGGTGTGCGACATATTTGATACCGTCTCCAATTTGATGAATCTGCTGCTAGCTGCTACAGTGGCAAGCCATGAGCTTTTCTCTCAGGGTATGCATAGCTGGGTGTGAAAATAGACTACACCAGTTAAGAAGGCTGATAAATTCAATCGAAGTTAACAAATGAGATATGTGAATGACTTGCCAACTGTTTGAGTATGTAGAATTAAACTGCTTCTGAATCTTAACACTAAAACTGCAACTTTCGAACCATTATATGTTGTTAACTTCTGAAGTATCAATATTTTTACTGTTTAAAATAACATTTAGGAATAACATTAGAAACATAATTTACTGTAGTTGATGAAATACAAAGCAACAAATTCCGTTGCGGCTGCCGGCAAATATCTGCTAACTTGAACCCGTCTTAGGCGCTACGGACTGCCCATGGTTTCTGTAAGAACTGAGTTGTAATTACCTGAACGTTGCGCTAATGGACCTTTTATTGACTGATTCCGCAGGAACGCCTAATTATCTTAGCTATACTTATATCAAATGGCTTTGACATTTTTTGAAAACGTTACACAACAAAAGCTCTAATAATAACATTTCTGAGAAGTTCTTTTGTTTACAAAATTTCGTTAGGATGAATAATATTTAAGAGGTTAGGGTAAGCTGAGTAGAGTTAAGGAATAATCTCAAATGTATGGACCATTTTCATTAGGAAAACAGTGTTCTCTTTGGTGTATATTTATTAATACATTGCCTACATGTTTACAAAGTAACAGCAGCAAAGAGATAATTTTTTGATGAAGCTTCTCAAAGATACAACATATAAGAAATATGCTCTCTTTAGTTCACAAGTAATAAAGTATGTAAAACACAAGCATTTAACAAATATCACAAATGAGGCTGCTAGAAGCCTCAAACGAAGAGCGTTATTCATGTACTATATCTCACACTTGCAGTAGATCAGTCCTCTAGAATTGTGCTCTTCACATTCTGAACAGAAAATAACGGACTGTTTTGTTTGTTTTTTTTTTTTTTTTTTTTTTTTTCCTTTTTTTCCCCCGGATGCGGTCTTCTATCTGGGCGCTACAGATGCAGTTGTCATTCTGGAACAGTGTGCTTCTTGCAAATGTCTCTTCCTGTGTGTTACACTTTTGATGCCAAACTATCCACCTCTGTTGAATACCCTGCCGGCTGCAACAGTGGTGAACTGAAGGATCACTAAAGGATGTGATAATCAGAGCTAGAACAAATATCCACTGAGCGGGGAATCAGCGTAACTATACCACTCTACAAGTACACGTGACGTTATACTGAACATACGGATCCAGGATTGTACAGCTGACAGTCAGTAATTGACTGCAATACTGTGGAGTTGGTCGCTGTGCACTCTGTTTACGTTCTGTCCTGCGCTGTACAAAGTTCACTATATCAGAAAAATCACGTGCTACCACAATGAAAAAAATTGGTACAAATAATTTCATTATGAATAGAGAAAACATACAATGTAGATTGTGTCATTCAGAAATTCCAAATTGTAAACATAATTGTTAAAGTAACACTGTAATACAAAGAAATATAAATCACTTGTTGCATCATCAGGTAGTAAGAAGCCAGAAGAACAAGAAAGTTCATCACTACAATCGAAAGGTGTAGATCTGTGTAAAATGACGATGCATACCAATATAAACTTCGCCATCCTGAGTTTAAAATTTGATAATAAAATATACTAAAGTATTTGACAAACAAACCTACGAATAAGAAGATAATACGACACGTAAATGTTTATATTTTTGACAATACACGTGTATGTAACTGTTATGTCTAGTTTTTAAGTTAGATTTGTTGTTAGATCCCTGATTACACTGTTCAAACTTCTAGGTTACGTGTGTCACCCACTTCCTCTCTGCGCACTTCCACACACACTCGCAGTGAGCACCCATTGTAAGAAAAAAGAAAATAGCGATGATAGACAACATCAAATAAATTTAATGCAGACTAGTAAATGATCTATTTCAAGCGAATTGCTTACCGTTTCTAAATCTTAGCAAAAGAAACTGTAACTATTAAACTATTATCAGTTAAATTTTGCGTATCAGCACTTCGCGGTTTAAAATAACTGCTTCTGTAGTAACAATGAGAATCGTAAATTGCCGTGAGTCGCTGAAATGCAAAACGGGAAATCCCCTTGCAGTAACCGCCAAGTATGTATAAGCGGAATGCGGTCTTTAGATGCTAGTGGCTGCCGATAATCGGTAACAGTAAACACTTCTGCAAGATACGAAAGAGATGATAGAACTACACGCCACCTACTTCATCACTACCTACCAAGTCCCTATGTCATACGTTACCCCATCTTAATCTGTTATTCGCATCTGAAACACAATTTTTACTCTGTGTCTGGCTAAAGTGTAAGGATTTTATACCTTTTATAATTTTTAGAAATTAGAATATGTACATAGTTGCAGCTCTAACTTCTAAAGGTCCTGAGTTCCAGATAAGATGAGATAATTGATTTCTTGCTGACCGATTTTGCTATACCTACTTTTAACTTCCAATTAAAGCGTCCTTCCCAAAACATCCTCTTAGTCCTGCAGCCTAGGTCTCTCCCGCGTAATATTGTCCTAAAATGCATTCTCATCCTAAAGATGGAAACGCCGTTTAGCTCAAGGAAACACGGAACGGAGAAAGGAGGTGAAGGACAGTCCAACCATAAAACGAAGGAATGCTCCCATTTCTTAAATAATTACAGTACGATATCTTTACTTTGATTTATTTTAGAGTAGATCAAGTGCATTAAATATCACGATTCGACTACACTTGATTTGACAACATTGAAACCTCAAATAAATGTTTTGCATTTCACACGCCCGCATACGCACACGCACACACACATACACACACATACACACACACAGTTTCGTTATTATTCAGTGCTGAAAGGATTTGCATTGCCAAGTAATGGCCTTTGATAAGAAGAAGTCTACTCTCAGAGAAATGTGGCTCCGCGGTGACCTGAGGCCTGCATGTCACAGGTCCCGGTTGCGATTACCGAAATTTTTATATAAAAGCATAGTTGGGGGAGTTATTGAAAATCTTTGTCACTATCCGGGAAGATGCTACACACGGACCTCAAAACGCCTATACATCTATACTGAATTTTTGAACGGAATGAAATAGGTAAGTACTTCCTCCGCTTAGTGCTTAGTGTAGGTAAATAGTAACCCCTTCGCCCCGTGCTATAGCAGCCCTTTCTGGGCTTACCGCTCGGCCACTGCGTTCCCATCTCTGCTCACTACAGATACTGGAGGGTGGGACATGGTCAGCGCTTCGGTAGGCAAACAGCAGAGAAATTAAAATGGCAAAGAATTGAAGAACACAGATCAGCAATAACGAATACCTCTGAAATGGGCTGATTTACAACATGGCTATTTGAATAATCCTGTGTTTTAACAGGTCTGAATTACATCTATGAAAACTTTTTGAGTATCTCTTATGATTAACGCGTTATAAAATAATGCAAAAGTTTCTTCCGAATGAAGCAGACTTCACAGGATAAACATTCAAGATATAGTTTAAATTTTCAAGTAAATATCTTAATTATATTGACTTTTAATAACAATTGTTAGAGCCATTTTTATAAGTAAATAACTGTTTAGTTATTAGAGAGATTTGCTTGAAAATCTTTGTATGCAATCTTTGGAAGATATTCGACTTAAATTGCAAGTTTGGTACTTATCTGACATTTCGTTTTCCAATTATGCTGTTCACAGTCACGGACACGCACGCATACGCATATAAACACATTCATGCGCGCACACCTACAGACGATTTTGGAAATGTTCATTTATTCAGCTAACTCTCGAAACATATTTCTGATCAAATCTCGATACAGAATTTTTGGGTGGAATGCAAGTTCCCTTTTTATTACTAGATGGTAGAGAAAGAAACAATGTAAGAATCACTTTTTAAATGAATGCTATAATTTATAACGTATAATTGCTATAATTTGTCCTTGGTAGAGAAGTCGATTTAATGTTCACAAGCATAATACGCTTTTTAAGGATGTTTAAAACGCGTATTTTCAGTGAAATCTCAAGTTTAAATTTTTGAATTGAATACAACATCTCTTTGTCGTAGCTAAATAAGGTCCGGGTGCAAAAATATTGCTGGCTGGAGATCAGATTTAACCTAAGGTCGGAATATGAATTGAAATCAAAGTAGATCGCGTTGTACAAAACTCACATAAGATCATTCAGGCTCAGTTTTACTTTGATCTTAGTTTGTAATATAATATTTGGCAACACCGTAAAACAAAATTGAAAAGTTTTGCTTCCAGGCAGCAGCAATCACTTGTTTTTCAGCTTTGGACGCATTCGACAGGGCGCAGCACGATAGGAAGCCACAAAATAAGAAATAAAATTTCAGACGCGAATATTGGTGAATATTGTAACTGAAAATTTTAAGCATGTAATGAAAAAAAGAATGAAAAGAAAATAAAACACCAGTTTAAGCTTCTCAGAAGGAAACTGCATTGAAGGAAGTCGCTGGGAATTTTAATTATGTATTTTAATTTTTTATGTATTTACCTTATTAATCGTTTTCTATTTGTATAATTTACCAGTTATTGGATCAAAGCACATTTAAGTACACATTTTTCTTCAATTTGAGGAACATAATTGCACATTTATTCCACTTTGTCATGCTTCTATAATATAGATGTAAGCCTCAACACATTTGTGAAACGTTTTCTAGGTTATGAGTAATCAGTATTTACTTATCCTGTAAAATTTTTTTGGACATAATATAATTGAAACAATGCTCCTTTTAACCAAATAACTACAAAAATGCATTACTTATCGCATTATTTTATTTAAAGCTATACCTACTGTTTACTTCTTACTTCTACAACTGCTGATCTAACTGTAGAAAATTCGCCAGTCAGGTTTGATCTTAGATCAAGATGCCATAAACTTAGATCAATATTTATGCAACAAAAATTCTAATCTCAGCTTGATTGAAGATAATTTTCAGGTGGCTGAATTCAGATTAACCTTTATGCAACCGGGCCTAAGTAGCACAGGGGAGTAAAATAAACAGTAATGTAAATAGATAAATTCGAAGGGATATAAAATTAACGCCCCCCCCCCCAAAGTTATATAACATATTGCATATTTTGCTACCCATCCTTCACAAAATGGACTACTTGGTCCAAGTTCGTGCTTTTGCTTATCTGCCTTTTGTTTTGATTGAACTCCAGAGCAAAAGTGCGGAAATGAAGGGTACCGGAGATATCAACCTGTCTGGTAGTGAACTCAAGACCACGCCATTGATCTATTTGTGGCCTTAGGTAACACTTTACCTTTGTTAATTACAGGCTTCCTTGTAACGGTTCAACAAGCAAACAGCTAAGGGCGAACTTTGCTACAAAATTCCAGAGTTCATGACCACGAGAGACCCTGTGGCTTGCTTTCTAAAAACTATACATTTCAAACGAAAGAACACAGAATTCTCGTGCTGCTCCACCCACTTATTCACTGGTTCTCACATACATTACCCAGGAACTACTATGAGCCTTTCTACCAGAGCAGATCGGAAAGTACGTCTCTTAAACTGCTTCATTCTCATGCCGCTTTGAAGTACTACTTGCATGGAGTTACCAGGTTATTTTATGGAAAAGATGTAGGACAAAGTGTAGGCCATCGTGGTCAATGCAAATAATCTAAATTTGTAATTTAAATGCTATTTATGTATACTTATAGGTATATACACTTATATTTTCTTAAATTCCTGAAACACACAGTGTTAAATGTGATCATAAACACTCTGTAATACTTCTCTGAAAAAGTAATAATGCGCAAAACATCTACTTTTTGAAATATAATCAAGAAATTCCACACAACAGAAGTTTTTAAAATTGTACTTCAGAAAAAAATACCTCTAACTGAATCAATACATAACCTGTTCCTTTTGTCTGTCCACTCTGCTCTCATTAGTGAAAATACTATTTCAACGTTAGCATTATGTTGCTTTGCCTTCATAGAATATCAATATTTTGCCTCGGAGTGCAAATGCTGCGTTGCCAAGCTCTCGTTCAATGTTACTAATACATTAGTATGCTCTCTGACTGTAGCGGTGTAACGACAGTAAGTTGCAGTTGGGGCTATTAACCGATTATTCATTTCTATTTTCGCAGTTGCCAGTTCATTTTCTAACGATCACTGCTTGCTTCTGAAAATGTAGGGCATTAGACAATTTTAAAAAATTCCTCGGGAACGCCGGACAAATGGTTAAAATGCAGGGCATGTCTAGTAACCCTTTCTTTACTTGCACAATTAATCCTCCTTTGTTGTAGATAGAATCTATAGGTGGAATTTATTCTGCAAGATAGTCATATGTTGCAGAAAGTATTTATTAGTTTAAGATACTTCTTCCAAACTACAATTCGGCTACATAAAAGCGGTCCGTGTCGATGATCCCAATGTGTGTGTGTGTGTGTGTGTGTGTGTGTGTGTGTGTGTGTGTGTGTGTGTGTGAGAGAGAGAGAGAGAGAGCTCCGATGTATATTATAATCCCAAAACGAAAAGTCGGTTAAATACTAAACTTAGTATCTTTCAGAAATAAGACACGATGATTTTAAAGAAATACCTCGACCCCATCTATTTTTCACAACAAAAAATTTCCGAAAAATGTAATTCTCTTAAGGTAGCTCTAACGATTTTGCTTGAAATAACATAGGTATTTAAGATATTTTATGGCAAATTAAATGTACATCTTGAACGTTTTGGGATTAACTCTGAAGTTTTCTTTATTGAGAATGACTTCGCATGATTGGTAAGCGGTAAAGAGATACGCAACATTTTACTGCATAGAAAGTAGATCTTAAGCACACAATTTATCGCAAAGAATTATTTGTGGAATTAGCCATTTGCAAAATATTGTTTTTGGTTTCGGTTTTCAAATATTTTCTTTCACAGAGGAAGTCGTTTATTTTTTATGCCCTAGCCTTATCAAAGCCATGGAATAGGGACCATCTCTGAAAAGATTAGATGTAAGCCTACTATACCTATTATCGTATTCGCATTGTATCTACAAAGAAATATGTGGTAAAACATTTTCTACAAATATTTACCTCAATTAACTTGAAGTAGATACAAGAATGAGCATTTTTAAGAGTAGTTTGTACAAGAATGAGTAGGGAAAGTCATGGGAGTATACACATCAAATGTTTTTACCTCCATTCTGATAACATGACACACTTAATTCACGGAAATCTAAATCTCACAAAGCCAATGTTCTGTTAAATGTGAGCCACATGGAAAGTGCGAATTTTTAGTGCCCATCCACCTCTCTCCTAAGAACTGTGAGAATTTTTAGAGAGAGAAAGGTATATTCACCGAACTTACACCGACTTCACTTTAAGTTCAAAAGAGTTATAAACAAACTTAAAGCAGTTCATTTGTTATTTCAATACCTATATTTGCTTCTTTTCATTAGAGTTCTTTTGTTTTCTAGTAATTATGTATAGTGACAATGGAGTGATTGAAACTTTTTCTCTGACTGAGAAGAGTTTAAGTTTTTGTAAAGACATAGTACACACAACAAGACTTTAAAGTGCATCAGTACAACGTGGGAATCTAATATAAATGCGAAGATTGATATATGTGATTATAATTTGCTTTTATAATTAAAACAAAACTTATTTTTCATCTTGGAGTTATCATTTTCTCAGAAGGTCCCCTTTGTGCAAACCAGTAGATCCTGAAGATAATCAAAGTAACTTTAAAACCAGCGTCAAACCTGTGACAAGGTAACGCCTCACTGGCCAGTGGATGAAGTTTTCTAGCTTAGCATGTCATCCTCTATGTAAAGCAGTGTACTTGTGCACATAAACTTAACAAACCATGTAAGGTACTCTGAAGTTTTCCGCGTTTATTTATGCAAACAAATCAAGAGCCTCCAACATTTGTGGGGTGCCAAATTCGATAAAGTGAAAGAATAACAACACATTAATAACCCTATTTTCAGCTATTAAACTAAAACTTAAAGTTTGTCTAACAACTTAAAAACATGGCACGTGTTAATGTCTTTGGAACTATACAAAATGAAATCCTATTTTAGCAGCTGCATGACAAACTAAGATTATATAACATTTTATCTTTTGCCCTTGCATTATTTGTTAACATAACACAGCTTCAGTGAACAAAATTTAATGGGGATTTTAAAAACATGAAATAATTAAAAACACGATTTATGTTTTTAGAAATGTTTATATACATTCTCTTGAACGTTCTGGATTCCGCAATTTGTTGAATATACTCGAATAATGCATAATTTGAAGCTATCATTTGTGGAGGTTGTGTTCGAATGAACTGTTATTTTTATTAGTTCTTGTTACTGGGACCCTACATGTAACAAATGCAAAGAAGCTATGTATGGAGATATGTTGCATGTGAATCTTAACACTCAAGCCGGCAACTGAATTTATGTTGATAATACTGACCGAAAGCCTTAAATTATCAGCAGGAACCGCTGATTATGAGGACCATGAGCTACATAGTTACTGACACATTGTCCAAATGAGATTGTTGCAATTGATTCTCAATTATTTCTGATTTTAAGGCAAAGAAAAGAAGAACACTTTCATAAGCAACATAGAAGCCCCTGCTACATTATATTAGTCCTAAATGAACTCAAATCATATAAATACATATGCTATAATCATTCTATTAATGTTTATTAAATACTTAATTCAGTAACTAGTCTTAGCAAATACCACGAGTGAGTATAAAATAATTTTAAAAGTAGTATCTTGTTTCGGGAATAGAAATGTCTGTAAAAAATAAAAAGCGGACAAAATGAAAGTATTTAACAGCTCTGAAATTTGTAAAATAGAAATAAAATAGTGCACATCGATATCGATATCCAGGCGTTTTTCGTGAACTAGGGATGTGCTGGTCCTGATTTCCCAGGTCGAGGGTTCAAACACGGCGAAGGGCGGTGGAGTATTTTTTTCGGGAGTAAAAATCCTTAGCACGGCCTTCTTCGGAAGAGAGGTAAAGCTGGTGGTCGCGTGTTGCAAATTTGCGGCACATAAACGAACTTCAAGCCTGATAAAGACATCAAAATTAAACAGAAATAATTTCACGCCCAATAAGAACGTAGTAAATTTAAATTTGCAATTAATGATGTCCTTAACAACGAAATAGAAGATGAAAAAACTCACATTCGGTTAATGCAATCCTTATAGCTTAGATACATAAGTGCAAGTGCATCGTAATGAACTGCCACAAAATGAATATTTGTAAACATTGCATTCTTCTCATCCTGAACATTAGAAGTAGTAGTAGCGTTGCTCTTTGTTCACAAAACGGAACACTATCGAGAGATGCAGTTCTAATAAAGCAATTCATATTTCCAATATATGCTTAAAAAATAGAAGTTATGGCACTTTTTGAGGTTCTTGCGCACTACAGCAGCAAAAAGGGAATAACATATAGCAATGAAAAATATACAATGAAGGGGACACCTCGCGCACTGTGACCTTGATAGATTTACTGTGGCTACCATCACCCAGGAGGAAGAGATGAAGTGAAGGAACCACAGGAAACCAAAGGCGACAGGCACACATGCCACAGAGAGGCACGGAAGTCCTAACAGTTCCAGGCTCGAATACCCGTCTCACAACTGGAGCTGCCTAGAGAGGGAAATGAACGACCCGTCGACCAAGCAGACTTCTGGTGTCCATGGGTAGTACTGTTTCCTTTGGGCTATCTGTCCGGCACCGCCATACGCCACATAATCTAGAAGCACATCTGTGCAACGGAATGAAAAGGGAATGATGGAAAGGAAACAATGATGATGAGAAGCCATCCCAGCAATCGCCTACCGATAATGGAAACCCATGAAAAACCCAAGGTTACAGTCGGCGGCCCACGAGAACCGAACCTGGTACCTTACAAATGCAAGCCTCTAACGTTACCACGGAGCCATCTCGCTCGGTGAAAATGTACTAAATACTATAAGTGTATTAACATTCAGTAGCGGCTCGTACGTAACAATACTTTTCCAAGTATCTAAAAGAGACGTTTGCAAATATTTCCTTATTGAGAGATGTTTAGTTCTCTTATTTGCAGCTTTAGCAATTTTAATTTACGCTATTACGATAAATACAATTTGCACAGATTACGATTACTGTTACTATTATTATTACTATTATCATCATTACTCTGTGACTACATATTTTCCCTGTCGCTGACCTGGATTAACACATGGCTCAATTTTGGGAATAACAACTATAGATGAGGCATTGAGGTTTCGTCACCCATATTAGGGCCCTTAAACTCCGCTCGGTCGCTCCCTCCCTCTCTCGCTCTCTACTCCATCACTCACTCGCTCACTCACTCACCCTCCAACCCACTCACCCACTCACTCACTCAGTCACTCACCCACCCGCTATCTCTATCTCTTCTTCCGCATCTTCAACAAAGTAGGCTATAAAAAGGCCTGTTATTTCTCGATCTGCCTTCGTAAGCAACGTCGTGGTGTAAGGCGCTTGCTCAACACTTCGGTAAGGAGAAAGACGGAGGTGGAGGGGGCGGCGGCAATGAAGAGTACAGAAACGATCCCAAAGATGGCTATTCTGTTGTTAAAGATTCGTGACTTCGCCCCTAGAGAGAAAAACCAGTGAGCATTAGGTTCTTTTCTGTATGTAAAGGAATGCAACCATCTCGGGCTTCATGTTTCTAATTGCCCCATCCTAATAAGTACCTCCTCGGAAACTCGGCATAATTTGAACAGATTTCGTGCACACGACCGAGTACAACCAACCATCACCACCACCCACTCCTGAGCAGGAATCGCGTATACATCATCCTTAATATAACCTACCTATCGGATTTTACCAATCTTTTTGCTAATGGCGAGATTTCGAGACGTATACAATTATTTTACATTACCGTATTGTGATCGTCTTTTTGTGCCTATATTATGTCGATACCCACCTACTAGTTTCATTTCCGACTATGGAATGCCTGATTGTCCAATAGAAGTTGTGATATGCCGGACAGCGACCATCTCTCTCCTTACCTTCCCCTCCAGGCTCCCGGATGACCACAAGTGCATTGATATTACTTGGTCAAGCAGAACGTAGCTCGGGCAAAACAACAGCTACAACAAGTGACAGATGAACTCTGTTGGATATGGTGCTCCCTCAAGTGTTAATGCTTGGATACATTTCTTGCCTACAACAATGTGGGAACTGTATTGCTAATAATACTAAAAAGGGGAACAAAAATAAACACTATTCTTTCAAGGTTTGAGAAAGGAATGCAGGAGGTTGATAAATCCTTTGAACGCGCAAATACACAACACTAAGGACATCTATTGTGTCTGATTGAAGCAATAAGGGAATTGCACAAGTGAGTGAGTGGGTGAGTGAGTGGGTGGGTGGGTGAGTGAATGGGTGAGTGGGTGAGTGAGCGAATGGGTGAGTGGGTGAGTGAGCGAATGAGTGAGTGGGTGGGTGAGTGATTGAGTGAGTGAGGAGTGAGTAAGTAGGTATGGCTTAAGGGGCCGTCGACAACTATGTCATTAAGGTCCAAAATCGAAAATTAAAAGCAGCGAAACCTAAAACCTGTGGCTAAAAAGTGAACAAGCTAAAAAGTGAAAGTTAAAACAGTTGAAAATTAAGAATAGTTAAAAATTAAAATTAAAAATTGGTCGTTAAAAAGACTAAGTACCTAATTAAACACCGTAAAAATATGGAACATCCTAAAAGGCTCCCAAATAACATACAAGCTAAACCTGTCTGCCAAAGTCAATACTGTAGACAAACCGCAGCGGTGTATTAACAGCTACTGGCTCGTTCCTTAAAATTGAGGACAGCGTTAGACCCAGGCCAAGGGACTGGCGCTCACTGGCCTATCGCGGACAATATAAAATTCCATGGAGAGTGGAATGGAGTACCTAGCACACACAGGCGCCGGGTCATCACGCTAAGGTTCCCATGGTGTGACCAATCTCAAGCGGGTTAAGATCCCTACAAGAAGTCTGTCAGAGTTGTTCGGTGTCCCTGATTGTCCGCAACTGAGTGTCAGACAACGCTTCCCAAAATTACTGTCAGCTAGCAAATGGATGGCAAAGAAAATGTCGCTGCAAATTTACATAAGAGAGCGTACGGGTGGAAAACCCGCCAGACGACATACAGACTTAGCAGCCGCATCCGCCTCCTCGTTGCCGGGATACCCATATGGCCTGGTGTCCATATAAAACAAACTAGTGTCCGCGAGAGAGTAACTGCCAGACGAGTATCTGGATTTTAACAAGAGTGCTTAGGTGGCAAGAAACTGGTACAAGGCCTGACTAGCACTAAGACAGTCATAGCAGATGATAAAACTTCAAGGGCCTGAACTGGAGATAAAAGTAAGTAATAGAATATGGCAAACAACTCGGCGGTAGAAACTGAACTGTCAGGAAAGGACCTGTAACGTTTTCCTCCATGGTGACATTCCATAAATAAAAATAAAAATTGTGAAATGTTTGAGTATCAATATGTCACCACTAAAATTCATATTAATGGAAACGACCAGGACCGAATTGAAATTTGAAAGCCTATAAGCGCTGTCATCAGTAATTCTGTGTTAGTCAGACTTGGACATACACAGAAAAATAGATCGAGATGATTCAGATATGCCAGCGGAAACAGGAGGGGAAGATATTACAATTAGATTCATGGATAAAATGCGAAAAGAAGAAGTGGAACGCAGAACACATGCACGACAGCAGTAGCCGCATTAGTAAACAAAACATTCACTTCTAGTCCTACGCTGTCTCACACGACAGATGAATTTCTTAGTGAATCTTTTTATTCGTCGTCTTTGTATCCACCATATGCAAAATCTGCATACTTATATCCTTAAGAATCTCTATGTACACGATATTTTAAATAAATGGGCAGTTTCAGTAAACACAGGAATAAGAAGAAATAGTAAAACATGTACAAATTATCTTTTGTTTGTAGAATATTTAATCATAATGTAAAAAATGAGGGTAATTTACAGAAATCTTGGTATGTATTAAATACATTATTTAAACTATATTTTAATTTTCTAGAAGGTGAAAGGATGCCATATCAACTTTATGTAGAAAGAGCTAGCGATTATATCAGATGGCCCTCTTCATCTGGTATCAGCGTAAGTAGATGCCCTTCGTACGTTAAAAGAGTTGCAGAACACTACGGCGCAATTCTAGTCAAAGAGACGGAAGTGGCGTGTCCTGACTCAGCGAAGAAGTGAGATGAGAGGTAGTTGAACTAGCGTGTGTAGTCCGTAATAATAGACAATAACAGTATAAACAACCGAAAAGGTCTCATTTTACTTACATGATCTTTATTTTCCAGGGAATAAACTCACTCTTGTATATGGTGCTATTGTGTAATATTACGGATTACAGATTGTAAAGTGCAAGCATGAGGGCTCGTAATGTTCATTGTCGTTTGTTCGTTTCTTATTAATGTTATTGTTGTATTTAATTATTATTAGTAGTAATGGTAATAGTAATAGTAGTAATGGTGGCGGTGGAGGTTGCAGAGGCGACGGCAGCGGTGG
The DNA here is from genome assembly GCA_030765045.1 of Tenodera sinensis. Classification (NCBI taxonomy): domain Eukaryota; kingdom Metazoa; phylum Arthropoda; class Insecta; order Mantodea; family Mantidae; genus Tenodera; species Tenodera sinensis. Next base: position 174,082,126 of record CM060963.1, on the reverse strand, counting down.
CGGGGGCGGTGGCGGTAGCGGCAGCAGTAGCAGCAACAGTAGTACTGTTGTGTTATATTATTTTATTGCTATTTTTATTAGTATGTTTATCACCATCATTATGCTTATCATTCTTCTCTTCGTTTCAAGTCATCTTCAGACCACGTGATTGCACGTAAGAGTTTGAAATAAAGGTACTGCTAACAGAGGAACAATGGGAGAGATTCGATGACCATGATGATATACGCAAGCACGGAAGGGGTCTTTAACGTTTCCAATTCAAACGCGTCCGACGCTGCCCAAGTCCACCCACAAGTCCCTGACTCAGGGGAGAGGGTCCTAGCTGAACAGTTCCGGACCTTTACTATGCTTATCCACCCCGCTGTCTCAAACCACCTAACAGTCACCTAGCCCTACAACTCTGAACTAAATGACAATGAAGAAACTGATGGGGCAGAAATAGGGGCAGGAACCACCTCAATATTTGCCTAGCGACCCGGGAAAGCCACGAAAAGTCCATGAGTCAGACTGGGCGGTCACCGGGAGTGGAACCTGCGACTTCTCGAATGCAGCCTCACACTTTACTGCAGAGCCGTCTCGTTCGGTAAGAGTTTGAGGTACTTTATCACTACCATCTGGAGTAGGATTGGGAATTTGATAATATTGAATAGTATATGTAGGCGCGGTTAAACATTAGTTGAAGGCGCCGTACACTTGAGGGCGGTTTATTTGGGACGTCTCCTAAAACTATTATTTTTAGGCGAACTACTGTATTACACAATTGAAACTTAATGTGGTGTGATCTACACAGGTAGGTCCTAGGCCGTGTATGGGGAACCATGACTTGCCCAAGGGCGCGCAAGGCAAAGCGTACAACAGTGTTTGCCATTGCCTTTCGCAGTGTGGGGACGTAGAAGTAGCAGTAGTGGGTCTATAGGGCTCACAGATGCTGTGGTCATTATAATGCACGAGGTTTACCTTGGCACTGTCCATTCTAGCACAGGCTGTGGCTTTCTTTCCTTGAAATGGTCTAGCTAGTAGCTGCGGTGGTATGAGGGTAAGTAGGCATCAGTGGTGTTGCAACTCTTGCAAGTGGAGTGACAATGTGACAATGCAGAAGGATCACCCGCCACTGGTGTGTCTACCCTGCCTGACTCACCATATAAGAGGGGCGGCTTAGAAAGAGATGGAGAATACGTATTTCTTTCTCTTTCTAAAAGGTAGGTGCCAAGTTAAACCTCGTCCACTATAGTACCCACATAGGAATGCAGCTCTGCTTTTCAACAATTTTGTATTTTGTTCAACATTTTTTATGATTTTTAATTTATTGGCATAAATAAATAATTTGTAGGTATTGCCTATCAGGCCCTCTTCATTTAGAAGGCATTTTATACAATCTTGTACAACTGATGAACGTTAAACCATAGGAGAAATCATAATAAAAATCTAGATCTTTTTAAAAGACACAATTTGTCCCAATGACTTATCTTGTGCCACCTATAATCCCAAGACACCCGTTATTAATAGTTCGATTTGTTCACTACTCTCGTCATCCTTAACTACTGTGGACATTCATTGTTTCACTTGGAAATAATATGGAATTTTAGCCGGAATTTTATGCCGTCCATATGACTGTCGATATTCTCTTTGTATCTGTAACGAACTGTGCAATGTAGTTCTTTCTGCAAAGCTTTATTTCGATTAAAATGAAGTAGATAGAAAAGAAATTTTCTTAGGAATAATTTGTATGTATGCTAATGAAGCAGAGAGGAAGAAAAAGTCCATGAACGTAACACCACACTTTCTGTAGTGTTTAGCGCCTGTTCTTGCGTTAACGGGACAGGAGATAATGGTTTTAAAGGGGATCTAGATTCCCTAGTGGAAATATTATACAGGGTGAGTCTTCTCAGCCTGCGGATTGAGAAGTTATACAATACCAGAGTTTTAAGACTATGCTTCGACCAATTTTGACCAAAACGACTGCTTTGTACCGCCGTGCATGAAGTGATTTGCCCTCGTAGCGCATCAGTATGAGCGTTGGCCTTCGGTAGCGAAAGTCCCAGGTTCAAATACTGCTGCTTTTTATGTTTAGTAAATTTAACGGGAACCGGCTGAGAGGGCTCGGGACGCTGACCATGCTCCACGCTCTTCCGAGCACCTCACTCATAACGCCTGTAATGCGCAGAGGTGGGGCCGCAACGGCCGGGCGGTAAGGCTTGGGCCGCGACGGGCTATTGCGCTAGGGGTTATTTTTTTATTTTTATTGTATAATATTATTATATTTTATTATTGTATTTTACTACATAATTATGACATACATTCATATAGGATTTCGGGGTAAGAGTGCGCAGATTTCGTGTTATGATAGATTTGTCCAATAACAAATTCATCTATCGTCAACGGTAAAGGAGATAATTCAACATTATTGAATGCATTATTTAAACAGTCTGGGAACAGAGCAGGACTGAAGAAATGAATGTTTTGTTTATTAAGGTGGCTACTGCTGTCATGCATGCGTTGACACCTACAACAAGCCTTACAAAACTGGCTTCATCACGTGTCTGTGTTAATGAGATACGCGAACTACAAGCAGGAGGGGTGGTATTCTTTCAGGCTTTCCGGGCAGTATTCACCAGATCTCAATAGGTAGTTTTTACTGTCAACACTCCTGAACTTCCGCTTTGCACGCTTATTAAACGTATGACCACGAATTTGCTCCAATAGACACGTTGGAATGCTATTATTTAGTATCATTTTGTGTCTACACGACTCATTTTAGCAACAAATGGAAAATACACTAATAACTCTTCGTTTGAAGCTGTGCCATTCTATGCTAATTGTAGAAGTAAACGATGAAGGATGGTGACATATTGACAAACAAACATTCGACCAATCTCATATTTTATATATGAAACCATGCACTAAACAGGAAAGTGGTATACGAATGATCAAACTGCGTAAGCTTTCACGGCCGGTGTCATATAGAAACTGATTATCCGGGCAGAGAGTGTTAAGGCAACGCCACTGAGGATGTTCGACGCAGCTTCGGACGAAACGTCTGGAAGGAGTTTCCTGACTAGACCACGGCCCACAAGCCCGGATAATCAGAGTCTATATAGTTGTATACGAAGTTATGTTTCAGCTTAACGTCCAGAAGTCACCCTTAAAGCCTACGGATTCATACCTCTACTCTTTGTATATGTCTGCAGCATCCTGCGGGTGTAAATGTTATTAAAATCTGCAGCACTATTGTCATGGCCAAAAATAATTTACATAATTTAAATTAAACATTTCACAACGCGTATAAGCAGTTAGTACAAAAAGATCATCGGATCCCAAGTGTATATTACAGAACAATGTAATCTAAATAGAATCGCAAATCGACTTCTATGTGGAAGCACTACTCTATTACCTCTAGGCTAGTTGTGGTCATTCTACATAACAGGACTTCAATACAATTATAAATATAGTTGCACGTAATAATATCACGTAACTACCAATGGTTCCCTATTGCATAGCATTTATTTTTCCAATACCGTTTCTTCAAAGTGTTTTTGTTACACCTTTCTTGTTTAGTCATATTGAGTTTAGTTGTAGTTAATACAAGGTATGCAGCATATCCCATTGTTTCTTCTTGTAGTTATTGTCAAACACTGTTAAAAGATTATCACTTTTTATTGTTTTAACTGTTATTACTCTTTGCACAATACAGCTGGCGGATGACCGTGTTCTGGCACGGTTCATAACACATTTTATTCTCTTTATAATGCGAGATCTGATTTAGCTATCAAAGGCACAGTGGTACTGCTACGTTGTAGCCCCAGGCAACACGAAGCAAAAAGAGAAATCTAATGATAACTACATTTATTTCTCTGCGAACTCTGGAAGAAAATATCTTACGGTGCTTTAAAAGCCTTTGCTTTATTTGTATTTATTAATTATGCTCATTGTTGATAAAGCTGTACTATGTGAAACCGCAGAACTTCCGTTTCTTACAGGTAGATGTGTGAAACGATTATTTTGTTTGTCAATAACGTTCCATTACTTCAGTTATTGGAGTACATATATACAGTTTTATTTTCTCTACCACTATCCTATTCTGGATCAGCTCTAAGAAGCATTCTTTTGTATTACTCCGCGCAATTGTGCATTGCATATGTAGTTGATATGCAATTTACTGCTCATTTTCAGTACACTAATTGAGAAGAATCTTTGGACCAGTTAGGAATAAAAAACGATGGAGAGTAAGATATAACTATGACCTAGAAGAACTATAGATATGCAAGACATGGTGAGGTTTAAAGAGGCACGAACAATAAGATGGTTAGGACATATTGAGAGAATCACGGAAGATAGAATCCCAAAAAGAATATTGAAAGCAACGTTGTAGCTAGAAAAACAAAGGAGAAAAGAAATAGTAAAAGGAAGGAGAAAAACAAAATGGTTAAATGATGTAACAAAAGATTTAAGGAAGATAGAATTAGAGGTTGGAAAAGTGAACTGAAAGATAGAAATTGTGGAGAAGGATTATGCAGGAGGACAAAGCTCATCATCGACAATAGAGCCAGAAGAAGAAGAAGAAGAAGAAGAAGAAGAAGAAGAAGAAGAAGAAGAAGAAGAAGAAGAAGCATTGGTTTTGTTTCCAAATGATAGAGAGAGTCTAGCATATTGCAATGAACTCATTAATAGTATACGTTAGTGCATTTTAAAAGTGATAACAAAGAACAGTTGATTTTATGTTCTACCCTTACGTTAGGCTGAGTGTTGTGTCAGGGGCCAGTCAGAGCAGCATTGACTGCAGTCTAATGTGTGTAATTGTATATATCTATGTAAGTGCTAGTAGCTACTGTAAGTAAAGAGGGGTAGGTACTCTAGAGTAGTTACTTTAGAGTAAATACCTCGCGCACTGCGACCTACAGATGTACTGCGAGTACCCATCAGGAGGGAAAGTATGAAGTGAGGGAACTACAGAAGCTCCAGCCAGCCGGCATACAGACCACAGAAACGCACAGAAGTGAATCGTCTTTCGATCATCCTTAGTATCCTCTCACCTCACCTCTGCTCGTAGAGTCACAGGATTAAGGTTAAGTAGCGGAGGATGATTTCGTCAACATCGCTAAGGGAAGCTATTGCGCTGGTACCACCCGGAAGGAAAGATGGGATAAGGGAATACAAAGGGCGGTCGGCGCAGCGAGTGCGGTCCCTAAAGTTTCCAAATGATCATCCTCGGACTATTCCTCTGCGCTCCTCCCTCTATCTGCAATCCTGATGGACAGGTTCGGCCAAAAAGTTTCGTTAAAGAAAAAACCTTTATGTTATTGACGTACGCTGCATACCACTCTGTAAATCTTGCAACCCTGAAGGAGAAAAGGATAGGAAATGAGGTACAGGAGCCTTCTTGGGAAAACCATGGAAAACACAGAGAATCAAATTCGAATGAGAGTACGCTGCATACCACTCTGTAAATCTTGCAACCCTGAAGGAGAAAAGGAGAGGAAATGACGTACAGGAACCTTCTTGGGAAAACCATGGAAAACACAGAGAATCAAATCCGAATGTGAGTTCCGACTAAACGGCCTGAGCATCCCCCGTGTAGAGTTGCACCCCAATGACAGTTCTCAGAGACGCTAATTAAACTGATGACTAGGGAGCGGGGTTTTAGTAAGTAAACGTAGGAATGAGATTAACAGCATGGATTACAGAACCGACAGGTAGCGTGAGGGCTGTACTGCCTTCCACAGTAAGGTCATCGGCACTTCCCGTTGTAGATGGACGGTTAACTTGATGGACTTCGTACTAAAACCCCGCTTCTGCTGATGACTGTTGTTTCGCGAATACGTATACGTAACCATATCTAAGCACGTTTATTGCTATCAGGAAGAAATATATACAAAAATCTGATATACATCTGATTGCCATGCAGCATAATTCAACGTATATCCAGCGGCGTTGGTGTGAACATCACACTGCTAGGAATTCGCTCAACATAACATTGCAAATTGAATGCCGCACTAGAAAGTCTCTTCAAAGCGAGGATTGTGAGTGGTGTTATAATATTCCTTTTAAAAACTTTAAAAAGTAAATAGTAAATGAATAAAAATAAAAGAGAAGGACTTGGTGTGTTAGAACAGATGAAGACCACTCAGCGCGAAGCGTTAAGGGGGGGGGGGCGGTAGTGAGTAAGTAAAGTAAGTAAAAGTGTTTATTTGGGCATCTTTACAACATGCCCGGGCTGTTTAGGGAGAATCCCTCTTCAGCCTAGCCTGTATTTTTTGATTTGTTGTGTGAGGGATCCTTCCGGCACATGTGCGTATTTTTGTTTTGTGTTTTTGATGACGTTGTGTAGTGTTGTGTGTTGTGATTATGTGTTTGTGTTTCAGGATGTCAGTTCCCCGTATTTCACATCCATCGCTCCATAGACAGGCGTCCACCCAGGAAGATCAGGTTCTTCCGATAATCTTTCCCAACCTTTCAATGTCTTTCTCCACTTTCACTATCTCTTATTACTTGACTATCACAACAATCACTCGACGACACATGCATACTGACCGACAGGACTCACTCTCGTAACCAAAACTAACTCTACACGACGACTAAAACTACTACTGCTCTATAACTCACTCAACACAAACTGACTGAACTGCTCACTGTCTGTCCTACTTAAACTGGAGCCGATGTTACGTGACCTACGGGAACCCAGCGAAATTAACTAGAAACTTCTGGACGGTACGGTGTTATCGTGTTGTTCGATCACATACACGCAGTCACTAGTTGCTCTGTAGTCTCGGACTTTTCCTTTGTTTTACAGCTATTGTTATGGTCACGTACACACACAACCACTCGCCGTAGCCAAGGTCACCTGACCCCTCTCGTCCGTATATTGTTGAACGACCCAATGTTGCACTATAATACAACACGTAAATGTTACTATTTCTTAAAAATGCATAGCTATGTATCTGTAAATTGGAGTTGTTGTTCTACTCCTAACTGTGATCTTTAGTCTCCTACCTTCTCCTCTTCGCGCAATGCACACAGTGCACACACATGGCAAGTAAAAGCATAACTGCCCTAGCTGCACTCATAGGTGGCAAGTACCGGGGAGATGCCCTAACTCAGGCCTGGAGTGAAAATTCCTTTCCCACATATCATTTCGTTTCATGTGTCATTAGTGTCTACCGCTTGTGGTGACGTATGTAGTAAGAAGGGGGCGTTAATATAAAAAAGGGTGACGGTAGTAATAAGGATAATAACACCTTTAAATTCCTTGCTTCTTGATAGGACCTTCACTTCTTTTTACTGGCTCAAATCGATACAATTGTTATGTAAAGAAATCGATTAGATCACTGTACGTAGCTGTCGAACATCGACCTTTGGTCAGAATCGATTGGCTTTGTCTGGGAGGCAGTTAAAGCTTCCATCTCGCAATCAAAGAGGCGCAGCGCAGCGCAGTTTACTATGTTCCATATCTTTTGTTGGCGAGTCCGCCACAGGGTACAGGGCGCAGTAATAGGCAACCTGGAAAACACCCTCCAGCTACAGTCGTGTAAATTGGGCGTAATCTCGCAGTGAGTGTATAACGAGTGCGGGTGTAGAGATAGGAGATCAGATTCTTTAGCTGACGGACCGTGGCGATGCCGCCGTGCATGAAGAACAATGTAACCGGTCATGAACAGTACTGTCCTCCCACTTCCTCTTCTCGCCACTGTGTCCACACTGAAACCATCTGCATGTCTCCTTGCAAAGCAATTAATCACGTGTGTCGCACTCACATGACTTTCTCTACACATTCTTCTACAAAATATTCTTCTTGTTCTGGTTTCGTTTCCTTTCACACTTGAGTTCATCCTCTCTTCGATCTACCAGCATTTCTGATTCCCTTAGGACTGTGGTATGCCGTCATTTCTAACTTGTTTTATTCTGTTAATTTAAATATGTTTAATTCCCTCCTTATATATTTACTTAACTTTTTTCCTGTAGGGTATGTCCTGCGACAGGTCACCAAAATCTCATTCCTGCCGTTTCACTTCCCCAATCGTCTATAAAATTTAATCGCAGTTTCTTTTCTAACACATAGTGACAAAATGACAAAATGCAGCTCGGATACATTTCTATTACTTTATTGTATTCTAACATTTTACCACAAATGTACAGTTTTCTTCTCATGGTTAACAGTCTACAGTATTTCGGGCTATCACAACTCACAATTTTTACTTCTCGTAACCCTAATCAGCCCTTTTAGTATCTTCCTTCATTCCTCTGTCTCTCGTACCCTAATTACGAGTTACAATCAGTCGCGACGCTCGTTGGATCTTCTTACGGCGTACCATACGACGACACACACGCACAGCTTTCTCGCACTCATTGACACATTGACAAACTAATGTCTGTAACTCAACTCTAAAACTCACTCACTCCCAACTGTTCTTCCCAGGCCTCTTTATTAATTGGGGATGACGTCACATGACCCTTTCTCCAGTTCCATACACACACCGAAAATGACGGAGCTAGAAGTCTCGAGAACGTTCCCGAAATCCCGTTTGTTTCTACCGCTTCGATTGTTACGTACACATGACAGTCGCGTGAGGCAATCTCTGTCGGCTCGCCGGCCCGGCATGTAATGTGAAGTAGCTTGGCCCCATCCGTCCATTGTTGTACGCAGAGCCCGACGTCATAATACTTACAGGATCTATTAATATATATATATATATATATTTTTTTACAGAAGAAATTTTCATACCTAAAAGTCAAAATAGATCAGATGGCTGCTCATTTCTCGACGACTACAGCAAGCGAAAGGGATGGTGCATTAGGAAGATTACATTTACTTATAATAGAAATTTGGACCATAGTCTTGGTAAATAAACAGAACAAAACCTTCTTAAAAAGCTTATTATTCTACCTACTTCAGTTAATCGAGATAAACATATATGGGCCTGCTTTTATTACACATGTGCTTGTAGGTACAATGGGAATAGAAAGGGATAGTCGACTCTTATAAGAGCTGGTTGCTGTGCGATAACTTTGGAATTCCGTTCTCCTTGCATAATCAGGAGGGAGAAACAAGTGAAAAACGACCTCCCAATTGAGAAAAGTATCAGTTGAAATAAATAACAATGAATATCTCGGAAAAAATAAAATAATTTGCGAGCACTCATATGACTTTCTCTACTCAATCTTGTACAAATCATTCTTTGAAACATTTATTCTTGTGTCTAGTTCATGTTAGTCAAGGCACAATGGAATAGGGCAATGCAGAGGTAATTTTTAGGTGGCGTGTGACGTAATGTTGCGCAGTAGTTCATGGTCGAGTCCACTTGTCTATTGCAAGATAAAAGGGGTGTCTGGTTAGTGTCTCTTCACTTCTAGCCCACTAGCCAGCAGAATGCTGGTGGAAACTTAAATTGATAATCATGAAAATTCTTATTTATTATTTGGTTTGAGATCCAACACAGGAAATGAAAATTGTAATTTGGGATTCACTTTATCTTTTGACAGCAAAGACATAGATACCCTAAAGGGAATGATAGCTGGTGTTTTTATCAGGGAGCAAAGACCAGTGATCAGCTTGATTAATATAGAAAGCATAAGTATGTGTATATGTACCTAATTAATCAGAATAAAACAAGGAAAGTTCTTAAGCTTTAGTTTTAATACTAAAAAAATTACACCATGTTCTTCGCAGATGATCAAATAATAACATCCTCTGAAGACAATTTGCAAAGAGCTATGTTCTATCTAAATGACATACAAAGAAGCTATAATCTCAAGATACCAACTGAGAAAACTAAGGTTATGGCATTCCAAGGTAAAGGGCAAAAATAACCATAAGTAATAAAATACTAGCATAAATCACAATGTTTCAATATCTTGGCTGTGGTGTCTCCTATATATGAAAGATGAAGATGTTGATAAGAAGCTACACAAATTTCAGTATCTATGCGGCATAATTAAAATATTTTTAAGAACGTTAGTAAACAGACTAAATTAAAATTTTATAGATATGGTGGTCCCAGCATTTATGTACGGGAGTGAGAGTTGGACAATAACAAAAGCTCAGTCTCAAAGAGTAACGGCAGCTGAGATGAGACTTCTCAGATCTGTAGCGGGATCCACTTTGAGGAATAGAAAACGAAATGAGTGAGTGAGTGTGTCGGGTTTAAGGGCTCGTCGACAACTTGGTCATTAGGACCCCGAAAACGTAATGACGATGTAAGAAAAGAACTGGGAGTATTTAGCTTATTAGATGAGACTGAAAAATTTAGAATAAATTGGAGAGAGTATGTAGAGAGAACGGAGCACTCGCGTACACTAAAGTGGTTCTCAAACCAAGAGGCAAACGGGACGTGGAACGGCTGAGGAAGAGGTGGAAAGACCAAGTAGTATGAAGGTGGAACGAACCAAAATGGCTCATACCTTGATGATGATAATGATGATGATGATAATTCTGAAGCAGAATGTTTGAGCTTCATATTCTAAGGAACAAAATCGGTTGATTGTAAAATGTATAATTAAAAGAAAAGGCCAACATTTACAATAAAAACCTCAGATATTTAATAAATTATTAATGGAAGTTAGAAGTTCTGCTTGACAACATGCTACACCTAATTAGACGCAATCCGATGAAAGAATCATAAAATTGCTTAAAACTGACTTTGCTACGAAGTTTACAAGAAATCTCCTTTTGCGTATAAAAATACATTTTGCAATGATGTAAAACTAAAATTTAATTTTAGTGACAATATGATTAGAATTTTACAAAAACAAAATCATGGTTTTTACCAAAACCGGATTCCTTTTGCAAACGTATCTTAATGATTAATACTGGCTATGCACAGGGAAGTAAAACAATAGCAATAGTGTAGAAGAACTGCTGTTCTTTTGACAAAGGAGGCAATGTTTTAATTAAAATTATAATCCTCTGCAAAAATTCATATGAAAAATTAAGGGTGGTTAAATCACCGAATTAGGAACCTTTATTTTGCATCAAAATTGTGGTAGTCTTTTTTTAGCAAGATTTAAACACACTTGAAATTTGAAAACTAACAGATTAAAGGAGTTTTAAGAAATAGTGATTCAGAATCATATTGTATATTCCAATGGTATATCTGAATCGTTTATAAAACGTGCAAGATAAATATTCTTAAACAAACTCTTTACTTGGCTATTTGTATACTCTTAAGGAATTCTTACAAAGATGATAATTGTAACTTATTCGACAATGTCTGTCTACACAATTAACAACTAATGATGCAATAAACTATACGATACATACAATTTAGCTTTTTTCCGTTTTCTAAAAGCAAATCTCTTGACTATTTCGTAAATGTATCTTCAGATTGGTTTAATGGTATAATAAAAGTACGTATTAAATTTTGTGTGAAGTACCAATGAAGACTAACATACGATAAAATAAACTGTGACGTTTCAGAAATATTCTGTTTCACTTTATTTTCCAAAACTTGAATTATTGTAGTATCTTGAAGTTTTGAAAATAAATTCAAATGCCTTGTATGCCTGAGCTAAAATGCTTAGTTCATATTCATCATCATCATCATCATCATCATCATCATCAACACCAACACCGTGGATTAGGAATTTCTTCTGTTCCAGCCTCACGTTTCTCTCCATCTCGTCATGGGTCTTCCGACACATCTTGTTGCAATCGGCTGATACTGATAACACAACTTAAGGAAGCGTTTTTCATCCATTCTTTGTATTTCCTCTATTTTTTCATTTGTAAGGAGAATACTTCAGTTCGTTTCTTATGTCTTCGTTTCCTATTTTGTCCATAGTTATACATCCCTTATTAGCTCTAAGATATCTTATTTCAGCTGCATTAATTCTATTCCAATCCTCCATTTATGCATCCATCCTTCCCATCCGTATATCAATGCCGACACAGCTATTGCTTTATAAAGCTTTAGATGTGTTTCTTTTTAAATAGTTATTTTGTTAATATTATTATATGATGGAAATGACACGGCGTGCTTTAGGAAAAGCTTTGTTCAGGATTTCTTTAAAAGACAATGAATAAAAATACATTGACGCACCCAAATTCCATGCAGTGCGTTCAGATACCCATACTTGGAATGATAATGCTATAATTTACATTTAAAATCCATTCTATGTTTTCGGTAGATGAAAAAAATCTTATGCTAATATGGTTATGTTTTCCATAATGTATGATCTGCAGGAGAACAACAAAATGATAATTATAGCTACCAGCATTAGCTTCGTATCAGTCTCATTTCGCGTTTGACCGACAGGATCTTGGGTTCAAATTATCGGTCCCTTAATTGGGGTGCGCTCCATACGGGACACTCCTTGGGGAAGTGAATTCCAAGGATATGGTTACGAAACCCTAAGGTGAGTGGTATACGTCTCCAATTAAAAGCAACATCCCTACAGTAATGACTCACTCCTGTTGGGAAAGTTACACACAAAGGATATCGTCACTTTCGAATACATTCTATTTCACAAAGGAAAATAACATATTTTAGGTTTACTACTTGAGTTAAACATTCCATTTTTGACTTTCTCAACTGCGTAAAGGAAGTGTTGCATACTACACAAAATTCAATATCATTATTTCGCTGGAAATGCCACTTTGAGATTCCCTGAAAAAGGTCATTTTAGGAAATCTTCTCACCTATAAACAACATAACTCAAAAACGGAAAATAGTTAAATACCAAACTAGAATGTGGCATGATTTAAAAAAAAAATCGCTCCAACCCAAACTGCTCTTTACATGGAGCATTTTTCGGAAATGTTTATTTTCTCAAAAATGACTAACAATTTTGATTAAATTGCAGCCACATGTTTAAGATATTTTCAAGATAAATGAAATGAATATCTTGAATTTTCTGACACTAACGTCTGAAGTCGTCTTCATCCTGAGTGACTTTTGTATAACTCAGGCCTGGGTAACCGGCGCTATACCTTGATCGATCTTCATTTTTTTACTTGCTAAGCATAGTTAACAGTTAAGGTCGTGAGCAATCTGCGCTCTCTGAGAACTGGTAGAACTAGTAAGCCGTAAGGGACAGACTAAACCTTACTGAATAAAGAAACGTAGGTCTCCTTGAAGCACACACCACGTGTCAAATATACTAATGTATGGTATAGTAAGTAGAGAAAGTATTGCATTCGACCCAAAATTTCAATGTTGGGGTTTCAGCGAAAATATATGTTTTGAGGCCCCTGGATAAAAAAATAACATTTTTAGAGAAAGGTCCGCGCGCGCGCGGGCGCGTTGTGTCTGTCGGTGTACTGCATAACTCAAAAGTGAAAAGTTGCTTAAAAATCAAAATTGGTGTTTAGGTTTAATATCTTTCAACGATTGACACCAAGATTTTTTACGAAAATTTATCCACCTTGAACTACACTTTACATAGAAAATGTTTCAAAATTTCTATTATCTCAGAAATGGCTCTAACGATTTTGATTAAAATGATATATGTTTAAGATATTTCAATGACAAATGAATTGTAAGTTTTGAATTTTCTGGGTGTGGCCTATATAGGTAGTCCTGTTTACCTTTAATGACATTGGCATAACTGCTAAACCGTAAGAGATAGACCAAACCTTACTGTGCAAAAATGGAGATCTGTTTAAAACACTCTAGTAGTGTCCAAACGCATCTTTTGCGATCTTTGTTATTTGTGTAAGACTTACAATACTTAACCTTTTCGTAAATGGAAAGTCTTTACTCATTTTTTATTCTCAGGCGTGTAAAGAGAAAGGAATGTCAAAGCTTTAAAATATTTGACTATCGCTCAAAGCCTGCTGTATTCCCATATTCCCATTGCACCTACAAAAAATGAACAATAAGGATTTCTGCAAATACTTAACTCCACTAACATGAACAAGATAGAGGAATAAGGGTTTCTAAGAATAGTTAGTACAAGAGAGGAGAAAGTCATGTGAATGTAACTCATCTTTTTCAAAAATAAAAATCCATGCAATTGTAGTCTAATGTAATCCCGTCATCACCCACACGTACCCTCTCACTGGTTATTTTACGTGGGCCCTTCCCATCCTTTACTGTAGCCACACTTGATTGCAGTCTCTGGCATTAAATTCACGACGTTTGGCTTTTTCGGATTTTCAAATATTCGCACCATTCCAAAATATTCCTCACATGGACAGATTTTCGAAAACCTCTATTTTCCCAAAAATGACAATCGATTTTGATTAAATTACCTGACATATGTTTAAAATATTTTCGTGACAAATGAAATGCGTATCTTGAACTTTTGGGAAAAGTTTCTAAAGTCGCCTTCATACGGTAAACCGTAAGAGATAGGCAAAACCTTACTGCATAAAAAATCTCTCTAAAGCACACACTTTAATATATTGTGTAGTTAACCATTTCTTGATATTCATTGTAATCAGTTTCAATTTTCTAACTCTCAAATAACATGCTTCTTCCCTCCTAGCCATGCAAAGAGAACTGTTTTTCAAAGCTGTTGCATGGCGTCCAATTCTTAAAATATTTGACCATTACTCTATTTGTTTTGCATCTGCAACGAAATATGTAACAAAACAATTTCTTATTAACATGAAGTAGATGGAATAATACGTTCCTACAGTAGAACTAATATTTCATTTAGCCAAAAGTTTGGTATGCATGAATTACCGAAAACACTTTTACTGGCCTTCTGAATTTTCTAAAACACTATAAGAAAAAATATTGTTTTAGTCAGCGTGCGCTTGTTTGTGTTCAAAAAGGTACAGTCGAACAATAGACACACATTTGTAATCGGACAGTTACTGCAATGAATCATTTGTGATATTATTGAAAGTATGATCGTAATTATTACTTTGTTTTATGCAGTAATATAATATATTAGTAATGCTCTTTCGTGTAATATTTATTGTATCGGGAAAGAAACGATAAGTAACTTTTGAAGCAGGTTATAAACCGTCAGCGCGAGAGGAAAAACAGTAGAACGCTATCTCAAGTTCACCAGTGTCGACCACAAAGTCATATCTTGAGTCAAATATAGTAAAGGCACAATTTTGCTACGAAATTTCTTGAAAGTAACAATCATTTTCCAAGTTACATCTACCTGTTTGGTTGATTAATGCCTTCTGATTTTCTAAATTTACGTGTGGAAAGTTGGACAATTACTATGAACCTTTTTTGCAGTTTTCAATCTAAACAACTCGCTTAAGTTCAATGATAAATCTGTCCTTAAGTGGTTAGATTTAAAGCCAGAATAATGTGTTTAACATCCTGTGTAGTAGAGTCTCCCACAAAATTGCTGCTATGAGCTCATTAGTATCCATCTGGTAGAAATTTTCATCGCCAGCGATTACCTACCTGCTTTCCGTTACCACCATATCCTGCAGGGGCAATCAGTGAACTAATGCTGATTAACAATGTATTTAAATAATCTCCCCCAAGTCCTATTGTTATACATGTAGGATCCATTTAAACTCCAGGAATATTATCTTACTGCTTTAATGACCAATAACTTGTTTTTATTCCTGGGAATAAAAAAGTGATAAAACGCATTAAACAGCTTCAGTATGGAATAACAATTTTAAAGGAAAGCCCAAGGCTTGCAGGATGTGTTGTATAATAAGGTTTCCATATTCTTATGCGTCTTGATTGTAATTTAATTCAAGAAGGGAGCTGTTTTGCATCCTTTTAATTGCAGCAAATTATTATGGGTATAGTTGAAGCACAAGGTTTGATAGTTAGACGGTGAGAATCAAATAAGAAAATAAGAATATAAAGAACACGCGATAATTACTGCAGAAGTGGTTTTTCTTATCCTGTTTTGCAGAATTAAATGGATATGGCGCTGGAAATTATAGCATGCCTTGGAAGAGAAAATCGCGGTCTTAAAACAACTCTTACTTTATCTGCCCATTAACATTTCGTAATAATTATACAGATTGGTTTATTTTTCTATCCATTTATTACTAATCACAATGAACACCTGTGTAGAAATGGTAGTAGTTGGGTACTTATCAGTACCTTTGTTCTACCACTGAGATGACTCCGCAGTATCGTGCGAGGTTCGTGGTTCAAATCCCAGCTATGTCGCTGTATGCATTAGAACAATCAATTTATTCATCAACTCATCGACCATCCAAATTTCATCGGTTCAGGTTATTTAATCCTCTAATGGACAGTGATGCCATTTGGCAATAATGATGTTTAGTCGAAGTTTTAGAATATTGTAACAGTGCCGCCCCCCTCCCGTTATTTTCATATTATATTGCCATTTAACAATAACGTAAAGGCATTGGTAGCCATTTACATCATAAATATATCAATTTATTTCAGTATATTATTCTAGTTTCTATTTTTTAATTTTATTTTTCAAAAATCAAAATCTATGCATTATAGTCCAATGCAGGTTTGGGGAAGAGGGGTGACAGGAATGCACAGTAGTTACCCTCTCCACCTCTCTGCAGCCCATCGGTCTTTTCCGGCTCTGTTTGTTTACAGATAAGAGGCGCCTTTACAAAAAAGGTAAGTTTCAAGCCATCAGTAGCGGAATCGAATAGAAACAAACATAGGTCAGCCGCGGGAATGGAGCCCACAACCTCCCAAATGCGATCCTCACACGTTACCGCGGGGCCATTTCGTTTGGTAACTTATGTGAGCATTCAAAACTACAAACATTTACGATTTACCATACAAGTGCACGGTGTTTCACTGATTGTGTTCCAGCCGATGGGTTCTCCAAACTCGGTAAGGTACACCGACAAGAGAACAAAATGAACTTTACCAAGCAGGTCATTTGTGATTACGTCACTGCTATGCCAGGGACACTAAACTCCAACAATGAACAAAAAAGGCTCTCTCTTAAAACTGCAGTATTTTCAATTACGGTGGTCAAGCGTGAGAATTAGTTCCCAAGAGGCTCGCCAAATAGCATGACAATCTCATGATGTTAATGCAGGTTTAATGACTTCCATGAAAAGTACTCGTTTACCCCTATCATAAAAGAAAAGATGTTCCCATGTCAGTATTCATTTGCCTGGAATAATAAATTTGTATAAAATATTTTCTCTCGTTTTTAATTTCTCTACCAATACTTTACAGTACATAGGAGTTATTGTATTTCACCCAAAAATTCCATACACCGAAAATACCCGTTCTGAGACTTGCTGAATCTAAACAGACATTTTAGAATTAGATCTTTATGTAAAGGGGTAGAATGGGATTGAGAAATTCAATGCTATAGCCGGGATTTGAACCACGGATCTTCCGGTCTCCGTCCAGCTGTTCTAACCACTGAACTACCATGTCCTACGTGCCGACACAATATTAAATTCTCCAACTCACTCTCCACTCGCGTTTTTCTCAAATTCAAATGAAATAGTAAACCAAATGGCGACTTACTATGCTGTAAATACTTAAGTCCCGGCTTCAACTTTAATCAACTATGAGAACAATCAATGGAAAATTTAATGTCGTGTTGGTACGTTGGCCGTGGTAGCTCAGTGGTTAGAGCAGCCGGAAGGAGACTAGAGGATCCATGGTTATCAGTCTCATTCTAGCTCTTTACAACCTTGTCCTACATACGGCTAGCGTAGAACGATTAATTTCCAGATCTTGTGTGTGTATTTTTGAAAAGTACAAATGAAAAGCGAAAAGCCCGTTGCACACCAAAATTGGCAGTTAAATTCAGCAGCTTTCAAAGATACGGCATTCAGCAGCTACATTTTGCATGTAAAAAGTTTCGAAATTTTGATTTTTCCAAAATAGATCTATTTTGGTGAGTGAGTGTGTTGGGTTTAAGGGCCCGTCAACAACTTGGTCATTAGGGTCCTTCTATTTTGGTTAAAATACCACATGCTTAACCCTAACATTACTAAACCTTTAAACCTTATTTCATATTTTAGATTACCGGGGGGAGGGGGAGTACTTTGTGACCAGCAATAATAACAATGTTTGAGCCGTTTTTAAATCAAATTCATTTTAAAATGCGGTACCGTAAACCGGGGTTACTTTGAACAATTTTAAATTTCATTATAGCATAGAATCTAGGTTATTGTCTATAACTTCATTTCTTAAATTTCTATTGGGGGACCTCAACAGTTATGATCATGACTAGTTGAGTATTTTCATTAATTATTTATAATATGAAGGTAATTTGAGAAAAACCTGCTGGTCAAAGTTACCCGGCAATTGGGGCTACTTTCACAACACCTATTTCTATACAAATGCATATGAAGTTCAAATTTCAACTTTAATATGCAAACTTTGACCACAAAAACATTTTTGTTAGTAACCAAAAAATGAAAATAACACTTTCAATAACATTCGAAAGTTGGAATTTAAATTATACAAGTAAATAAATTAAAGCCCTCAATTTCATTCAATTTAAATGTGTAACCTCTTTTGAGCATGTCTGGTTTTGAGAGGATAAGGTCTATCTGAGTTAATTTAAAGGAAATATCCCACACTTTTTGAAACCTGACACTAAATTTAGTGACAGGTTTGAGTTCTTAGTGTCACACACATATTCAAAATGCTCATTTAAGGCCCTTAGAATAGAATAGTGGCTGGCAGATATGTGTTGCATTTAAAAAAAAACACTAATAACTATTTGAGAGGTAGAACTGGAACTTAAAAATTTTTAAGTTCCAGTTCTACCTCTCAAACATTGCCCACACATGGCTTGTGTGTTTAAAAATACCAACAGTAACTTTTTTGGCATAAATAAATAATAACTAATAACTATATTGGGGTACATGCCATGGAAACTTTAACCGGTAGTCAAAGTATCCCCGATTTCTGAAATGTATCTTCATCTATGAAGAATTAATTTTGGTATATAAATGCACATTATTTTTAC
This sequence comes from Tenodera sinensis, assembly GCA_030765045.1. NCBI lineage: Eukaryota > Metazoa > Arthropoda > Insecta > Mantodea > Mantidae > Tenodera > Tenodera sinensis. The sequence continues at coordinate 174,063,322 of CM060963.1, read as the reverse complement.
GGTGAACATGTACCTATTAGATGTTAATGCAATGTTCTACATATCTGTATAAGTTACGTTAGGATCTGGCTGATGTAAATGTGATATATTTATCAATTTAGCACATGTTCATTTTTGGTGGGAAAACTGTGCTTGTTTTCTAACGAAGAACAAGGTGACAAGCTTAAAAGAAATAAAAATTACCAACTCACCAGAAACATCTGCTGGGTTCCAACGATACTATGAGCATGAGACATTATCGATACAGCAGAATGCATTCAGAAAGAGAGGTTCTGAATGTTTTTCGGAGAGCCTGGTCAAAGTATCCCCGGGAGTCAAAGTAACCTCGGTTTACGCTATTAAATCTTGTCATGTTTATAAAGGTAGTATTTAGCATTGTTTAACTATTCCTTTTTTACTCTTTTACATGAATCAAATAATACCGACAAGCAGTACTTTATGACCATCTCGACATTTCTTTGTTTTTCAAAAAGACCAACAATGAAAAATTTGAAACAAATACGCAGTTCAGTTGTAGAAACAGTGATTGAGAATAACTATTAACTGCATACCTTTAATAAGAAAATTCTAGACAAAATTTAAAAAAAAAAAAAAAAAAAAAAAAAGCTACACAAGGTGGGCATAAAGTACCCTCTCCTCTTGGTAATGCGAAGGTTAAGATATTTTGGGAACAAATTAAACGTATATCATTAATTTTCTGTGAATACCTTCTGAAGTGCTCTTCGTTTTGATTAACTTTCGCATTACTGATACACCGTAAGACATAAGACAAAATCTTAGTGCACGAAAAAGTGTATCTCGTTAAAGCATACAATTTATGTAAAATAACTCTTTTTAAGATCCAACTATTTCCGAGATATTCGTTCTTATTCGTTTGAATTTTCAAATACTTATAATGCTCTCATATAGTGACTATTGGTATTTTTAATGTCATAGCCATGCTAAGTCCCTCATAACGACTAACTCTTAAAAGCTTTAACTATCAAGTAAGCCTACTGTATTATCGTATTCCCACTGCACGTATAAGAAAATATGTGGTAAAATTATTTCTACAAAAGTTTATCTCGATTAACATGAAGTAGATAAAAGAATCTGGACTTTTAAGAATAGTTTGTGCAAGAGTGAGTAGAGAAAGGTACATAAGAGCAAATATTAGATTCTTTAAAAATGAAAATGGTTCGCAAATTTGTTCACGCTCCAGTAAATATATTACATGTTATAGTATTATTAACATACAATAAAAAATATGACAGCTGAGGTTACAGCAAGGTAGTATTTCACTATAATATAAAAATAACATGACAACAGAGTGGCTAATACACCTGTATTTTCAGATTCACTATACAAAGAAACATTTTCTTTGGAAATTTTAATTTTGTGTAATCTAACCTTAATCACAATAAATCTAAATTCAGAGTGTAATACTGCAAATACTTATGCACTTATATTTTATCACGAAATGGTGCTTACCCACTGAATATTTGTATGTGTGTGGGTATGTAGGTAGGTGGATAGGCAGGTAGGCAGGTATGCCGGCAGGCGCGTAGGTGTGTGGCTGTGTCTGCGTCTATCTGTCTGTGTCTGTCTCTGTGTCGCTCTGTGTCTCTCGGTGGCTGTATGTGTCTGCCTCTCTGTGTCTCTGTATCTGTGTCTGTATGTATCATCATTATCATTATCATCATCAGATAAAACTCAGACCAGTTACTTTCCTATCACTTTATTGACTTTTAAAATGTTATCACAAATATACAGTTTTCTTCTCGTCGACTACAGTTTTTCCTGTTATCACAACTCAAAAATATTAATTCTCGTAACCTCAACTCAATCCTTTCAGTGTCTTTCTTCACTTTCTCTGTCTCTCATACTCTAGAACGATACGATCACTTGACGCTCGTTAGAATCCTTTTACGACGCACGCGACGTACTACACAAATGCACCAGCTGTCTTGCACTTACTGACACAATGACGGACTCATATCTGTAACCGTAAACTCAGTCACTGCAGTTGTCTGGCCTATAATGAGGATAACCTCACACAGATCTTTCGCAAACTCTTTCAATACGCCGGCAGTGACGCAGCTGCATCTTTCTCGAAGGCTCCAGAGGAAGCCCCTTTTTGTGTAGTCGCTTCGATTGTTGTTAGTCACGTATATACAAACAGACACGCAAAGCAGCCTGACCTTGAACGCCTTTGCTCGCTCGCCGGCCCAGCATGTGGTGTGAAGTAGCTTGGCCCCGTCCGTCCTTTCTTGTGCGCCAAGCCCGGTGTGAGTTTTTTATTATTATTGTTATTATTATTATTATTATTATTATTATTATTATTATTATTATTATTATTATTATTATTATTATTATTATTATTATTATTATTATTATTATTATTATTATTATTATTATTATTATTAATTATCATCATTATTATCGTTATTATCATTATTACTATTATTATTACTATTATTATTACTATTATTATTATTATTACTATTACTATTACTATTATTATTACTATTATTATTACTACTACTATTATTATTACTATTATTATTACTATTATTACTATTATTATTACTATTATTACTATTACTATTATTACTATTACTATTATTACTATTATTATTACTATTATTACTATTACTATTATTACTATTATTACTATTATTATTACTATTATTATTACTATTATTACTATTATTATTACTATTATTATTATTATTATTATTATTATATTTCACACTTTTTTCTCTACTGTATTTTAATAGCATAACTTATTTGTTGTCATAATAAATTATTCCATTATGTGGCTTCATATGAATCCATTTTCATGCATGAACACGAAGAAAAGATTGTAAATAATTTAGTTGAGGATATTGTTTTCATTTATAAATCGTAAATGCTGATGCCTGTTATAGAACTTGGCATTCACACTTCACTTATTTCGTCCACAGGTCAATTTCAAAGTCAATAAGCAGGGAGCTAAAAAACGATTGTATATACTTGCGATTAAAGTTGTAAACGAGTAGCAGCCATATTGTTTTATGCATTATTTCAAGGAAGTATGACACAACATGCTTTTAACAAGGTAAATCATCAGAAAGGAGAAAGATATCCCTCACGGGTAAGTCTTAGGGAAAAAAAAAAAAAAAAAAAAAAAAAAAAAAAAAAAAAAAAAAAAAAAAGGAAAGGGGGAAAAAAAGCGAAGACGGAAGAACCGCGTATACTTCATGCAATATACGTCACGTATAATTGTCGTAATGCAGAAAGCTTAACATGCATTATTGCATAATTGCATACGCGAGCTTTAGCAAACTACGCAAGAATAATGTTTTATAAACAGATGTAAAAACAGGTGTTTAGGGTTGTGAGTGTAGATATTTTCGTAATTGGTACCTTAATATGCCACCAATTCAGTGTGTTACTTGTTTTTTTCTGGTGTCTTTGCATGGCCGTAACTGCACCGCGTATATACAATCCCTTGTGCTTCATATCTCGAGCGTGACCTACTGGCCTAGGTAGCGTGAGGTCACTGGCCATGCAAAAATCGTTGAAACTCTGTTCCGGTACACCATTCTCATCACTGGCCCGTCGTGTCTTCTGTGCCACGCCTATTTAGATGTACTAACAACCTGAAAATATACTATTCTTTTTCATCATCTGATTAACCTCCCCGTATGAAGGACTTACACCTCTTAGGTTTTACAAGCCTGTGCCTAGGGTCGGATATCAATCGGGGAGCACAGGAACCTATGGGCCGGACAGTGAAGATCTGGAAGTGGGTGGTCAGTCCAACATCAGGTATGGTAGTGAGAAAGAGGATGATGTGAACTGCACACGAAATAGGTGAATGGAAAAGTGATGACGGAGCAGTTGGTGGAATGAGTGGTGAAGGAAACCGGAGAACGCGGCGAAACCCGCCCCCCCCCAGTCGAATACCATATGCGGGTCCCTGGGATTGAACCCGGGCCGCCTTGGGATAGGCGAAGGGTCTAACCACTCGGCCACGGCACCGCCAACATACTATTCTTAATAAGTAAAATTAAATTCACAAGTGAAACAAATATTGTGACATTGTCATTCTAAGTCACACCTTAAATTTTCTGGAATGTCCTTAGAAGACCTTAGAAGATTTTTGCATAAGAGACAGACGAGAGCTTGCTAAATAAAAAATGTGAACCTCTTTAAAACACAATTTATGTCAAATAATTATTTTTTTTAATGAACCAGTTACGAGATATTCTTTTTTGTGAATTTGCCACTAATAATTTTTTTAAATAGGAATATATTATTGTTTTTTCATTCCTTGGCCTTGCAAAGAGAATGGAATTTCAAAGGAATCGCATAGCAACCAGCTCTTAAAGTACTTCACTATCGCTGCCGTATTCATATATTTCCTTTGCACTTACAAGAAAATTCACAATAAGGTAATTTCTGAAATGCTTATGTCGATTAAAATGTAGTATATAGAGAAATAAGCATTTGCAAGAATAGCGTGTGTATGTGGAAGTATAGTTCTACATATATTTACGAAGTTTCTCCAAATTGAACTATATTAAAAGCCTGTGTCGCAATAGGTTACGCGACGATCACTTGGTGTATCTTCTAAGGGTGTGCCAAATATTGATAGATTTCCTAAATTATTCATCAATTAATTTCTTAAACGTAAGCAGTACTAAAGAAGTTACTAATGAACAGATGTTTATCGTGTAGGGAGTTAAAAAGAGTTGAAGTCCGGGTATGTTGGAAGGAGGTAAACCCAAACTCTCCTCTTTCGCAAAGGTTGAACATTATTGATCTGGAGTATCTATCTGAAACTTTTCTAATGTCCAGTTACTTTTGCGATCATAGGAAAATATGTCATACTAAAACGAAATTATTATTTCTGTTGCTTCAAAAATATATGAACCTAGTGAATAATTTAAGATACTTTATCAATGACATTTTTATTGTTATTTATGGCTATAAATCTTAACAGTTAATTTACGGCAAGAGCACACTTTCTTTTTGCGTTTTACCTACGCTTGGCTGGGGATGTGGGTGTTTAAGTATTTCTTTCTTTCCTGTACAAAGACATAGGTGTATGGGCTCTAGTACTGGCTCCATGCGGCCATGAGCCTCGTCCATTGTACTGGGTAGAATTAGATACAACAAAACGAGAACAAAAACAACATAATTTTTCAGCACGTCTACGAGATATCCGATTGACCTTACGAAGGAAGTAATAAAGAATGTAAGTCATGTCGAAATAGCGTTTTAATTGCATGTTGTCGTTTGAGGAACAAACCACAGTTTTGTACCTCCAGATGTCTACCGCAAATTCAGCCTTTATGATGACGCTTTTATAGGAAAAGAAACTGAAGCGGAACCACTTCGCCGATAAGCGATCTCAACAGTCGATTAAACTTCTTAATGCTATCATTATCGATTTCCTCATGTAAGTGTTAGTAATTAAATAAATCGATGAGCATGAAGGTGCAGCATGTAGCGGAGAATAGGAGCAATTGAAGCTAAGTGGCCTTGTCTTATTTTATGCCGACGACGAGATTTTCGCCTTGATTGGAAGGTGTGCAAAATTAATTATTTTCTTACTTAGACATTGCGTTTGCACTCAACATTTATGAGATACATTTTTAAAGCTCTTGTTGAGAAATCGCGGAAGGCGATAAATGATCAAATCAGAATATAAATTATGTATTAGGTTTCAGTATTCAAAATATTAAAAAATTCGGTTTGGGTGGCTCAGTTGGTTAGAAGCTGGCCTAGTGATCCCAAGGACGCGGGTTCAAATCCGGCCCAGACTGTAGCTTTAAAAGTGATAGCTCCATGTCAGTGGCATTTAAAAAAACTCCTGTGGGACGATACTTCAACACACCGGTGACGCTGGTACGATCCTGAGTATTCAAAAACAAAATCTCTCGATATGTTGATTGTAAATTGATGAATTTGGGATTACTGAACATAAATGGACAGGTTATTGTCAAATGACATATCTTGCATACTAAGTGCTAATACGTAAAATTATAATATTGTCCCTTCGGAAAACTATTGACTGTCTCAAAAACATACAAACAAAAATAAAACTAAGAGACAGTTAATAATATTTATTTTTTACTTTCTCCAGTACGTACTTGAAAGTAAACAGAGAAAGCAGTTACTTATTGTATTACACCCAAACATTCTATAACACATTTCACCAGAAACACATATTTTGAGAGTCCCTGAATAAAAAAGCATTTTTAGAAAAATATCTATGTGTGTGTTTGTCTGCCTGTGTGTTATCTGTAAATAACTCATCTAACACGAAAACCAAGTCGATTAACTTCGTATGTAAGTTGAGCATCTTCCAAAAATGCAGCACGAAGGTTTTAAACAAATTCTTCCATCCCACACTACTCTTTACACGGACAATTTTTCGTTAATTTTCTCGAAAATGACTAAGTACTTTATTAAATTATACAGTAAGTTTCAGATATTTTCATGGCACGTCTAAAATTTTTTGGAATAGGTTATGAGTTTTCTCTATTTTGCATTACATTTGTATAGCTAATAAACAAGAGAGAAATAAACTCTCTACATAAAAATGTGGATCTCGTTAAAGGACACAACTTGTCAAATAGTTTTGTTTCGTGCAGTTAACCATTTCTGAGGTATTCCTGGTTATTGGTTTGAATTTTCAAATACGTATTACCTTCTTCCAATGGTATTCCCTATTTCCATTGTATCCTCTAGTAAATGTGTAGTAAAAGCATTTATACCAATGTTTATTTCAGTAAACGTGAAATGAAATTTAAAGAATTTAAAGAATTGTCTGTTGAAGAATAGGTATGGAAAACAATACAAAGGTAATACATCAATTTTTTATTGCGTGTCTTTGCCCCTCATGCTGGGTGAGAAAATTGTTATCAACATTTTCATTTCAAATCTAAATAGTGCTTTAAGTTTTCTAGAGCTCATGAGTTCCAGCCGAATAATTTTAACAGAACCTGCAACAGAGATTCATGACGAAGATGCCTTTTTCTAAAATTACTTTCTTTTTGGATTCAGGTGGTCTCAAAACATATATTTCCGATGAAATCTCGACATCGAATTTTTGGGTGGAATACAATACTTCCTCTTCCTTAAAAAAACAAAACAGAAAGGGCGTGGTAGGTGCGGGGTGTTACTTAAATACAATTTTGACAACCGTAAAATTTACATCCAAAGTGTTATATATTAATGGATGTGGAAAGCAATGGCGATTTCATAAGTAAAAGGAAAAAAAAAATCGATATTTTGACCTCAGATTACACTGTGCCTTTAAAGTCCCAGTAAGAGTAACAACCACATAATGTGCATTGTATGTACCTAGGTACTGCCATAAAAATGTGGGTGAACTACCGACACCTTAGATTGCACGACTGTTCTAGTGGCACGATCACAAAGAGAAGAAACAAAGGAAATGAATCTCGATACATTTCTCACTTCTTTTTTTAACCCTCTTCACTTTCTTACGAAGGGGGCGTTTGATAGATAGGGAACAAATAACAACAACAATAAGAAAAAGAGTTGGGGGACGTGCTCGGTTTGTTGTAACAGTGAGCGGGACCAATCGCATTCCCACGCACATTGTCTAGCGCGTCATCGTACTCCCTCTGGTTTACTCTGTGATCCATCTCCCGCAAAAACACATCATTACCTCTGTAACCTAAACCAGAGGCAACGACCTTCATCCAACGATTAAACAGTAACGCTCATTGTTGATGCCCATAGTTGAACCCTGGACCAATATGTCATTAAATGTTACAAGGTGGTGCTATACTGAAATTTGAGCTTTCCAGAAATTATATGTTCATCACATTCACTTTTACTTTTTCTACTACGTAGAGGAGGTATTGTATTCCACCCAAAAAATTCGATGTCGAGAATTCCATGATTTCAGGAATCGTGGGAATGACATTTCAGTGTTTGTTACTGTAGATGTGGTCAATGTAAGACTTAACTTGCAATGTGAACTCCTAGATTTACTGATGTAATGATAAAAAAATAAATGCAGAGTTTTAGTTGGCACAGACATAAAAAAAGAACTGTGTAAGGTTAAATATGTTGGTCTGAGGGAATTTGCTGCTTCTGTTACCGAAATATTTTGCTCCAGATGTGTCTCGGAACAAATTTTTTTCCCTGGGGAACATAGCAAAATCAAAACTGAGATCTCGCATTTCAGATGACCACCTCTTGGTGCAACTGCAGATACTGCGCCAGAGATTGAACATCTCATACGTTCGGATGATATTAATGTGTATAATTCCAATTTCACATAGTAAACATATGACAAACAAGCGAAGAACTTCCACTCCTCCATCCAACAAGAATGTTATGCGGGTTGCGTACACAGTGAATTTGGAGGAGACACTATTGTGCACATGCCTGGCATAACGTATTCCTGAAATTCAGTTATGTTCTGAAACCACAGAGAGCTGCAACGGGCACATAAGATAGTTCTGAAAATTAGAAAGAGGAAAGCTGTTTGTAAAATTTTGCAGGCCACTGAGTAAAAATTGTTTCAAATATGAATTACCGCTTAAGATTTGGCAGCATTAAGAAAGGACTTTGTTGGGAGACACAATGTAGATGTGGATTATGTTCATAAAGGGGCATGTATTTATAAAATTCAGGTAGGTAGTTTCTTCGCCTCTTTGCAGACGAGTTGTACTGTGATCCATTATCGGCAGTCCATAGCGCCTAAAGATCACGCTCAGTTTATGCTGTGACAAAATGGCAATGTGACAAATCTCACTGCTGACTTCATTGTATCAAATGATAGGTCTATTTACTTTTTCCTCTTGTCATTTTATTTCGCTTTTAAAACTGAAACAGAGTTCTGTTTTATCGTTGATGGAATCTACAATTCTAACATGCATTTCGCAGTTGTTATGTCTTCCCCCAATCTTGACTCGTACTTTACTGTATTTCTCTGTCACACTCACTCAGACTGCTTCACAAGACAAACAGCTCCAAACTGTCTCTGACGGCATATACATTCTTTCAACTTTGCCTGTATACACGCTTAAAACTGTTACCAGCTATTTTTTCCAACACTTAACGACTCCGAAGAACTCCGTTTACTCCCCCCCCCCCCCCCCGTACTCGTTTATATAGGCGAGAATGACGTAGCACGGATGTTTCTCAAATTTCACATTTTCTCGAACTTCCCATAAACAGACCGGCAGTCGAAAGCCTCTAGAACAGTCTGGAAACGCTTTGTTTTGCCACACTCATAGCCTTCCTCGTTATAACCCTTCCGTTGTAGTTGTTTACTCACCGCGCAGTGGTGTGAGGTAACTTGACCTTCCCAGGTGCTGCCGCCCAGCGTCACAATGCAGGTTTGGTAGCAGATCCATCGAAGACCAAGCTATTGGAAAAGGTGTTAAAAAGTGCTGCACTAGGGAGCTTCAGTACCATTAAAACACCCAAGAAAACCACTGATTGTAGAAGGTATTCTACTACGGTAGGTCGATTACAGTGAGTTCTTTTGTCGCCAGTGAAAAGGAGATTTTTCTTTCAGCTACATATGATTAGAAAATACAGGTTTCTCACGGAGTTAAAAAGAAAGAGAGTAATTTACTTTAATAGTATATACGATTAAGAAAATCAAAGCTTTTTAGTGGCGCTTTCCTCTTCTTGCGTAAGTATTTATCATTTCGCTATATAAGTGACGAATAAGCAATGCGCAAGCATGGTGCATTTTTTTTACTTCTGACAATTCCCCACGGCCGTAACGACAGTAGGCAGCAAAGCAATGCCACGTTAAAAAACCCAGAACAGAGAATATTGTGACGCCGGGCGCGGTGCATAACACGGGACGGTGGGGGCTAAGTAACTTCACACCACATACCAGGCCGACGAGCAACGAAAGTCGCCCAAGGTCAGACTGCCTCGCGCGAGTGTTTGTGTATACGTGACTAACAATGAGTGGCAGTATTAAAAGGTTTTTTTTTTTCCAGAGCCTTCGAGAAAGATCTAGTTACGTTATCACGTGGAAGGTCAGTGTAACGTCATCCTCGCTATATAAGGAAGCGAGGAAACAGCAGAGAGAGAGTTACAATTAGAGTTTCGAGTCTGTCAGTGTGTCAGTGGTTCGGCCGTCGTGAAGAAGATTTAACGAGCATTGAGTGTATCGTCGGAGTTAGTATATGAGAGACAGAGAAAGTGAATGGACTTAAGCAAGGTTAGGAGAAGTAAACAGTTGTGAGATGTGATATCACGAAAGACTGTAGACTTAACGACCAGAAGAGGACTGTGTATTTGGACAAAAGTTTAGAGCACAATACAGTGATAGAAAAGCACTGGACTTTGTTACAATATGCTTCTTCGTTCTTAAACATACACTCGTTAGGCATTCACCTTTTGTTTATTACGCCACATGTTTTTTGGGTTATGTATAAATCTTTTGCGATAACTTATTAAAGTCACAAATAATTTCCGTAATTTTTCATAGACACAAATAATTTACCCAAAAGATGAGTTCTTTGAGGCTTTATTTTACTGAACGTTTTAAAGAAACCACAGAGAAAGCAAGCTTCAGCTTGGAAGCTTTGAGCTTCTAAAGCGTCATCTTCCGCCAAGTTTTCCTCCAGCATCCTGAAGGAAATAATATGTACCTGCTCGGTTCCTACCGGGGAAGATGCTCCATTACAGCCTCCTTATAATATCGTTTCACTCACCCCCCTCCACGCTTCTCTCAAAAACTGTCATCTCGCATTTTTTAAAAAGCTTTTTGGCGTCTTCATCGTCCCGTAGAGCGGGAAAGACGATGAGAGTGCAGGAGAGGGTTTCACGTTGAGATTAAAAGCAGAGAGTAGTAGTACAGAAATGGAATCTTAGACTTTAGATGCTCTCAACCCCTAGCAAATCACATTGTTTTCCCGTAAGCTAATCACCCGAGAGGGAAATCTCTGATTCAGAAACGTGTCTGATTTTCTGCATAAGCAGCTGTTGTTGAAATATATCTTCCTAATACTAGAAACATTAAATTGACCAATCTACTTTAAGGGAAGATTCAATTAAAATGGCAAAAATTAAGATTTGAACTTCCCCCACTATGTATAATAGATATGGGAAGAATTGTACTCGATCCAAAATTTCGACATGAGATTTTAGCGTAAATATATATTTTGAAACCACTTGAATAAAAAGGATTTGTAGAAAAGGATCTGTGTGTGTGTGTGCGTGCGTGCGTGCGTGTGTGTGTGTGTGTGTGTGTGTTAACAGCATAACTTAAAAACGGAAAGTCGGTTAAAAAGTAAGGCTTGTGTTGTATATTTCAAGAAAGCTACCTTTACATATAAAAGTTTTCGAAAACTTTTTTGATTAAATGCCCTATGTTTAAGATATTTTTACGGCAAGCGAAATGCATATTTTGAATTTTCTGAGCATAGCCCATGTAGTCCTGTGTACTCTTGATGACTTTTGCGTGACTGGTAAACCCTAAGAGGTAGACCAAATTTTACTAAACAAAATATGTAGATCTCATTAAAACGCACCAAATGCATTCTTTTTTGCCAGTGAACCATTTCGGAGATATTCCTTGTGATTTGTGTAAGTTGTGCAACACTTAATACTTTTCTCAAATGCAAGGTTGTTATTCACCTTTCTATCTCTTGGTCGTGTAAAGAACGGAATTTCAAAGCCTTCATATAGTGACCAGCTTTAACAGATTTGACTTCGCTTGAAGCCTACTGTATTCTCATATTTCCCTTTCTCCTACATGAAAATTAGCAATTAGGTAATTTCTGCAAATGTTTATCTCGATTAACATGAAGGATAGAGCAATAAGAGTTTGTAAGAATAGCTGGTAGAAGAGTAGAAAATGTCAGGTGAGTGAATCACATTTCTTTCTTTTTTTTCTTTTCGTCATATAAACCCAAACTTTGTGCTTCGTTTTCCAAAAGTTTCATTTTTCAAAATGTATGTTCCATTTTCTCACAAACTATGAGATACATTTTGCTGAAACTTTGCACACTTATATAACTACATACAAACTTCAATTCCATATAAGTAACTCTTGATAGCTGTGACATTTCGCACTTGATAACAGTGCACACATTGGAAAATAGAATCAATTTTGGAATATTATGTTACAAAATCATATAAATCAAGTTTCAGAAACTAAAATCCTGATTCAAATGTCTGGCCATAATTGAATAACAATGTGCAACATTTTAACTATCTCAGTAGGTTATTTTTAAAACGGTACATTTTTTTTTTAATTTTGAAAAAATACCTATTTAATTTTATAAGAAGTATTTGTTCAATTCTATTCAAATTTTTTACATGTGTCATAAGGGAGTAAAACATAAAATTTTCATGAAGCTGTAACCAAAAGCAAGGTAGATAGAGTTGTTCTCTACTACGTACTTCCTGCTTTACCAGGTTAGATTCACGGTACTGCCGGGACATTTTTTCCCTCTGAGAGACCCGGTTCGGGGTGCACTCAGACTTGTTAGGTCCCTAAGGGACCCAATTGAGGAGTTTCTTGCTGGAGAACTAGAGACTCTTGGGTGTGATAACCGCATTTATCAGCCGGGAGAGACTTCGCGACCCCGTACCTCCCTCCAGGTCTGCACTCCTCTCATAACTCCTTTGGTGGGCAGAGGTGAGGTACACAGCGGGTGTACCATAAGCCTTGGCCCCGAAAGTGCTGTTGCGCTGCGAGCTTGCTTAGTTTACTAAGTACTTACAGTAAGCAAAGGAAGTATTGTATATTTCACTCAAGATGTTGGTGTCCAAATTTCACCATAAACATATATTTTTAGGATCTTTTAATATGACTTCGGGGCATAATATGGTCGCACAACAAAGGACGGACGGGGTCAAGTTACTTCACACCACATGCTATGCCGGCGAGCGGGCAAAGACGTTCAGGACTGCTCTGTGTACCTAACTGCCAACAATCGAGGTGGAAGAAACAAAGAAGCTTTCGCGAACGTTCACGAGACATCTAGCTACATAATTTCCGGTGCGTGTGTGTGGAACCCGTAACGTCATCTCCAGTATATAAGGAGAGCTGTGAAGAGCGGAGTAACCTTTAGAATTGAGTTACGGACATGAGTCGGTCAGTATGTCAATGAGTATGAGACAGCTGTGCGTGTGTGTCGTCGTAACAAGATTCAACGAGCGTTGCGAGCGATTGTAACGTCGTAATTAACATATGAGAGGCAGAGGAAGTGAAGAAATGCACCGAAAAGACTGAGCAAGGTTTTGAGAAGTACAGTTGTGATAGCCCGAAAGACTGTAGAATGTGTGTAGTACAATTTTAGAAGACAATAAAGTGATAGAAAAGTAACCGGACTGGATTTTTTCGTTTTACCACAATATTTTAATATAATATCTATCGTTACTGCTGGTGGAGCCTACAAGGTGGTCTTAAAAATGAGTTGTTGACTTACCGCATTGACTAAAATATAAGCCCCACTTTTGATCCATTTTGCAACGGCAAAAAGCTTCTATTGCAGCTTAATTTTACATACCTTTACTGATAAAAACCTATGCTTATTCGCAAAAATACAGTTAGCGTCTGTTAAGAAAGTGGTAGTATGTATTATGCAACAATACAAACTTGTATTGAAATTTTGCCCTTAATATTGTGTATATTATTCCGTTAGCTGCTATAGAATGTGCTGGATGGCAGTAGGGTGACGTGAATAACGGAAAATATTGTGATGTTTGATGACGTCTACGCCAGATGTGACCAAGGTGGGCGTCACTTAATGTCTCCACCAAAGAGGTAACCTACCAGTACTGGAAGGGAAGGGCTGAGTGGTATCTCAGGAAGGTATTTTCCAATGGTGGCTGGGAATGTGATGAAGGTACACCCTATAGAAACAGACATGTAACTCCGGTATAAAGAAGTTTTAATCGACACAAATAAAGTTACTGGACTACATGAAAATGTAAGAAGAGAGGAGGGTCAGTTATAGATAACTGCTGGTTTTATCTCTGCGGAGATTGCTGGTGTCCAGAGTCAATGATGATACGTCCATGAGAAATTTAAAGATCTGAATATCGCACATTCATCCTGGCAAGTGGAATCGACTCTCCGCTAAGTCAAAACTCGTCACAATATCGCCAACGTGTTTCGTGCCAACGTGATGTAATATATACTAAGAAAACAGTTTACGTACATATGCATAAATACAAGAAAATAAACTTTATACTGTGGTATATTATGGTTATTGGGAGGTCGGCGCTGGGCCTGAGAACTAGAATCTTCTGCATATTTCACTGCCTAGAACGCTCCAGAACTTTGTGGAAATTCTAAAGCTCTCCGCCTGGTGGCGGAATTAGAGAGTCTCAAAACGAGTGAGTTAGTGAGTGAGTTTCTGATGCGACGAAAAGCGTTATTCTTCGTGCAAGTTAGTAACGACTGTAGCACGTTAAAGCGAGAGCTGTAGCTGTAATGGATTCCAGACAACTTGTGTTCAACTCGCCAGTAAGTGAACCGTCCGGAAGAAGAGGCTCCATGGGACATATTTTGTTACACCGCTACGTCGCTGAAGAAAGTGAACTGAATATGAAAACAAAGTGACAGGTGGAGTACTTCACATTCATAAAGTGACTATATGAGTTAAGTGAACTAGGTTCAGTTTTGAAAATTGGACCAAAGCCACAATGTGGTCGTTTTTCTTGCCTCAATCCAGGCTTTCATTTTCCCTTTTCCTCGAATTTTAAAGGTGTAACTTATTTTCAAGACAATGCGGTATTTCAATTGTAGTAGATCATTCAGAAATTTTATAATAGGTTGGTTTGCGAGTGTGCTTAGTTATATTAGATAGAAACAGCGATAACCGTGAAAATGATAAGCTTCAAATTAATATGTGCAAACCCATGGCTACATGCCTAGATATATTCAGTAAAGATTATACATATAATATACATTTTCTGTTACTATACTATGTACATGTATCTAAAACTAAAACAAATAAAAGAGAAGGAGAGTTATGTAATTACTTTAGAAGTGTTGTTTGCAGTATATATTGCCACTTGTAGAGAACAACCTTTTTCTAGGAAAATAATGGATTATAAATAACAAACATGGCCATCTTGCATTTACTGCGCATGCGCGATAGATACTACCTGCCTAAATAAGAAGCGAAATCGACTGGATTGGCGAGGAATTTGTGATATATAAAACCCATATACCGGGTGGAAGGGAAGCATTACCAGCGGTAGATCTCGATATTTGGAACACATTTTATATCTTACATTTTTGTCTCTGAGCATTTCCTACGGGGATATTTTAGTTTTCTCAAAAACAAGCTGTCAACTCTGCAGATTGTGTGAGTAATAACTTTCCCTAGCTCAGTACGTAAACAAACTGACTAACTTACTTAATAACTAACATAAACACATACCGTGCCTTGTCCTTTCGTGTTTACTGTGCGAGTGTAGTCCAATTACAAGCGTTAGCTCCCAAAACATTACACGAAAGCGCCGGACTTGTTTACATCCACAAACCAGATTAATTCCCTGGCCAACGTCAACGCAACGGAGTATTGGTGGAAGCACTTCGATTGTTTTATTCCGCAGTAATGTTGGAAGTACTTGCACTGTTTTACTCTGGAGTATTGGTGGAATCACTTCCATTGTTTTACTTTGGAATAAAGGTGGAAACACTTCCATTGTTTTACTCCGGAGTAATGGTGGAAGAACTTCCATTGTTTTACTTCGGAGTGTTGGTGGAAACACTTCCGTTGTTTTCATCCGGAGTAATGTTGGAAGAGTTGCACTGTTTTATTCCGAAGTATTGATGGAAGCACTTGCACGATTTACTCCCCAGTATTAGTGGAAACCACGAAAATCATGTCGGTGCAATTTAGATAGAAATATTAAAGTAGGTACTTGTTTTCTCTGTGTTAATTTTAGTTTCCATTTAAAAAGTGTAGTCCTATATGGAATCCACTATCTAAAAGTACCTCTTTAGTCTTCAGAGTACAATAAGTAACAATAAGTATGCTCTTAATTTACAAGTTAAGAACATAGCAACGTATATGTAATGTTTCCTTACGTCTTTTTGAACAGTAAGCTCATTGTGCCCAGCGAATATTTTACGTGGTATTTAATAGAACTAACAAAGCCTTATGACGACAATAACCGAACAATGGCTTTACTATCCATCCAACTCATTATGCCCAGCAAGTCATCTGCCACACCTGAACTGTCGAGCATTATGCTAATGACAGCAGCATGTCCATATTTTCATTAGCGAAACATTCTTATTTACATCGGATCATAACAGTTGCAGTTGAGAAGTTTTCTTAACTTACCCGTTCCTTTGTTGTACGTTATTTTTCCTTGCGTCACTGTGACCAAGAACTGAAATATAAACAATGACACTGCAGAATGACGTGGCTTCGTAAGAATAGACCAGCTCATGTCGGGAACAAGTACAGGGATTATACGAGTTTAATGACCTAAACTTGGCGTGCTTTGGCGGATGTGAATGTTAACAAAAAGTCTGGTATGTGGTTAAGTGTCTGTCTTGACAACGCTTTAGGAGCATTCACTTTCAAACGACAGAAAATAATGAGAAATAGGAGAAGGAGAGACAAGATGGGGTATTTAATGTTTAATGATATGGCTATACACAGATTTAGCAGTTTTAAAGCGATGTTTGATGCTTTTGTGCATTTGTCACATTCAGCAAAGCAGAATAGAAATGCAAGGGAGAGATCCATTATATTATTATGTTAGTCAAGGCTGTCATAAATCACCCGTTATGTTTGTAAACACAATGTTTTAATTTTATTTTTGACTTCTTATTAATCTTTACTTGTGGTTAAAGGAAAGTGGCAGTTACGATAGAAGTATCTCGCTTTTCTATGCAAGTTTACTATAGTTTAGTGTTCTACCTGATTCAGAGCCTCATGTCGGTATGTAAAATAAACTCCGGAGAAAGATATGCCATAAAGGCGATATATTGATTATTCTGTTAGTTGTTAGCTCATTAAACTTAATTGTTATTTTTCACGAAAAAATTGATACCCAAATTTCGCACCGGAATTGCACGCTCTGAGGTGTAAAAAAGAAGTTAAAAGATCTGGTAAGAGAAACATCTGATAAATCTGAAACTTACTAATTCAGTCAAGCACCATTTTGGATATAATGCGAAGACATTCAACGAATGCTCCCACTCATAAATACTTAAGAGAAACAATATTATATTTCTCAAAAGTGTTCAAAGATTTTGTTTAAATAATATAAATCTATATCTATTGACAAATATAGATATATTCATATAACTTTCTATAAATATTTTTAACTGTTCTTTTACATTACACTGTAATGTTAGTTGGAAAGTTGAATCAAACTTGAAATAACAAGTATGTAACTCTGTATAACTGGGAAAGCCATAAAAGGAACTTAAAAAAATTACTGTGTTATATATAGTTTTGGCGTTATTCAGAAAGAAGACTTTCAGCTTTCCCAAACAGGAATTATTATTAGAGCGTATGGACATTAGTGATTAGTCCTATACTAAAATAAAAAATAAGCAGAATTGTAATAAAGTTCTTGAGAGCAATGTTGATATTAGATATATACTCCAACATAAAAGTATGCTAATATTCTCTTGTTCTAAGACACATGAAGTTAGTTTGAAAATAGATGTTTTTGCAAGATATTTATTCATCTTTGAGCGAAAGAACTGCTCTATTTTACATGCGATAAAGTCGACCCTGACATGAAACTTAGGCAAAAATTAGCGAAAAAGCCAGAATGGTTCCTCTTGCTCCAACCACTTGAATATATTAATAATAGCGATAATAACTACAATCATAAAAAAACATAATATTTATAGTTTTAGTGTTATTGTTATTAGGTATATTTTACCTTTTGTAGATTAAGTATAATTTTATTCTATTTTTTCTTTGAAGGAAGTAAAATCCCTACTTATTTTCCACTCATTAAACTATTACTCAAAATTTTTTAATTAAGTTTTTGCTATATAGTCGTTGTTTGTTAAATCTTTCCTACATATTAAGCGATACACAATGGAATGCGAAGTAGTCACTGGTTTGTTTGCACAACGGTATGAATGAGCTTGAAAAAGTAGTACGTTAGTTATTTTGCTTTTATTTTTTAACCAGTGGATTATGGCTCACAGCTAAAACATTTGTATTTTCGTGTTATTACTTAATTCAAAGCACGGAGGAAGTAGGAGCAAACTGTGTCGCCGGCAGTCAGCCACCGCTCAAAAAGATGCTGGGTGTTATTTAACACCACTGCTTGTTAGTACGCGGCCCGACGACAATAGAGCGGTCATAACAAAGACAACTGAGTGCGGCAGAACAAAGGGATTCCAGTAATCCTGGAAGCTGTTCACGGAGCCGGGCTCATTTACAGTAGTTTCGAGAAAATCTTCCAGAAAGTTCACCGGCACTTCGCCTGGACTCTGAGAGAGTCAGTCAATTAGCCACCGAGTTTGAGTGAGTGTATCCTCAAAGCCAACATTTGTAAGGTAGTGAAGTGTGTGTCAAGGTTAGGAGAGGACAGAACAGCTGTGAATTACAAGGTCACTACAAATTGGGCTTTGACATATGTATCACAATATACGAGTATGGATATGTTGTTGAAAACAAAGAGATGATCATGTGATTGTTAAATTTCAGTTATAAGATTTTCTACAGTTAGATATTATTTACCAAAGGAGACAGATATGAGGAGATGCAATCCTAAATCGAAATAAGAGCACTGATCAATTCTCCAGTGTGTTCTGGGACTTGGTTGGCAATTCAATGTAGAAGACGAACATGATCTTGTGACACACGTAATTTTAAAATCAGTGACTAAGGAAAAAATGTTGTGAGGATGCGACCCTCTAAGGATTCCCACAGCCCTAAGGAGATACGTTTCTTTTTCTTTGAGACAATTTTAATGGCTTGAAAGGAGAATAAAAAGCATATATATATACTCTATTCTTATACGCTAAGCACCAATTTCACATTCACCTCACTGGATTATACATTCCTTTGTTACGTATACCTATATAAGCACTGTAATTGATAATTTTTTTATTCTCCTTCATTTCATTTTTCCTCAGCGTCTTCTTTCAGCTTTCCTCCCACCTCCCTCCTCACTCTCGAAATTCTTTTATTCATGTCTTAATTGAATGCGAAATTCCACATGAATCCAGTATCTCGGCTTGGTTCCTTAGGGGTAGACTAACCGCATTACATTTTCCCTATAACGCACGTTCCCAAACGAGGTACAGGCAGCCAAGTGGAATTTTCGAAACTAAAAAAGAACGTACGGACAAAAGGAATAAGATTCCCTAATGAGCTCGCTTTTCTAAGCATCCAGCACCACATATACCCCATTCCTTCCTCTTTTCTCAAATGATACAAGAATAAAGAAGCCAGTAGCAGGGGGAGGTAAAGGAGAACGCAGTAAACAAGATACAAAAGAGAATTGAAACGGGGAAAACTCTCAGCACCAAAACAAAATATCAAATAAGCTTATTATACTTTCATTTTGCTACCGGACCTTTTAATGGTTTTGTTATGCCTCAGGAAAGGAATATTGGGGGCTATAATAATTGCACGGTAGATGAGGGCACGTTTACGAAATGTGAAATTTAAGAAAGCTATTAATGTGGAAATACAAAGATTTAAGGAAGAGAAACTACCTGGGCAATTGATCTGTATTACGTTACCGAAGAAATAGGTACCGAAGCGGGGAAGTTCATAAGAGCAAGAGAAATTGGTGTTTTAAGTTTTCTTTAGGTAAATTTTTCAGTCATTGAGATAACAAACCCATTTCTTAATTTGCAGCTATAGTTGAATAATAAATCCCATGTTATATTGGATGACTTTTTAATCAAGTATCTCTATTTTATGCTCGGCCATGCTATAATGGACCTCACTATATCCACCACTGACACTGCTATGCACAAATTCACAACGACACTGATAATCCACCAATCAAAGGTACACCAGTTCATCTCAAAGCGGAACTATTGACTGTCGTATTTTCAATTGAATAAGAACTAGTTCGAGTTGGAAAAAATAAAATTGTCGAACTTGAGTGAAACTGATTAAATTAAATTTATCTTCTTGTTTTTGAAAGACTACTATTTTCTAGCTTACAGTATATTAACTTTCTGTATCATTATGTCGATGCCAGCATAGCAATAAAATCAATAATTTTGCAGTTGAAGGCACAAGTATTGTCTCGTATATACAATCGAATAACAAATACAAGACAGTGATATAACATGCAGCGCTGAATATAAAAAACATTCTGTGAAAATGTTTTAAACATAGACATGATTGATCATAAATAGTCGTCTGAAACTTGAGTATAATGCCAATTAAGGTGCTTGTATGAATATTATGAAACTGCTACCGCTCTTTTCATAAAATATAGTCGCAATTAATTGCTGCCATTATGCTCTCGTCACATAATACTATATTAACAGGATTTGCAAATAATGCTATATTCAAAGATAATATTAAGAAACAAATCAATAGAACAAATGACAAACTAACTTTCTAGGCTGTGAAATATTATATACAATGGAAATATATATACACAGTAAACTATAAACAAAAACAATAAATAGAATTTTGAAAAAATAAAGCCAGAAAAGACCGTTGTTGTAGTGTTTAACGCCCGCTTTTACTACTACGGCACCGCAGGCGGTGACACTGATGATACATGAAGATGGAGCACCGGTGGAATGAGATGGTGGGGGAAACCGGAGTGCCCGGAGAAAACCCGCCCTGACGCCGCTTCGTCCACCACGAATACCACATGCGGGTCCCTGGGATCGAACCCGGGCCGCCTAGGTGGTAGGCGAGCGCGCTAACCGCTTGGCCACGGCGCCGCCGAAAAGACCGTACAATGAATTCATAAGAGATGATAAGGTTTAAGGTTCAGGTTTAAGGATGCTCAGTTACTAAAACATCAGTGTCTTTACAAGATGATGGCAGTTTCTACAATATGAATCCGACATATGGACTGTGGTGACACAATGTTCAGCTAGAATAATTCTTCCTCTTCTTCATCTGATTACACTCCCCTTATGTAGGACTTAAAAGCCAGTGCCTAGGGTCAGACGCCTGTCGGGGAGCACAGGAACCTAGGGACTGGACAGAGTGAAGACCTAGAAGCGGATGATCAGCCCAGCACCAGGTATGATAGTGAGGAAGAGTATGATATCGTTGAATGGAAAGGTGAGTATGGAGAAATTGGTGGAATGAGTGGCGGGGGAAACCGGAGAACCCGGAGAAAACCCACCCAGACGCTACTTCGTCCACCACGAATACCACGTGCGGGCCCCTGGGATCAAACCCGGGCCGCCTAGGTGGTAGGCGAACGGTCACGGCACCGCCCAGCTAGAATACAAGCTGTAGAAATGAGATTCCTCAGATCAGTAGCAGCATATCAAAGAAAAGAAAAAAACGTAATTCAGAAATAAGATAACAAGCGTAGAGGAACAAATACAACACTTAATAAGAATGACTGAAAACAATACCAAAAGCAGCATACAATTATTCACACGACATAGAAGAAACTTAGGAAGACTTAGGAAAACATTTTAAGCAGCAATGTGGAGCCGGAACAGACCAATGAAAGGGCTAACCCTCGATGAAGAAGAAAAAGATGATGACGATGATGATGATGATAACAGGACTTATTATTGTCCTCGTTTAGTACATAACCTCTTCAGTCTACTTCCAAAGCAATTCTTTGGATCAGACACCTGTTGAGAAGTGAGCTAGATTACTTGATTGGAAGATCAGCCCAAATCAGGTTAGGGCAGTGAAGAGAAAATGAAATGAAGAAACGAATGGATTTAAATTAAACTCATAACATTAAAAAATACA
Organism: Tenodera sinensis; assembly: GCA_030765045.1. Lineage (NCBI taxonomy): Eukaryota > Metazoa > Arthropoda > Insecta > Mantodea > Mantidae > Tenodera > Tenodera sinensis. The sequence goes on along the minus strand of CM060963.1, from coordinate 174,041,465 downwards.
AGCTATCATTCACCTAGAGAGAAAAATCGAGAAACAATTTCCTTCTCATTGATAGTCTCGAAAGCCAGAAAGCTCCCTGGGTCAATGTAATTTATTTCGCCGTATTCTTCGGTAATTGCCACTGTTTGTGGTAGTTAGCGAGATAGAATTTACAAGTTTAGTTCCCTCACATTGTGGGGAAGTTTTATTAGAGGTACTTCGTATCCCTCCATAGTCTGGAAATATAAATGTGAGCTATGGTAGAAAAGTAACATAATTCAAATAATAAACGAGATTGTTGGTGAACAATCTTATCGTAGGTGGAACCCACCGCTTTGAGGTTAGAGTCATATCCCACATATCTTATTATTCTCCTTTTTTAAGCTAAAACTGTTCTGGCTCCTTTTTTTTCCCCCCCTTTTCCTTGCTCTCAACAGTCATGTTGTTTGTGGCACCCCTATTTGAAGAACATACTACTCTTAATAAGTAAAATGTTATATCCGCAAATGAAGCAAATACTGATGTAACATTGTTCATTATCTTATCTTCAACTATCACAAGTTACCTAAAACGTCTGACCTCTGTTCCAAAATTTATCTGGGAAGGTAAGACCGTCGAATCAATGTGCATTATGTCATCAATTAATAATGAGTTTAAATACTTCATCGCAAAGATCTGACCAGATAATTTTAAACTCTGTAAAAAAAAAGTAACATAATTTATATTAATTTCGATTAGTGCAGTTGGACTTACTCAGCACTGCCAATTGAAGAAAACAAAACCCAAGAATTTCATATATCTTGATCTTCCGTTGTTTTTATAACATAAATCCAATATATAGTCTCAGATAAATCTCATTTTATTTATTTTTTATTTTTAACATTAAGAAATTACCTTTTTACTGAAGAAATACATTAATTACTACAACAACTGTTAAAACACAATTGTGAAATTAAAATGTGCTTTTTGGACTGTCAGTCCTTTGTAATAGTGTGTATGTTTTTAGCGATTTATGGAATACAGTTGGTCACACTGGCTAGACAAAAGAATGACCTAGTGATAATTTGTACAAAACGGAGGAATGACCAGGTAAATAATTCGTATATGATAATTTAACGCCTCTGCACTTGTAACCCCTAAAAGCCTGTAAATTCCTTTTTTACTAGATTTGTAGTTCTTTTCTCTAATTGCAATATCAATTCTATGATAACTGCCGTTTATCACTAAGCAAAGTTATTTTTCTATAATTCTTCAGGAATGAAAGTTTGGAGTGATGATTTCGGAGTTTTTCAGCAACTTCCCCTATAGACAGGACCCAGGGCATGTGCAAGTACTTCTTTCTCCCTGCGGCATCGCCGACAGAGGACCTACCAAGGATCTGTCCGGCGCAAAGCTGTGGTGTTGAAGTTGTAGTAATTGACGTTAATGCTTTTACAAATGTAAGGCATTCATCGATATGAAAATATTAGTTTCAACCTTTAACAAACTTGCTTTGCAACACCTGCTGCTCAGGCCAAAGTCAGAGATACTAATATAATACAAGTTCAAGTTATCATTACCAACACATCAAGTATTAACGGAAAAGCCAGATAGGAGTGTATCTAATGATGAAAGGAATCGATAGATCGATTTTCTCGAGAAGGTATGCGTACACGTGACGACCGAGAAGGTTCCCAGAAGATTGCTTGCAATTATCATGTCTGGTGTCGGAATACATGGAAACCGAGAGAAAATTACACAGTATCAATATCCACCTTTATTGCGAACATCCTGTGCAAGCAAGAGTGATATTAAACATTATTGTCATCTATGTAAGAGTTGCACAGAAACACTTCCTCTCAGCGCAACAGTGGTATTCTGTATCCCTCCAGCTAGGTAACACTATCAACGATGCCTCCTTGCTCGACTAGTTATCTATATTTTAGCGGGCTATTATTTTATGTACAGAGGAACAGCAGCTGGTTATTTAAACTGCAACACTACGTGCAAATTTTTAGTGTAGCAATCAATGAAATAAAATCAAAGTATCAAGCTTTCAACAAACCCCTTTACAGCTTTCACAAATCAGAAAGCTGGAATGATACTGCATTAGGGAAGCAAAACTCTCTAACATTATAATTAAAACCCTATGTAGTCCTGGTTTTTCCAATGAATCAAAATTAAAAACGGATCGTCTACTCCGAAAAATTCTATACTTGTATAACTAAGCGTTGCGAAGTGACTAGCCGTATGCGCTTATTTGCGCGCTTGGGTGTGCCACATCCGGCTTTGGTTCTACATAAACTCAGCGCGTAAAGCGTGCATTGAACATGTAAATACTGTAAACTATAATTAATGTTAATTTTAGCCTGTAAGCCGGGCCCTTCTGTACCGGCACCGGGCAAATGTTTTCTATAATAAAATAAGTTGAAGTTAAGTTGTATAACACTCTTACCTTATAGAAGATACTGGAAGTGTCGTCCACCCTCGGCTAAACAAGCATTATATCGGGAAAACACATTCTGATTCACACGATTAAGTTGGGCCAGTGTAATGTTTGCGATTTCATTTATAATATTAGCTCTTCCAATGTATGAAGATTTTGTCTCGTAAAACTTGTCTTTCGGGTTACCCCACAAGTAGCGAGAGGGACACACACCAACACTAATCACTCTATCTTCAAACACTTTCCTAATTTTATTCATGGACTTCTCTGCTGTATGGACAGTAGCAGAATCTTGTTGAAACCACCCATATGATTTTTCTTCTTCTGTCAGTTCCGTTAAAATGGGATCTAAATGTCATTTCGGTACCTCTTTGCATTTACAGTCTGCTCTTTGACCCATTATGCGCCTAGCACTAACAGCATACCAAATTTCAACTCTTAAGATCATAATGAAGGATTTCTTGAACGGATGTGGATTTTCAGAGGCCCAGTAGGAACTAGCCACGCGCACAACGGCAGCCGGTAATGGGGGAATCCAGCAAGGTCAAGGGAGAGGCGAAACGCCGTGTGCTCTGTTAGGTTTAAAATGAAGAACCCTGTATTTTTATCCTACACCAATGTAATTTTACTATAACACTGAATTATAACATGTTACATAAATTACCAATAATAATTACAGTAACAATTTATATGCAAAAATTCTTGAAAGTTAAACACACACACACACACACACACACACACACACACACACACACACACACACACACACACACACACACACACACTTCATTTAAGTGGAAAGTTATTTCGAAACCCTGTGTGATGTCCCATAATTTTTACCGAAGCTATGTAAAAAATCTGATGTGTTGCACTCACATGACTTTCTCTACTCTTGTACTAACTATTCTAACAAACTCTTATTCCTATATCTCCATGTTAGTTAAGATAAACATTCGTACAAATTATCTTATTGCTCATTTCCTTGTAGGTGCAAGGGAGATATTAGAATACAGCAGGCTTTGTGCGACAGTCAAATCTTTTTGATCTTTGAGATTCCGTTCTCTTTGCACGATTAAATAACTATAAAAAAAATGAACAACGTTGTTGCATTTCGCTAAAGTTCTTAGTTTTCCGAAACTCACACACATAACAAGGAATATCTCCGAAATGGTTCCCCTACAAGAAAATTTATTGAGACAAGATTTTGTCTATCTCTAACGGTTTGCCAGTTATGCAAAATTCGTCCAGAGTAAATACGACTACATGGGTTATAGCCAGAAAATTCAAGATATACATTTCATTTTTCATCAAAATATCTCAAACATATGATATTTTAATCAAAATCGTTAGAGCCATTTTCAAGAAAATCAAAATTTTCGAAAAATTTTCCATGTAAAGGGTAGTTTAGGGCGGGGCTATTTTCTTCAAAATCTTCGTGTCCCATCCTTGAATGACAATAAACTTAAATACCAACTTTGGTTTTTAACCGACTTTTCGTTTGAGTTATACTGTCCACAGACTGAAACACAGACTGACACACAGACCGACACACAAGACACACACACGGATCTTTTTCTAAAAATGTTTTTTATGGATTCAGGGGGCCTCAAAACATATATTTCCGGTGAAATCTCGACATCGAATTTTTGGGCGAAATACAATACTTCCCCTACTTACCAGTAGAGAAAGTAAAAAATAAGTTACCCTACGCATCTTACAAGTAATAAACTATTATCTTCCTACATTCTTGTGGAATTACGCATCCAAAACGATTTATTTTTTCGAAATCTGCTGATCAAAGAATGAAATGCCATTAGACTTTTTTGTCTGTAATGCTTCTGTGAAGAACACATTAGAAGGAATGCATTAAGTTCCCTTCCACCCGGTATACGTTGCTAACCTTCCAAACTTCTCATTTGCCTAAGAAACAGTTTTCCACTTGGTGACTTGCTGAAATCGGGGAATTTCACTTCCATTCTAATTAAAGAACTGAACTACGCAAGGTTCTGCAACTGTGCAATAGCTGAGCGTAACTGAATTCAGTAATGCCTGAGCTAATCGTTTTCTTGTTGACTTGATTTCATTTTAATATAATTACCTTAGCTGCTTTATCTTAATTAATTGCCTATTTTCAACTCTTAAATTGCCTAGTAATTACTTCAATTCTGTGGACACAGTTTAAATGAAAATTATTTATTGCAATTATATATTTATTCTCTCAATCACTTTTGTCGCATTTTTAATAACCTTTTCCGTGAATAATTGCGGTAGCACACACACTTCCAGACTTTAGGGAAGGTGAGGTTAGAGAATAATTTCAATCGTTCAGCCAGGAATCGAACTTGAGCCTGGATTTGGAAGCTAGCTGTGGCCGCATCGTTGCCATGATAGAGCAGGTGGTAGGATCGCTACATTTTCGCAGTTAGAAGCACCCCGGCGGATGCTGGCTTAGCTTCCCTCCCCCCTTGGGCTTGTACCATCCCGTGGGGGCCCCGGAAGCCAGTGGTTTCCAATCCGGGGGACGAGATTTGCAGAGTGCATTGTTCCCCCTGCCGTGCTGCTGCCGCGACCATCGCCGATCCTACCAACCCTTCAGTTTTCAGTCTATTGAAGAAACACCAAGATGTTACACTATCCGGGTATGTGTCATTTTGAGAATTACTATCAACTGACATGTAGTGTCTTAAGGTGACAAATACTGGGCTTTCTAAATGGCAGAACGTAGCAAAATCTAAACCTTTTTAAGCAAAACAAAAACCAGAATTAGGTACAATTTTTGGCCCAAATTCTTTAAATGACACTAAGTATCCTTAAGGATCCTCAATCTCACACACATCAAACAGTGAAGATCACAGCTGGTGACCTGAACTAGAGGATAATTTAAGTTCTTGCCAGTTGCACGGTTCATAGCAAAGTGTAATGAATACAATTTATATTTGTAAACATGCGAGAATGTTTTGGTCGTGTGAGTAAAGTACGTCTTTAGCAAGCACTACAGCAGCAAGGGCCTCCTCCGCCTACCGAAGTGAGTACTTCTTGATGTTAATCCATCTTATCATTGCCTGGAAGCCCCCGTCATAGAAACAACGGCCTGGTAATTAATTAGACGGGTTTCACCCCGTGTCAAGCTTCTACCCACGCCGACCTCCTGCTGGGACCACTTTCAAGGTTAATCCTTTCGAAATGAGAAGGACAATAACTGAATTGCTACATAAGCTTCTGTTAATTGCATCTCCTGCTACGATTTAACCTCGCACTGACGTGCTACATTTCTTACGACATCTTTCTGATGGAACGTTAATATTTCATGCTGTCCTTTTATATCGGGATAGCTCGGTGTCTGTAAGCTGTCTTTCGTCAATGCTTCTGCCTGTCTACAAACTCTTCACAACTCTGTATCACGAGAGGCTCACTTATTCGCCTAACATACTGATGACTGCCTGAGAAATCCCACTACACTATATGATGTACTTCTCTGGAACAATAGCGCCTCATGATCTTGACTTCTGCAATGTTTCATTTCGTTCATTCATCATTCATCTCGGATTTTATGACCTAAAAGCTCGTGAAATATGCATGCATTTATACTGTAAAATTTAACGAAATATGACCTGAACTCTTGGAAACATGACCTAAAACTTAAAACAAAAAATCTGATGTGTTGCACTCACATGAATTCCTCTACACTTGTACTAACCATTATTACAAACTGTTATTTCTGTATCTTATTCGTATTACTTGAGATACACATTTGTACAAATTATCTTATTGCTTATTTCCTTGTAGGTGCAAGGGGAATATGAGAATACAGTAAGTTTTGAGCGATAGTCAAATCTTTTAAAGCTTTGAGATTCCGTTCTCTTTGCACGCTTAACATATAAAATGAACAACGATGTTTCATTTCACGAAAGTTTTGTTTTCCGAAACTAACACACGTAATAAGGAATATCTCCCAAATGGTCCACTCTACAAAATATTTGGGCATAGATTGTGTGTTTTTTGGCAATATCTACATTTTTGTGCAGTAAGATTTGGTTTATCTCTAACGGTTTATGAGCTATTCAGAAGTCAGCCAGAGTAAACAGGACCACATAGGCTATAGCCAGAAAATTCAAAATATACATTTCATTTGTCATAATTTTCATAAAAATATCTTGAACATATGTCATTTTAATCAAAATCGTTAGAACCATTTTCAAGAAAATCAGAATGTTCAAAAAATTTTCCATGTATAGGATAGTTTAGGTTGGAGCAATTTCCTTCAAAATATTCGTGTCGCATCCTTGAAAGACATTAAACTCGATTCCTCATTTTCAGTTTCCATCGCAATACTTAATAATTCACACAAAAACTGAGTGATGGACTTAATATTACAGAGAATTTTGATCTTATGTAGCTTAAGTTTCTTGATATGTCAAATGAAAATAGTTTTTCTAAATTTTGTATAGAAGATGGATGACTTTCGTCAAATTTAATGAACATCTCAACCTTATTGTAGTTTATGCATTAGTAGTATCTAGCCAAGTTTCCCAGCATGTTACTATGGGCTGAAGGAAAAAGAGAAAACGTTATGAATTTCTTCTTCTTCTTCTTCTTCTTCTTCTTCTTCTTCTTCTTCTTCTTCTTCTTCTTCTTCCAATGGCGCTACAGCCCAAAGCGGGCCTGGGCCTTCTTCATCCGAGACCTCCAGTAACCTCTATCCAGAGCTATCTACTGCTAATTTTTCCATTTTAGGAGCTGATAACTGTCCTCTTTCACTGAATCCATCCACCTTTTCATAGGTTTACCTATCGGTCGCTTTCTAAACATCACTCCTGTCCTCAGACATTGAAAAAATCGTATGGTTTTATTAACATCATTGCACTACTTGTGTGTGATTAGTTCATTGACTTCAGAAACATAACACGTCATAACGTCGTATTCAACAAGATAGAAAGTGTGGAATGATAAACGAAAAAACACCAATATTCATTAAACACACTTGTCATTCTTTCCTAATTCAAAGATTAAAGTATTTAGAATACTTAAAACGTTTTCACAGATCCTAGATTTCCTAAGCTTAATGTGTTGGTACGAGATATTATCTTACCTGTTAGAGATATTATCACATGCACTCTTTTAGCAAAACTGAGTAAACTAGTTTTGTTTTCAAAATTTCAAGAAGCCAAACTGACACACTTTGCATTATATGTGCCCTCCTTGTAAACTTTTCCTCCCTTTCTTTAACCATCTAATTCAAGCAGCTATAATTTGTTTGTATTTTAACACACCATATAAAACAAGGTACAGAAATTAGCATTGGAAGATGACAAATTTATCCCTTTGTTGTACATATAATATCTGTGTTCGTTGATTTTAAATGTAGCTATATGGATTTTCTAATATTGTAGCACACATTTTAATACTTTCTCTGCTACGTACAGTGTATTGAATTTCAATGTCGAGGTTTAACTGAAAATGTTTGGAGGCCCCATAAACCCATCCAAAAACATTTTTGTTTGTGCCTGTGTGCCTGTGAACAGCATAACTCAAAAACTAAAAATTGGTTGTTTAGTATTTAGGTTCGCCATTCGAATCTACCCTTTACATGAAAATGAATTTAAAAACTTAGATTTTTACAAAAATAGCTAAAACGGTTCTAAGTAAAATACCATATCTTAAATATGTTTTCATGCTAAGTGAAATATATATTTTGAAGTTTCGGAAAACAGCTTCTGAAGTTCTCTGCATTATGAATGACTTTTGCATAACTGGTAAACCATTAGACAGGCCAAAGCTTATAATACAAAAATGTAAATCTCGATTAAGTACACAATAACCGTTTATGTAGAGTTAACCATTTCCGAGATATTCTTGTTATTAGTTAGAATTTTCAAATAATTTTCTTAAATGTGAAGTCCGTTTTTCTTTTTGTGGTCCTGCAAAGAGCATGGCATTCTGTGGGATTACATGACGGCAGACTCTTTAAGAATCTAATTATCACTTTATTCACTGTAACCTCCAATGAAATGTGTAAATTTGAATTGAAATTTTCTCTGTATTAACAAGAAATACAACAATAGACTTATGTAAGGGAGTTGAGTAGAGAAACCATGTTTGAGATTTTTACCTAAAGAAGTGTAACTCGAGAACAGATGTTTCTTGCCCTGGATAATATCTAAAGTTAGAATTTAATGATACAATTTCTATTGTGATCTGTAAATAGTCGTTCTGATTCTTAGTGAACTCTTAGCAATCGAGAAAAAGCATCTAATAAAGGCTCAAAGTAAGTGTTTTTACTAGAGCCAGTAACCGCTGTATCGGATGACGTGATCTCTAGCCTCCTATAAAAAATAAGCTTTTCTTTCTCCCTTAAGGTCGTCTAGCAAAAACATATAAAATATATTATTTCTAATAAAACAGGAAGTCTTCCATAAACCATCTTCAAGTAAACTGGTCGTACGCAAAGGTTATTACTTTTTGTTAATTCACAATTACTTCAAACAAAAGAGGACTTGAGAAATAGCAGCTATAATGTAAACTAAAGCACTCAAAGCTACCAAGCATGTTATTTATTATTTATGTAGTTGCATCGTAAACAGTGTCTCTTAAGTCCTTTAAGATCCCAGGTTTATTGTATGCTGCTTTAACGAAGCTCCTTAGAACGTAGCGGAATGGTTGTGATGAAAGGTAAAAACCAATCACATTATCCCTCTTTCTCTCTTCCCCCTCCCCTCTGTTGTTACGTGGAGTATTCTTTGTTACAAGACGACGACGGTGATTATGATGAGGTACAGAATACATCACATTTCTTCACGAGGATATCGAAAAACCGCAGCGAGAAGTCAGGCGGTTACAAATTACCAATCATATATTCTGATTGCTGCCTTGCCCATTACTGTTGATGGAACAAGCTTTCCCAGCCTCGTTCGTTTCCTTGTAAATTAGAAACCGGGATAGAGCAGGAAGAATAACAAAACAAGCGCGAATTGGGAGAATTACAGCTGTCTTTTAAGGTGGATCAAATGAACATGGATTCCAAGACCAGAGAATTCCTTTCTACCCTACAACTATTCAATATATGTTTTTACATAAAATCTGCTTCATTATTCAAAATTCATGTACATTCAAGAAAAAAAAGTTAGTTCGACTTCACAACTCCTTTGTTAGAAACAACCTTGAATATGCATCTATCGTTTAGAATACTAACATCAAAATATACGTCAATTTAATAGAAAAAGTACAATCAAAATTTTTAACATAAACACTATAAAAGAACTGGATGTTATCCTACGTACACAAATTACGGAACCCTTTAAAAATTTAAAGCTTTTAAGCGCTAGAAGAGACACTCCAGGATTACTATTTTTGCATGAAGTCTTACATTCGATTATTGAGTATAGTCAAATTATTGCAAGTATACTGTTTTATGGCCAAAAAATAAGTAGATTCAAGAAATTATTTTCATCCCATGAGAAAATACCGAAATCCATAAAAATTTACAGCTAATTTAGTGTCTTGATGTACATATATTCGGATGTCAGAAACTTGATTCAGAACTTCCATAGAGAATAGTTTACATAGATTAATAGTTTTAAAATTAGAACTAATGTTATAGTATTATTATTATTTTCTTTTATTATTATTTACCTTTTTCCTTCATAAGTTTTACTTTATATGAAATTTTTCTTTGTTTCATGTTAAATTTGGAAATTATTATATGTATATGTAATTCATAATGAACATTGTAATGCACAAATGCCTCTTATGTTCATAATAAATAAATATCTCGTAAAGGAGACATTTATTAAAAATCTTAAGCGCTAAATTTGCTTTACTCTACCCACTCTTCTTTTAACTATTCCAACAAAGACTTATTTTCTCTACTACGTATAGTTTAGTAGAAGTAGTGTACGTTTAAAGCATGAATAAAACTCAGATTTATTATATTAATATAAACAACGGTTTAACAAATAAAACTTAGCCTTTTTAAAGCTTCTAAAACAAAAGAATATATAAACAATAAGAGAGATTCTTTTAAAAGGAGGTATTAATTAATCAAAGTAAAATGAGACAAGAATTCTCTCAAAGGATTCCCAAAGATTTGATACGGATAATGCATCAGAAATATAGGTTTTGATACGCTTAAATAAAAAAAAGGGGAATTTTTGAAAACAGTACTCTTTCTCTCTGTGTGTGCGTGTATGCGTGTGTGAATGTGAACATAATTCAAAAACAAAAGGTCGATTAAACACCAAACTGGGTACCAAAGTTCATGTATTTTGTTGTTTTTAACGACGCTGTCAATTGCCAGGATCACATCAGCGTCGCCGTGTGCCGGAATTTCGTCCCGCAGGAGTTCTTTTACATGCCAGTAAATCTACTGACATAGAGCTGTCGTTTTTAAGCACACTTAAAAACCATCGGCCTGGGCCGGGTTTGAACCCGCGACCTTGGGATCAGTAGGCCAGCGTCTAACCAACTGAGCCACCCAGACCGACGGTACCAAAGTTCAGCATCTTCCAAGGATGCCACGGTGAAAATTTTCAAGATAACCCCATACTACCCGTTGATTTTCCTATAAAATGGTTCTAATGATTTTGAATAAATACCATTTATTTAGCATGTTTTGTGACAAATGAAAAATGTAACTTGAATTTTCTGTGAATGTCTTCAAAAGTCTCCATTTTTAATGTCTTTTGAACAACTGGAAAATCTTACTACACAAAAAATGTAGCTCTCATTTAAACACAGTCTATGCCAAACACAATTGTTTGTGGAATGAACCATTTCGGAGGTATTCCTTGTTATTTGTTTGAAATATATTATACTTTGGTTAGGAATACGTCATTCGTTTTTTTTTTTTTTAATCTCTAGTATGCAAAGATAATAGCATTTCAAAGGTATCTCATACAGACCATCTTCGAAAGAAGATGTGAAAGTTTATTGTATTCATATTCCCGTTGTACCGACAATAAAATTAGCAATAACATAATTTCTGCAAATGTCTATCTCGATTAATCTGAGACATATGAATAAACGTTTGTAAGAATACTTTATACAAGAGTAGAGAAAGTTATGTAAGTGCAACACATCAGATTTTTTTCCTATATACTTCTTGTTAATTGGAATAAACGTTAGCAGAAGTAGTGACATGCTTTCCTTTATAAATACCTCAAGGGGTCACCACAAGCTAAAGCGATGTTCAGATATTTGACAACCGGTAGCTATGTGGTGACTTTGAAGTTGCATCCTTTGTGATCATAATGAGCAAAGAACGGCAATGACAACGTAATTCAGTAACGAATATATCGGAAATGCTTAATACCAAAAAATATTAATTTAACCTCTTGTTTTAATAAAAAAAAACTAAACCCCTAGTGCTACAGTCCAGGAATGGCCTTGGCTTGCCGCCCAGCCGCTGCGTCTCCCCACCCTCTAGTGTCATTGTTGGGTGCAGTACTGGAGGGTGGAACGTGGTCAGCACCCCGAACCCTCCCGGCCAATTATGCGGCCTTCGCGACCTGTATGGTCTTAACGGTCTGCAAATTTATGTCTGCCTCTTACGAGTTATCGCTTATACAAAAGAAAATACTGCCGCCTGAACTAACTGTAATGCACATCTTGAACTTTCTGGCAATGTTTTCAGAAGTCCTATTCACTCTAGATCAGCTTTGCGTAGATAAACAAAATATCACTGCACAAACAGGATATAGTCCTTAAAACACAGTTTTAATGTCAAATACTTTTTAGTAGACTGAACCAGTTGCGAGATATTCCTCATTATTTGCTTGAATTTTCGAATACTTATACTTTTCCCAAATGGGAAGTCATTATCTCGTTTTTACGTCCTGGACATGCAAGGAGAACAGAATGGTAAAGTCCTCACAAGATTGTCGTTTAAACCCTACTGTATTCCCATATTTCCTTTGAACCTACAATAAAATTAGCCATAGGGTAACTTAATGCAAATGTTTATCTTGATTATCACGGAGAAGATAAAGGAATAAGGTCTCTAGGAATACTGGGTACAAGAGCAGAGAAAATTATATGGGTACAACATGCTACATTTTATATAAGACAACATTGAAAATAAATGTTCAGTTAAATACACATCTTTAGTGAGGAACTTAAAATTTAGGGCTTTTATTAAAAAGACTTACAAAGCTAAGGCTAAGTGGAAGTTTTAAACTAAACGAAAATAACTGCGTAAGTAAGCGGGATGAAGGATAATGTTCCAGTTCCGGTAAGAAGGAAGGAAGGAAGGAAAAGTTGGGTTCCCTCTCTGCCATGTGACTGTACTGCTCCACGCACGTAGCCATTATTGGCCTAATGCTAATGGCAGATCGATTTTCTAAGAGGTACCTGCACCTGCACACGTAGTGCTATACTATGTCCTGGTTTAATGGACCTTTCCTCACCTGCACTCTCCATAATCTAATCGACCATCGGCAGATCCATATATGTAAATACTTCACACCGCCCTTCTTATGCCCACTATTTTAAATATTTAAATACTAAGGAGTTGCAATATCTCTAAGAGAACCATATAAAATAAATTGAATCGTAAATCTTCGACAACTTTTAGCATTCTCTAAAACACTTTCTATTGAAACTTTGTAATCTAAATGGAGTGCTAATAATGTTGTAAATTAGAGCAGCTATAAATACTTAACAGCTTATCTCAAGGATTACGGTTATGTCCTTGTAGAACGATTCAAATTTGTCCTCTACGCGGAGTCTCCAGCTCAGCCCAAATGATTATGGTCAGAAAGGAAAGCGCGGTCGAAAAGTTGTCAAAATGTATATGTAAAATAAACTTGTTGTACCTTACTCGACAATTACTTCAATACCGAGAATGTATAGTGAAACACCGTCCCTTAGAGGACGAGCTTTCTTTCCAGCCAAGTATTTTATAGTTTCGCTCATTAAACCCATGAAACGTAAAATAAAAATCTTATGTGCTACACTCATATGACTTTCACTACTCATTTTTGTACAAACGACTCTTAGTAACGTCCATTGTTCTATCTACTTCATTCGACCTAAACATTAGCAGAAATATTATTGTTTAATCGCCTCTGTGGTGTGGGATAATCTAGGTACCTAATTCGAATCTCGGTTAGGGTAAGCTATACGAAAAGATCTTTCCGGGGATTTTGCTTAATCTGTGAACTAAATGGATCACAGGCTCATTTGAGGACTATTCCATCCATTCATCGTGCTATGTGAGCTACAATATTAAAGGACCTTAAATCTTAAAAAAAAAAAAATAGATAAAATAGATAAAAATAGATAGATAAAATAGATAAAAATAGATAGATAAAATAGATAAAATAGATAAAAATAGATAGATAAAATAGATAAAAATAGATAGATAAAATAGATAAAATAGATAAAAATAGATAGATAAAATAGATAAAATAGATAAAAATAGATAGATAAAATAGATAAAATAGATAAAATAGATAAAAATAGATAGATAAAATAGATAAAATAGATAAAAATAGATAGATAAAATAGATAAAATAGATAAAGATAGATAGATAAAATAGATAAAGATAGATAGATAAAATAAGATAAAGATAGATAGATAAAATAAGATAAAGATAGATAGATAAAATAAGATAAAGATAGATAGATAAAATAAGATAAAGATAGATAGATAAAATAAGATAAAGATAGATAGATAAAATAAGATAAAGATAGATAGATAAAATAAGATAAAGATAGATAGATAAAATAAGATAGATAGATAAAATAAGATAGATAGATAAAATAAGATAGATAGATAAAATAAGATAGATAGATAAAATAAGATAGATAGATAAAATAAGATAGATAGATAAAATAAGATAGATAGATAAAATAAGATAGATAGATAAAATAAGATAGATAGATAAAATAAGATAGATAGATAAAATAAGATAGATAGATAAAATAAGATAAATAGATAAAATAAGATAAATAGATAAAATAAGATAAATAGATAAAATAAGATAAATAGATAAAATAAGATAAATAGATAAAATAAGATAAATAGATAAAATAAGATAAATAGATAAAATAAGATAGATAAATAAGATAGATAAATAAGATAGATAAATAAGATAGATAAATAAGATAGATAAATAAGATAAATAGATAAATAGATAAATAGATAAATAGATAAATAGATAAATAGATAAATAGATAATTAAATAATTAAATAATTAAATAATTAAATAATTAAATAATTAAATAATTAAATAATTAAATAATTAAATAAATAAATAAATAAATAAATAAATAAATAAATAAATAAATAAATAAATAAATAAATAAATAAATAAATAAATAAATAAATAAATAAATAAATAAATAAATAAATAAATAAATAAATAAATAAATAAATAAATAAATAAATAAATAAATAAATAAATAAATAAATAAATAAATAAATAAATAAATAAATAAATAAATAAATAAATAAATAAATAAATAAATAAATAAATAAATAAATAAATAAATAAATAAATAAATAAATAAATAAATAAATAAATAAAAATTGAGAACTGGTCGCTATGCAATGGTTGAAACTTCGTTCTCTTCGCATGGTGGAGAGATATTGTATGCTTTGATATCTACATCTTTATGGTAAACCGGTTATACAAAAGTTATTTAGTATGAAGGGTATTTCATATCCCATTCCCAAAAAATTCAAGATATACATCTAATTTTTAATGAAAAGTTTCTAAACGTATTTTAATCAAAACTGTAGCGCTGTTTTTTACGAAATCAAAATGTTCAAATAATGTTTCCTGTAAAGAATAGTTTGGAGTGAAGCATTTTCCTGAAAATCTTTGTGTTGCATTCCTGAAAAATACTGAATTGAAATACAAGTTTCGCTTTTAACCGAGTTTTCGTTTTTGAGTTATGCTATTCACATAGACGCACACGGTCTTTTTTTGATAAATGCTTTTTGAGGGATTAAAGGGCCTCAAAACATATTTTCAGTGAAATCCCTATGGAAGATACCTTCTCTGCTTAACGTAATTAGAAGGTTAGAAGAATATGCGAGAGGAATGAAATATGATCCTCTAGGCCATTTAAGTATTAATGCATATGAAATGGCTGAAATTTCTATCGTAGATGGTTGTGATAGAATCGTTCAGTTTTTCTTTTTAGATAATTTATATTATAAATTAAAATATAAAAACCAGTGTTGGATTGGCAAGAACATATCTACCATTACCATTTGTTTTCATACAAATTATACAAACTATCCGCGCAAAAGCTTAAGCTGTATATACTTCTAATTAATTGTGATAAATATTTCTTTCGAAAATAGACTCGTTTAAATGATATCCAGTATTATGTGTTGAGAAGAATAAGCAACTGTTGAACATCCATGAAATAATTACCATTTGCATGAAGTGACAGATAAGGAAAAGATAGAAAGCAAGAAAGAGGGGAATTAAGAGAGCGAGGAAGTAAGGAGGCAAGCAAGGAAGGAAAGAAAAAAGGAAAGAAAGATGCTTATCGTTTCAAAGAGTACCATTTAAATGCGCAAAAAAATTGCACAAAAATGGTAAAAGGAGGTATGATACAATTTTGTGTCGCTTACTTAAATGTTTTATTATCTATTAATAGCGCGGAACGTTATTAGTAAACAATGTGATTATTAGTTCTCAAAGCATAGCATGCCAATACCTTGCACAGTGGAAGTGGGATTCCCAAGACATGGAGAGGGAGAGAGATAGCGTGATAAACAAGAAGAAAGCAGGCAGAGAAGAGAACATGGAGCGACAGAGAGTGACGAAACAGAGAATAGATTAATACTCACACATGAAACATTCACGAAAGATGGACTTCAAACCTTTCTAAGAATTAATAATGTTACTAATACACCAGTTGCGTTTATTTTGAATAACAATTAAAACACCTGAGAATGGTCTATTAGGCGAAGTTTAGCTCTTTAAAACAGTTATAAGACACGCCTAAAGGAAACCACCAAACGGGCCAAACACGGGGTCTATAAAAGTAAAAATATAATGCAAATTAGGAGGTCATAAATGCAATAAATCCATTTTGAATCTAGGCCCAAAATTCTCCATTACAGCTTGTAAATTGGATCATTTTCCTTGCCGTTCCACCTCGTAGCACGCCAAGTTTATAACTGAAAAACCATAAAGTCCAGACAGAAGAAGGAATAAGCCTCCCCCCCCCTCTCCCTTTAGAAGAAGCGAAGCAAAATTATATATAAAAAAAGGACACAGGCAAAAATCACTAACTACAGAAAAAAGGAGGCAGCAAGTTTCCGATGACTAACCCAGCGTCGTTGTGACGTTTCAATATCAACAGTTTCCATAGAAACGCAATAACGTGGCGCCCATTTTTATACACACCAGAGAGTGGGGGAATAAATGAAGGGGGAAGGTGGGGAAACAATCAAAACTGGAAAGAAAGCAAAAAAAAAAAAAAAAAAAGTTGGGGAAAGAGGTGGACTCTGAAATTGGAGGGTAAGGAAGAAAGGGAAGTAGGGAACATCGAAATGGTGAGAGAGAAAAAGAAAAAGAAATAACAGCAGTGCGGCGGAAACTTAGAAATCCATGTTTTTAAAAGAAGCAGGATACCAGGCTGTTATATCGCCAGGGATGGTGAATTTTTGTGACAAGCGCGAAATATTTAGTATAAAGAGACTACATTTCAGACTGCCTTTCGAGAAACGAGAACTACAAGCGTTTTACATCTGATCAAGTGTGGCATTCAAAACATTTGTATCTTTAAAAAATCAATTTTGCAACAACGTGTATTATACTTTAAAATGCTGGATTAAATACACAAACTAAATGATTGTGCAAATTGAGTTTTAGAGGAGTATCCGATTTTAAGATCTATTTGCGGCTACTCGAAGACAAAAATATAATTTTAAAATATTTTGCTATGCTACCATTGCATTCAAAAATGGCTAAAATGACTGGAATGAAAATTTTGGTCCCACTCGGAGAATTTACTACATGATTATATTAATTGCTTTCCCAAAAACTAGGGTTAACAGCAGGGACAAAATAAAATAAAAATAATATGTTTATTATTGAGATGTGTGAACCTGTTAAACGTCAAACATTTATCACAAGTAACATCATGAAACGTCTAGCATAACCGATAATTTATCTACTGTCGAATGATGTTTATCTGGGCTATTTCATTACTTAGATATGATTTTAAATACTATATCGCAAATATTTGGCAAAAATGTTAAATTCTATGAAAAATAACCTAAAATATATTAATTACAATAGTTTAGATTAGTGCAATTCGACTTACTCAGTACAGTACAGAGGAAAACCAAATCCAAGAATCACATGTTTTTGATTTTCTCTTGTTCACTGTAGAAATCATTGAAACATGTAATTCCACAAACTCGTTCTATTTTTTTATCGTATTACTTGTATAGAATTTTGAATTATTGTTACAATTTTGAGCTTTGATTGTTAATCGACAGTATGTTTATGTTTTTCAGCTATTTATGGGAATAGAGTTGGCGACACTGACTAAATGAAAGAATGACCTAGTGAAAAGTGGTAGATAAAAACAGAAGAACGACCAGATAGTAAATTGTATATGATAAATCAGCGCCCCTATGTATGAAATAGTATAATATAATTGACAACTTTTGATGTTTACAACATTTTGATTCGACGAAAATTAAAACATTTGTACAAATCTTTGCTTATCTCGGTTATCTGTAATATAATTCTGGATTTTTAGTGTAATTTACTGCTTACTAGGAAGGCATCGCGTCAAAGAAAATTCATAAGTTTTTTTCGCATTTCTATACGGCCTTCATCATCTTGAGTAAAATTGGTGGCTTAGGAACAAATGTTCCTCGGCAGTGATCTTCACTCGCTTTACAGTGCCTTTAGGGTGGTATTACTTTTGGTTATTGCACTGAACATACGCGCGCACGCACACAGACACAGACACACACACACACACACACACACACAAATTCACACTCCCATTCATATTTCCATATTTCAGGGAGTATACACCTTGCCGGGAATCGATCCGAGGGTCTTCGGATTTGGAGGCTAGCATATCAGTCACCAGACCACGGAGCACTGCTCAAGAAATTGTGTATAACAAAGATCTATTTATTTGTTTTTCTTTTGCACAATGCCCCAGAAGAGAGGGAGTAACAGGGTACAAGGAGAGAGAGAAACGTGGAAAGGTAGAGAATATAAGAGAAAGAAAAGATGTGAGAGTGGAGAGAAAGCGAGAGGACAGAGAGGGAGAGGGAGGGAGGGGAAGGGAGGGGGAGTGAGAACAATAGCTAGTGCCACTAATGTGGACAGAGCTGTCTTGATATCTAATTTGAGCTAGGCTTCACTCAATTTACAAGTTATGCAATATCCTAAACTCTTTTCCCTGAAGTAGCTACTAAAGGGGCAGTTTTAGAAATGGATATTAGTGAATTTTCCTGACAAGCAATGTCTTCATCCTATTTCAGTAGGTTGCATATTTAAGCACTTCTTCGATTATTCATACACAAAAATAATTTGTTTTGATATAAATAATAAAACGAGAGTAACTGTCAGTCCGGCAGATCATTGCTACTCAACTGAACGATCATACTGATTAGTAAAATCATGTTTTCTAAAGAAGTGAATGTTTTGGTTTCTACATTCATTTGGTTTACCACCATCTCTACATCGATTCGTTTACGGAGAAGAAAAACGTGTTTTCCTGAGGCTATAAAAATGCCCAGCGTTAGTAATGTAGTTTGATTTCGGATATTTATCTCGTTCTTTTTGGAATTCAAAACTAGCATAGGTCTGTATGTTTTGCTAAGAAAAATGAATAGTTCAGTCACCGCCGTGATTATCATATTTATATGATAAGAATACGAAGCAAGATTTACTTAAAATGCTATTTTTACCGAATATGAGTGATAAAGTTAATAATTTCCCTTTATGTTTCTTAAATACATGTTTATTATCATATGCAGGACGAGGAATTTCCATTACTTTCTGGTACCAGGAGAGTACTGCAAGTTACGATCACATGGACATGAGGGTAAGGTCAGGTGCTGGCTGTGTTACGCACAGCTGCCCCAGCATGCATAGATAGCACAGTATAATGCAGTACTTGCGAAAATAGAGCACCTAAATCTGGATTAATTATGCAATTAAAATATATATTTAAGTATGCCTGTCTCAAGTGCAGGATCCTAATTATAAAATTATGTACAAAATTGTGTAGGAGTTAGATTAAAGGCATTTCTCCAAAAATGGAGAAAACATTACATGCAAGATGTGTTATACAACTTTTGTTTTTGAGACACTAAAAAGGATATTTTCATATATTGCAACAAGTTACGAAAATAATGTCTATTTTTATATTTATAAATGGTGTAGGTAAATAATTAAATATATCACATATAATTCAATTTTGTACTGTATTGTCTCTCTTAGGTACATCAATGTGCAATTTACCATGACAAAATATTGTTCGAATTAAATCAACAAAAAATTGAACACCAGTCATGGCAGATAATTGCTATTTATAGTTGTCATGGAAACATTGTGCTACTAAGTTCGAAGGGCCCTAATGACCTGGTTGTCGACGGGCCCTTAAACAAAACTCACTCACTAAGTTCGAAAACATGCAATTATTCTGATTTCAATTGTTTTCTCATACCTACTTGATGTGCACTTCCCATGATACCATCACTTATCGATTTAATGTTTTTGCTTTGAAGAAACTAAGATGTTTAGTATACCTGCAGGGAAAAAAAGAAAGAAAAAAAGGGAAAAAAAGATAAATTCTATCATTAACATTTCCCTTTCAAGATGACAGTTTTTGTGTCACAGTCTCTCTTCCTCATAAAAGGGTGCATAGTGGTGTTTCAAAACAAAATTAATAATTAAATCACTTTGTTGGTTAATATATCAATAAATTCCGACATTTGCTGATTTTGGTAAAATAAAACCAGAAAGAAGAAAAAGTGAACGTGATGAAACAAATACTTTCCAATACAGTGTGCAAGGGAATATTATACCCTGTGTACCATTAATTCACACTGGTCGTATCCTACAAATAAATTTAAAATAAAATTGTAAAGAAACATTTTCCAAGAATAGCAGCTCTAACGATATAGTCGCAAAAGACAACAAATCCAAAGGTGCAAATGCCACTTACTCTGACGGCCACTTGCTCGATGTACTTACTGGCAATCATGTCTTCGGAATGAATTTCTCAATGTACTGCATCTGTAAAAATTGACAAAAACTGATGAAAAGTAGGAAAAAAGTTTCATAACAAAATAAAATGAATTCTACATTTTAAGAAAGACTTTTTTACTCTTGGTGCATTTAAAATAACAATTAAAGTAAACTAAAAATGGATAGTCGCATACTCATTTATAAGCACGCCCAAATGTAATCCCTATTTACTCACAAAATTGCTTCAGCATTATTTCATACTCAAAATGCCAATCCAATTTGTTTACATATTTGTTTGAAAATCTTTGTATTGTCCCTTAACGTATATAAAAGAAAATAACTTTTCTTTATTAAAGTATTGTTCCAATTTTGAGATATAAATTATTAACTTTTGAAAAATGGAGAAAATTGGAGAAAACAAAAAGTAATAATGCTCAAAGTGATCACAACAAAATCACTGCCACGTCAAAATACATACAAGAAAACCTCTCAAAGCTCTCATGGCTTCATAGATATATACTTTTTTTTTTTTTTTTCAGTTCATTAACTAAATCACTAACTATATTCTTCCTGCGCCCCCAAAAGTAAAAGTTGAGAGAATTCGGAGAGTGCGTTTTTCCTAGTAAACCCATATCTTTCAGAGAGCTTGTGGTTTAGTTAGCAACAAAAGACTCGATGGTCTGAAGCTGTGAGATAAACCAACTGCAATGTCAGACCCCCACTGTTACTTCTTCTGGTCAACAAACCGATGATGTGTTTACAAATTGCAAGCTGTCGTGAAAATGAAGCATTTGCGGAACTATATTCAAGATATTTTTATTCTATTAACCCATGCTATCAACCTCCGAATTTTATCATAGCAGTTTACTAACAGATTGTATGAATTTATTTTCGAGTGAGAGAGAGGTGTCTTGTGTGTGTGTGTGTGTGTGTGTGTGTGTGTGTGTGTGTGTGTGTGTGTGTGTGTGTGTGGTGTGTGTGGTGTGTGTGTGTGTGTGTGCTCGCGTGCGTGCGTGCGTGCGTGTGTGTGTGTGTTTAACGTCTCTAGCAGCTAAGATGGGTCCATGAAATTAACGATTACGGTTTTATCTGCTACACATCATCGGTGGAATACCAACAGAAATAGAACCGACCTTTACCGGAAGAATATAAGTAGAAATTCCCTAGGTTTTCATTTCACTATTTTTGGACATATGTTAGGATGAACAAGGGATACACAAAGCAGTGTGTTCTTAAACGGAGTTACTCTAATATGAAACCTGTTAGAAATTCATATATTACATTATTTTCTGTACTTTAATATCAGGGGAAAAAAAGAGCTTTAATAATATTATTTATTATTATATATTATTTAATATACAATAATAAATAATAATGTATAATAATGTAAATAATAATAATGATAATAATGATGATGATGATGATGATGATGATAATAATAATAATAATAATAATAATAATAATAATAATAATAATAATAATAATAATAATAATAATAATAATAATAATAATAATAATAATAATGTAGATAAGATGGTATATTGCTTGTTCTTAAAAGAATATCGCTATAAATAAAATATTTTAAGACAAACAACCACTTCACAATATGCGCATGCATTCAGTTCTAAAAGAAAATTCAAGCTCAGCTGGCTAGCAGGAGTTATAAATGAATTTGACCGACGAACTGGATCAACTGCCATTCGTATACTTACCTTTTTTACACGGAGAGGAAATGCCTCGTTCAACCCTCACCCCTTACCTGGTTTAGTACTCTGCTTAGAGTTTTCCCCCTATTTTTCTTCGTTTCTGGACCTGAAAGTGATCTTGTTATAGGTTAATGTAGACTTTTGATATGAAATCAGCACGATATGGAGTGATCCAGGGCTAGCTGTTATCACTTGCGAAGCATGCCTTCCAGCCACTCAGGTGAAACGTTTTCGTACTCTCCTTTCAACGCTCACTTAGGCCTTACATTGGTTCCCGGGTGAATGCACTAGACTGTAGTTTACTCTAAACTGCCATCTCTCATTCGAGCTCAAATATTTGAATATCAATGCATCTGATGCCTATGATTGTTGACAGTGTGCGAACTTAAGGGTGCTAAATGTACCATGTGAATCTGGATGCGTGAGCACATGAAGTTGAATAATTCAAGTTAGTAAAGTTTGCAGAATTCTATTCTTGAGCCATGAAAAATCGCACGCCGCCCACCGCCCCAAAAAAGGCTTACACATCCCACTGGGAGATCCGGGACTCGGAGACCGCCTCGATCAGAAGACCGAAAATGTAATAGAGAGCATGCTCCCTGCCATGCAACGCCCAGGCTCCTGTCGACATAACCCTGAAACAGCCAAGTAAGATGAAGTGGAGGGCAGGACATTTGAGGGAAGTAATTAACTTTTCCATGATCCTTCTGGTGACCTGGGAAAACCTCCGAAAAAATCCATGTGTGAGGAAGATCGGCCGCGGGAAATGAGCCCATGATCTCCGGAATAATGTGAATGTAATGTTATGTCTTACATTTCTATTTCAGTCATAGGGAATTGTAGGAATTGTATGCTGAAGGGGCAATAGAGGAAGAATGTGATTGTATTTCGTAAAAGAAAAGTAAGTAGAAAAACCTTGTAAATGTAGGTAATATGTGGCATTTTTATTTCAGTCATAGAAAGTTGTATGAACTGTATGTCGAAAGGCGAGTAGGGAAGGATATGTGAATGTATTACGTAAAAGAAAAGCGAGTAGAGAGAAGCATATGAATGTGTATAGTAAAATGTATGTATAGTTAAATTGATTGTATACAAACCTCCTCCATGAAAAAATACGTACGTGCCAAGTTTCGAGGTGATCGCTCAAGCGGTTTAGGAGCGCACATATGTAGCTACAAACATCCATACAAACCGAAAATGTAATTTTCACCTAAAAATTTAGTCCTAGGGTTCCTAACATACACCACTGCTGAACAAAGGCAGAACGCTCCACACACCCTCCTCCTGCGCGGCTGAGGTGGCTGATAAATTCCAGGAGCGCAAGTTGGAAATCACTCATGCTGTTACCCTCATTCTCTGTTCAGAGACGTGAGAATGGGAGAAGTAACACTGGGAGAAGATGTCACTATTGAACATCCTAATCCTGAACAAAACATAATAGCAACATTTTCATTCGCGGTGCATTGACAGTTCACAGAATTTGTGATTTAGAACAATGACATCCTTTTTTTTTTCCCCTGAAGCGACTGCTCACCGAAGAGATTAAATTCGTTTTGCTTGTAGCAAGGAATTTTCTGTAAACTTTTTGCACATAAATCCTGTCCAATATGCATGTTTTGCATTCTGAATGTCCACATTAATTTTCCAATGGTTTGGTAAGAACAATATATTTTGTCATGGCAGTTAGCTGCGAGACAATGCAGATCTCTATGCGGTTTTAAGCCTCTTGCAAAAAACTGCAACGAGAGGCAATTATCAACACTGGTTTGGAACCCTATGAATGAAACGGTATCTGAACACCAATAGGTTGGGTTTGGCCATCGGGCAGGTTTGGAACATGAAAGTAAAAACTTGGGAATACAGTTTCTTCTGATGGTGCGGCGCAAACAATCACTAATGCAAAGATTGTCTCTGCTAACAATAAGAAGAAATGCTGTCAGAGGCACGGATACAAATAAAATAGTGGTTGAGAAAGGATTACACTCCCCGACAACTGTAGAACATCTCAGCAAAAACGGGAGACAAGCCCAAACATTCACTAGAATCCAAAGTTTACATTCAAGAAGGACCGATATCAGATAGGGTGGTGGAATCTGTTCATTCTTATACGTTTGTTTTACTAAGTAACATGCATTACTATCTACAGAGAAATAAATGTCAACCCCTTTATTTTATTTACTGATTTTACAGTATGCGTCACTAATAATTTAATTAGATTAACTTATACAATACAGAACAAATAGAGGTAGAGTATGGATAGAGGGGATTCCACACAGAGCCAACTGTTGAGGCTATTGTATGCCAGATCCCGGGAGGAAGGGATGAAGTGAGGGCGATCTAAGGGAATGTTGAAACCCGGGCGAGCAGCGCCAGCGCCACCTGTACTAAAGATTCGCCAAGCAGTGACTAACCTCATGGTTCAGGCGACTACAACGCCACCTATGCGTCGAGAATAACAGTCACAGTTGGCAGAGTTCCCAAACAGTAGCGCCGACTCCCCCATCGCCAACACTTTTGACCCTGAAAGACCAGACTGAAAGGAAGGTGAAATGAAATGAAGGAACGGGAAATTTGGGGGATGTAATTGTTCTTCTCAGAATTCGCCTAGCAACCCAGGGAAACCCCCGAAAAAACTCATGAACATGGAAAAATGGCCAAGGGAATCGAATATAGGACCTCCCGAATGTGAGTCTCACGAGCATTCTCGCTCGGTAGAGCGCCTAGGTTAAATTGCTGTCGCAGCAATAGTTTCTACCGGCGGTTAATGGAAGACCTTCCAACAGCAAAATTGAGAGTGAGAAACATGTGCGTACATATCACCGCAGTGGCTTGGTCGTCGAAGTTTTATAAAGGTGGTACATACTATCAGGGAGGAAAACAACGAAATAACACTGTAAAGCACCTGGTAATACTGAATGTATGCACCATACATTTGTATACATAGGCGTCATTTATGTACATCAGACTACAATAAAATACGGTAAAATAATCGTGGTTACCTTTTAACATTTATACTAAGGATTCTCCGAGGTGTCTCTTGGAAATTCGGATAACTTTAGAAAATCATAAGTGTTGATATTGTCCGTTCACATTACTCTGTATCCTGGGGGCGTCCTTCGAACCTGCCCGCGTGCTGCGGAAGCAAGTCTTCTAATCGTTGAGTATAATGCAGCATATCGTCAGTGGCAGTCTTGCAAACTCTGCAAACATTCCCGAGTGAACACTTCCAAGTGAAAGACTGTCAACGAGCTCACCTGATACCAACCACAGATTTAGCTACCGATGCTGATAGAAATACCACAACTATACATCGTTAGAAGGTGCCACGTGGATGTGCATTTCGGGCTAACCGTGTTATTTGTGTCAGAGTATTCAGTTATATTCGTTGATATATTACATTCACAGTTTTATCGACTCACCTTTCTTTTCCAAAACACGATCATATTTCTTTCCCTATTACCCTTCAGCATATATACAAGTTTTTATGATTGAAACATAAATGCAACATAATACATTTCACACGATTTTCTCTACACACGTTTCTTTTATGAAATACAATCGCATTTCTTTCTCTACTACCTCTTTTACAAACAATTAATACAATTTTCTACCTGATTGACATAGAAATGCAACGTCTTACATTCACACAACTTTCTTTATTTGCTTTTCTTCCTATGCTATTTGGCTTATCCAATAGTGCTTTTGCATAGTGTTTCCTGGGCATTTATTTATCTAATTTTGTTTATTTTGGGTTCTTTACCGAATCCAACGTAACTCTAAAAGTTGTAAGGATAAAATCTTCAAACAATGGGCAATGCCGGGTATTTCAGCTGGTTGTGAATAAATTTGAATTCTGGATTTGAATAAAAAAAATTGTAGGGGGAGGGGAGAAAAACAAAAACAATCTAAGTACTATCTTCTTCTTTAACAAATTACCTTCCCCTTAGGACCTACACCGCCTAGACGTACAAGCCAATGTGTAGGGTCAGAGGCCTCTCGGAGAGCAGTGGAACCTAAGGACCGGACAGAGTGAAGACCTGGAAGCGGAAGAGGATGATATGAAATGCAAGCAAAATGGATGAATTGAAGAGTGATGGAGCAATTAGTGGAATGAGTGGCGGCGGAAACCGGAGAACCCCGCTTCATACACAACAAATAGCAAATGCGGGTGGTTTCCTGGGCCACTTAGGTTGTAGGCGAACGGTCTAACCGCTCGGCCACGGCTTTTCTTCAATGTTTTTATAGCATAAGTAATTTGCCTACAGTTGCGGTTACGTATTTCATATAAATCTTGTTCGGTGGACAAAGGCTATACACTATGGAAGTAACAACAGTAGTGCAAATGGTAATATGATATATTCTAGTTCGGTTTCGGAGAGCAGTTGTGCTGATTAAAACTTCCTTTGCTTCCGAAGTCCCGCACGCTAAACAGTGCCACAAGTCTACTTCCACTACCAAGACCACCCTCATGTAAAATTTATGTTCTTAAAGAGGTCTCTAACTAGAAGCCGCGTGGTCTTAAATTTGAGCTACAGTAAGTATATAGATTGGGAGTGAGGGGAAGTCGATTATATTGGGGAGGGTCAACTATAGTGGCTGTTTCTGCCTTTGCTCTCTTACAAACATGAAAAATTACTTCGTTTCGGCAGAATGGACACCAAAAACGCTTTGGAAGTATAGAGAACGACTGAAAAGAGCAAACATACCAACTAAAAGAAGAAGGGAGCTCGTGAACGGCATTTGGAGGGGAAGAAAAACGGAGTGAGGTGCAAAAACGAGTGGGAAGTTCGATATAAATTGCTATGCCTAGGGCATTTGGTTCGGATCTTGATGCGGTAATTTGACAAGGAATTCCTTTTATTTTTAGGTATTTTAATGTCTCTTTTCTGTAGTCGCAATGTCTATTTATTTTTACCTTCTCTACTGCATATAGTACATAGGGGAAGTATTGCATTTCACCCAAAAATTCGATGTCGAGATTTCACCGGAAATGTGTTTTGAGGCCCCCGGAATTCAGCATTTTTAGAAATAGGTCCGTGTCTATGTCTGTGAACAGCATAACACAAAGACGAAAAGTCTGTTGAAAACCAAATTTCAAGGATGTGACACGAAGGTTTTAAAGAAAATATCTCCACCCTAAGTATGCTTTACATGGAAAATGTTTAGAAAAGTTTGATGTTCTCAAAAATCGTTCTAATGATCTTGATTAAAATGTTTAATGTATTTTGTGACAAATAAATGTAAATTTCGAATTTTCTGGCAATAGCCCACATACTCCTGTTTATTCTTAATGATTTCTGCATAACTGGTAAACTGTAAGAGATAGACCAAATCTTACTATTCAAAAAATGCAGATCTTGTTAAGATAAACAATTTATGCCCAAATGGATTTTTGTGGAGTGAATCATTTCGAGTTATTCCTTATTTGTATGAGTTTTGCGATACTTATACTTTTCTCAATTTGAAGGTCGTTATTCAGTTTTTTATCTCTTAGCCGTGCTAAGAGAACGGAATATCAAAGCCTTCATATAGCGACCAGCTTTAAAACATAAGTATCGGTCACAGCCTGCTGTATTCCCACATTCCCCTTCATTACCAATAATTTCTACAAATGTTTATCTTGACTAATAGAAAGAAGATAGAGGAATAAGAGCATGTAAGCATGCTCAGTACAAGAGTAGAGAGAGTCAGATGAGTGCAACACATCAGAGTTTTCTAATTAGTATTAAAAAAAAAAAACATTTCATAATTATCAGTATGGTAGACATACTAGTTCTTGTATGTGATATACTATATGCATCCATTACACAATCAATATTTACAAACGAGAGAGATGGTCCCGCGGTGACGTGTAAGGCTCGCATTCTGGAGATTCCGGGTTCAAATCCCACGGGCCAACCAACCTCACTGCACTTTTACGTGGTTCCCCTGAGTTGCTAAGGTAAACGCCGAACTGAATGTTTAATAATATAAATATTTCAACACAAAAAACAGAAACTATGGCTTTTCTAGGGAAAAATTAGATACGATCAAAAAGAATTATTGAAGATAAGACAATAGTATCAGTACAACATTTGAATTACTTGGTATCTGATATATTTTATGATAATAGAGATATAAAAAAAAAAAAAAAAAAAAAAAATCTGATGTGTTGCACTCACATGACTTTCTCTACTCTTGTATTAACCATTCTCACGAACACTTATTACTATATCTTCTTTGTGTTATTTGAGATAAACATATGTACAAATTATCTTATTGCTTATTTCCTTGTAGGTGCAAGGAGAATATTAAAATACAGTAGGGTTTGTGCGATAGTCAAATTTTTTAAAGCTTTGAGATTCTGTTCTCTTTGCACACTTAACATATAAAAAAATTAACAACGATGATCTATTTCACGAAAGTTTTAAGTTTTCCGAAACTCACACACATAACAAGGAATATCTCCGAAATGATTCACCTTACAACAAAATTTATTCGGACATAAATTGTGTATTTTAGCAACATGTATATTTTTTTGTATAGTATGATTTGGTCTATCTCTAACGGCAAAGTCGTCCAGAGTAAATATGACTGCAGGGGCTATAGCCAGAAAATTCAAGATATACATTTCATTTGTCATAAAATATCTCAAACATATGATATTTAAATCAAAATCGTTAGAGCAATTTTGAAGAAAATCAAAATTTTTGAAACATATTCCATTTAAAGGGTAGTTTAGGGTGAGTATATTTTCTTAAAAAAGGTTCGTGTCGCATGTTTAAGACATTAAACTTGAATACCTACTTTGGTTTTTAAACTAGGTACTTTTCGTTTTTGAGAAATGCTGTCCACAGACACACACGGACTTTTTTCTAAAAAAGCTTTTTTTTTTTTTAAATTCAGGGGGTCTCAAACATGTATTTCCGGTGAAATCTCGACATCGAATTTTTGGGTGTAATACAATACTTCCCCTACTTACCAGTAGAGAAAGTAATTATATGCCTTTCAGAATACATGTGAAATAAACTCGTAACTCGTGAAATAAACCTCAAGCCTTATAAAGCGGCTTCTGAGTAAAATTAAGTCACCAGTAAACTTGTATTTCCGCATATTTTTGGGGTCAATACTTAATGTTGTGCATGTAATGTTTGTTACTGGTATTGGCACCCTCAACTTTCCTTATTATCAGTTAAATAGTTATTTCAATTAGTTTTTTTTTTTCTTACGAAAAAATGTGATTTATCTAAATTTGTATCTGGCGTAATAAAATACAGGATATTAGAGGAATAAGTGCAGATATATTGATTAGTAATCCAGGACGTGTAATGAACAATATTACATCAATGCTTGCTTGATTTGAGAACTTATAATTTTATTTAAGAGAAGTATGCTTTCAGGTTGGTTAGTACCTCAAAGTAGACATTGCACAGAAGGCACGACGGATAACGAATGGTGTACCGGAACCGAATTGTAATGTTTTCTGCAAGGCCAGTGACCTCACATGTGTAGTGAAGCACAACGGATAGTATACATATATGGCAGCCATTGTTCATTTTGCGGCACACTTACAAGTTACACTATACAAAAAAATATTGAATAGTAAACTTTATTATTGATTTGTGGGAATACTGATAGAGGAAGAGACAAAACAACTAACACACTAAAGTGGATGGGTATTTAGGTATCAATTATCAAAATATTTGCACTTTGATGTCGGAATCGTCTCCTCCTTTCCACTCTCCTAGGCCGACTGCTGATTTCTAGATGTCTTCTGCTCCGGCTGCTCTGGCATGTGATCTTAACATCAGGGTATGCGTGAGTGTTTGCGAATAAAACCAGAACTTCGTTGAAACACTTTTATTCTCACCAAAATAAGAAAGCGTGAGATTTGCCGATCGTTATTAAATACGTTGAGTCGTTACCGTATCTTTACTAAGACAGAAGATTGTTAATATTAACTATAATGTGTCCTCACACTTGAGGATCCGGAATACAAGTCCCGTAGCTGAGATGCTCGCTCGGCGGTATGGTGGCACGTGTACTACCCCGTCGGATTCTGGAGGGCCACTGTACTGCCCCGTCGGGTTCTGGAGAGCAACTCTAAACGACCCTTTCTCTCCGGTTTCTCGCAGGCAAGTGCCTGTGCGTTATGACACTCTCTGTACCTTTCACTTCCTAATTAGCAACAGGGTTTCCAAGAATCGACCATCCCTTGTTTTCCGGCTCACACCGGCGCTGAGCGATTTCCAGGAAAACTGGTCTTACCAGGTCTTGTTGGATTACCTGAAGCTTGCCCCTAATGACTTGGCTGTACCTTTTCGTGCCTTTTGACAATTTTAGTCACAACTAATATTCCCAGATCTCGTACATTTATACACGTAACAACTTTAACATTTTCTGATTATCTAATTCCGCCATGTGATGCAGTATTATATCCATAATTATGGCGTTCACAATTTCGGCTTCAACTTATACCCTTAACAGGCTGTATAAGCTACCGGCATGAAGAGAGTTTTAGCATGCTTGATATACCTACGTATAATATAACCGCAGAACCATAATTTACATACTAAGTATGTAAAAACTATTTAAAATCCTAATGTGTTATATTCACATTATTTTCTACTTATTCTTCAACAAACTATTCTTATAAAACCTTATTCTACTATCTACTACATGTTAATCGAGGTAGACATTTAGAGAACAGGTTTTATTAAATCTTTTCTTGCAGGTACAATGGGAATAGAAGGATACAGTAGATATAGACAGGGTCACGAACGTTTCCAGGTCAAACGCATAGAGGCGGCAGTCAGGGCAATCTCAAGTGACGCCTGAGAAGAAGCCTTCACAGAACGCACATGCACCGTTCAGCTGAAACTTATCTTATTCTACAATCCTGAAGCAGATAACAATGAAGCTGCCGAATGTCACCAGCCCTTCTTAATATTCATATTGACGCAGCAGTTGCCAAGTGCCAAGCGCAGTTGAAAGTACATTTTAATTTAGGTCGAACGATCTAAATACAGTCCTGTTTGCACATGATCAGGTCATTCTGGCAGACACTGAAGACAGACTACAAGTATCTTTGTGCCAACTCAATAAAACAATGTCAAAGTGCAATTTGATTGTTTCAGCAGAAAAAACGAAAGTGATGACTTTCAATGGTGAATACCCAATGCGATCAAAGCTGCCCCTTAAAGAACACGTAAAACATTTTAGCTAATTAGGATGTGATATTTCTTATGAATATGATAGAGTTAAAAAAAGGTATATAAACTTCAAAAAATATTTGGCGCTATAAAACTAACATTGTAAAACAGAACAAGAAGAGATGCCATATTAAAATTTTATAAATCGATGGCGGTGCCCATTAATACTTTCTCTACTGGTAAGTAGAGAAAGTATTGTATTCCATCCAAAAATTTGATGTTGAGATTTCGCCGGAAATATATATTTTGAGACACCCTGAAAAAAAAAGCATTTTTAGAAAAAAGTCCGCGCGCGCGCGCGCGCGTGTGTGTGTGCGTGTGCGTGTGTGTGTCTTGTCAGTCTGTGTGTCTGTCAGTCTGTAGACAGCATAACTCAAAAACGAAAAGTCGGTTAAAACCAAAGTTGGTGTTTAGGTTTACTGTCTTTCAAGGATGCAACCCGCAGAATTTGAAGAAAATAGCCCCACCCTAAACTACTCCTTACATGGAAAATTTTTCGAAAATTTTGATTTCCTTGAAAATGACTAACGATTTTGATTAAAATGCCGTATATTTAAGATAATTGTATGAAAAATGAAAAGTATATTTTGAATTTTCTGTCTACAGCCAATGTAATTCTGTTTACCCTGGGTGAGTTTTGAATAACTCGCAAACCGTAAGAGATAGACAAAATCTTACTATATAAAATGTAGATCTCGCTAAAACACACAATTTATGTCTAAATAAATGTTTTTTTGTGGACAACCATTTCGGAGATATTCCTTGTTATTTGTGTCAGCGTCGGAAAACAAAACTTTCATGAAATGGAACATATGTTAAGCGTGTAAAGAGAACGGGGTCGAGCTTTAAAAGATTTCACTATCGCTCTAAGCCTACTTCATTCTAATATTCCTCTTGCACATACAAGGAAATAAACAATAAGATAATTTGTACAAATGTTTATCTCAACTAATACGAAGAAGATATAGGAATAAGAGTTTGCAAGAATGGTTAGTACAAGAGTAGAGAAAGTCGTGTGTGCAATACATGAGATTTTATCTTCTGGAGCTGAGACCTGGACGTTGAATAGAAATGACAAAATTGTAATTTAAATGGCTGAAATGAAAGTTTTGAGATACTTAACTGGCTGTAGTCCGAAGATCATATTAAAGGTGAAACAATAAGAGAGCAACTAAAAATATTTATTTAAACGGTAAAATCAGGGAGTGTAAAATGAAATAGCAGGATGACATCTCTCGAATGCGAGAAGAAGGACTTATTAAACAGGTCTTACAGTACAAACCGCTTGATAGAGAAGTTGGAAGACCGCGGAGACGCTGGGAAGATCCCTTCTGAGCTGAAACAGTCCTGTGTGACCGATCTTGAAGTGTGGTGGTGGTGGTCGTGGTGGTCGTGGTCGTGGTGGTGGTGGCGGCGGTGGTGGTAGTGGCGGCGGTGGCGGTGGTGGCGGCGGTGATGATAAAGGAAATTATGGGTGCATGGAATGACGGACAGGAAAGTTGTCATAGAAGAGAAATCACGCGATAGAAGGTGAATCACCCCAGTATTCGCCCATCGACCCGGTGAGACCACGAACAATCTGTGAGCGAGTGGTCGCTGGGTATCGAACCCGGGATCTTCCAAATGCTAGCCGCACATTGCCGCGGCGCCATCTTGCTGGGTTGACCAAGTGGTAGAACAATAAACATTTGAAATTGTAAATATTCTTCTTATGCATATTAAAACCATTCTCTATATCCTTGGGGAAACCAGTTCCCATTATCTAGATGTCGTAAACAAGGTGTTAATAACGTTGTTACTGGCCTGCACTCAGAAATCGATATTGATGTGTAGAATTAATACATTTGCAGAGATCTCTGCCATGCATTCCGTGCTTCCCCTTTTTAAAACCATTTGACCCTCAGTATTTCTTCTAGCCGACGCACTTTTTCTTTGAACTTCTGGACTTTTTTCCTTTGCTAATGTATGAAGACTTAAAAGAGGCTATGGGAGGATAAAAAAAGAAAAAAAATGTGCAGAACCGTGGAAATGGAGGAAGAATACAAGAGGATAGAAGAGAGAGAGGGGGTAACGCAAGGAAGAGAAGGGAATTACCAATTTCCAAGCGGCCCTCTTTGCATGCCTCTGCTACGCCCGAAAAGTCAAAGGGAAAATAGAAATATACTACTGCTTTGGGCCATCTTCAGTGGCGTATGCATGCACACACATATAACACACACGCTGGTCGATCGTGAAAAAGCTTAGAATATTGTAGATACGGGCAGAAATGTTGGTAGCACTGATCTGAGGATTTTCGACTTCAAATACGGATTAGAAACAGTATGGCTCAGAGAAATATGGATACGAATTCCGCCGAGGGCTGAAATTAATATTACTGCAATGCTTCTCATATAGTAGTATAAATATTCAACAAGGTGTTAGGGTTAGGAGTACCGAGCGGGATGGCTCAGAGGGTAACGTCTGTGGACCGCACTGAATAGGTCACAGGTTTGATCCCCGTGGCCGACTTTCCAAACCCATGGTTTTTAGGAGATTTCCCGGGTAGCCAGGCGAGTGCTGGTATGAATTTCCATAACCTCCGATTTTCCTGTTCCTCCATTTTGTTACATAAATCATTTCAGTTCATTTTTCATCCCGTTAGATTTTTTTTTTTTTTCAGGGTTGGAAGTATCGGCGAACGTCGCGGCAGCAGCACGGCATGGGGAACAAATGGCTCTGGAAATCTCGTTCCCCGAATTGGAAGGCGAGCTGGTTTCGGGGGTCCCCCATGGTCCAAGCCCGAGGAGCGGAGGGGGCTAAGTCAGCCTCTGCCGGGGTGCTCCTAACTGGGAAAATGTAGGGACCCTGCTACCTTCTCTGCCATAGCAATGTTTCGGTCACCGTTAGGACCTATTCGTCTTATCCATCCTCCCGGGTGTGCTTCATGACGGGCATAGGCACAATAGATCGTCTTTCAGTCGAGGTACTAAGTCTCCCTTCAGTCATTGAGTCATAGGGTTGTGAGTGCGCAGCCTTAAACGGTGATTTTTTGACGTTAAGCTGAAACTTAACTTCCTTTACCATTTTCCTCTATAATACATGGTTGCATAAATAAAAAGTAAAATTGCTCGAATGTTAGATTACACATATGTCGCCAATTCTTTATCGTTTACTTCTGCTAATAGCGTAGAGCGGTAGAGCTTCAAAAGATGAATTATTTGTGTATTTTCCATTTGTTGCTAAAATGAGTCGTTTAGCCACAAAATTATATTAAGTAATAAGAATACAGCGTGCCTATTAGAATAAATTGTTCACATGCGCTTAACAAACGCACAACTTGGCGTGTGTAGAGCAGAAGATTAGGAATATTGACAGTAAAAATTACCTGCCTGAACAGTGATCGGAAAGCTTGCACTCCTCCCTTCGTTACTCGCAGTAGCTGATAAACTCACAGCCCAGTCTGTTGCCAGATAATGTATTTAATAATGTTCAATTATCTCCTTTCCCTTTCATGGTAGATGCATTTGTTATTCGACATAACTTCTTTCCAAACGTGCGTACTCTTAGGCCAACATCTTGTACACTATAGCCCTGGAATCTACTGGTACCAACTGCTCTAGTCAAGAAGGCGTGTGCCTTGCCAAAGTAACAGCTGAGCATCGTTGTCCATACTCCAACGTCACCACTTTTAAATTTTTCTGTATTGCATATGCCTTTGTTCCTGTTCTCTTGCGTTGTCATACTGCTTTACTTATGTGTTTTACTTCAGTGTTTAACCAACTGAAACAGAAATTTTAAGTACCAAATGCCTGGAGCATATTCAGCATCAACACTGCAAACCTTTGTGAATAGCAAAAGTAGGAGCTATGTGTTTAGTCTTTTATTTTAGGCGTTGGCCAACCTGAAAAAAACAATTCTTTATTTAGAGTGCCTCAAAAGACACATTCATAGATGTCAGGACATCGAAATTTTGTATGCAATAGACTACTTCCCCTACTTGCTATCCTACATGGTAAAGAAAGTAAAAAGTCTCATATCTCGAACTCATATGACTTTCTCTGCTCTTGTGGAAAATGTCCTTGCAAACACTTATTCCTCAATCTACTTCATGTTAATGGAGATAAATATTTGGAGAAATTATCTTATTGCTAATTTTCCTGAGGTGAAACGGGATATGGGAGTACAGTTGGTTTTAAGTTTCTGGAAGAGTGATTAGATATAGTATTGTGAGCGCAGAACATATTTTTACTTTCTCTACTGGTAAGTAGGGGAAGTATTGTATTCCACCCAAAAATTCGATGTCGAGATTTCACCGGAAATACATGTTTTGAGGCCCCCTGAATACAAAAAAAGCATTTTTAGAAAAAGGTCCGTGTGTGTGCGTGTGTGTGTGTGTCTGTGTGTGTGTGTGTGTCAATCTGTCAGCCTGTGGACAGCATAACTCAAAAACGAAAAGTCGGTTAAAAACCAAAGTTGGCATTTAAGTTTAATGTCTTTCAAGGATGTGACACGAAGATTTTGAAGAAAATAGCCCCACCCTAAACGTCAGCAGGCCTGTACGCCTGTAGGCCTGTACGCCTGTACGCCAGCAGGCAGGCGTACATGGAAAATTTTGATTTTCTTGAAAATGGCTCTAACGATTTTGATTAAAATGTCATATGTTTGAGATATTTTCATGACAAATGAAATGTATATCTTGAATTTTCTGGCTATCGCCCCTGTAGTCGTATTTACCCTGGACGACTTTTACATAACTGGTAAACCGTTAGAGATAGATCAAATCATACTATATAAAAATGTAGATCTTGCTAAAATACACAATTTATGTCTCAATAAATTTTCTTGTAGGGTGAACTATTTCGGAGATATTCCTTGTTATGTGTGTGAGTTTCGGAAAACTTAGAACTTTCGTGAAATGGATCATCGTTGTTCATTTTTTTATAGGTTACGTGTGCAAAGAGAACGGAATTTGAAAGCTTTAAAAGATTTGACTATCGCTCAAAGCCTACTGTATTCTATATTCCCCTTGCACCTACAAGGAAATAAGTAGTAAGATAATTTCTGCAAATGTTTATCTCATTTAACAAGAAGATATAGGAATAAGGGTTTGTAAGAATGGTTAGTACAAAAGTAGAGAAAGTCATGTGAGTGCAACACATCAGATTTTTTTATAAACAACGCTCATTTTATCAAAGGACCTGAAAACATGCATGGCTAGTGAAACACCTATAAAAGAGTTTTATTTATTTTCCTTTGCCACAAATAAGTATACAATAGATTAAGCTTGAATTAGTAAATATGTTTTATTCGTTGTGCCGGGATCACATCAGCATTACGGTGTGCCGGCATTTCGTCCCGGAGAAGCTCTGCCAGTAAATAGTAATTTTGGTAACATAACAACAAAGAGAGATAATCAATTATACATGCACATAACACCAGGAAAAAAACTTGATATAAAAGCCTACAGAAGAAAACGTTTCAGAAATCATTTAAATATAGTGGCATAAAAATATTTAACGAACTACCTGTATGAAGAGTATTAATCAGAAACTAAGCTTAAAATGGAAATTCCCAAATTTCTAAATCTCAACCAGTTCTACTCAGTGGAAGAATATATGAGCTATATATAGATAAGACTTGAGAAGTAGTATACAAGTAATCTTGAACATTCAGTTAATGACTTTTTTCATTTTCATGTGATCGAGAGTTAGAACTGTTAGAAGATAATTTGTGACGTCACCTGCAGCCACCCTACAACTCACCATACAACAAGAAGTACACAATTGAAACATTAGGATAAACTGTACTATTTATTGTAGTGAACTATATCGTATATAAACTTTTTCTGTATAATTAATTGCGGCGACTTCTACATCTTCTTGTAAGATAAATTGGATAGATAAATTGATCGAATGAATGGCATGAGGCTACCACTTTTAAGCATACTTAGAAGTCTCTGGTCTCAGCCGGATTTGAACTCGCGACTTTGAAACCAGCAGACAAGGATCTAACTAAGCCTCCCAGACCGATAAGATTGAATTAGGTTCAAATTATTTAGCAAACCGCAAGTACAAAACTTGACTACAGACGCTTTATGTGTGATGTAACGGGTAAGTAAAGTAAAGTTAATCAGTTAAGTCTTTAAAAGTAGTTTAAAAATGCTTTATGGTTTCATCCGCGCCTTTCTATGATAGCGGCAGACGGGAACGAGCGCCGAGGATGCCGATAGCAAAACACCGCGCACTCCGTTCGAAGGTTTTTGCTCTCCGGTATTAGCAACATGCATTGAGGCTTGGAAGATCTTTTTGTCCATACAGATATCATTTCACAAACCTTTGCTGCCTCTTAAATATTTTAGCTATTGTCTAGACAAATGAAACATTTTCTTCCCAAGATGTAGGTTAAGAAAGAAGTAAGAATTACAGTGGTGCTGTGATGTGTAAGACAAAGAAAACGGGAGAAGGTGAAGTCGTCATATGAGGAATATAAGGGATCGATACCACGTACTGTAACTCAAGACTTCCATTATAGAAATCGATCATCGATAGCTATTAGCTAGAGAGGCAGAGTAAAAAATAAGGGCGTTGCTGTATTTCTCCTTTTTTGCGTGTATATTTATTCTTTTCGTTTTATATTCCAGCAATATGTAATAATATTCCGTTGCGCGCTGCTATCGTCGTTTGTTTGGCTGCCCATTTTGTTTATTCAGGAGCTCTAATGGACAATATTGATGGCCTTCCAACTTTTTTCTTCTCTCCTCCATCATTTTTTCCCTCTCGGTGAGGGAAAATAAATGACATTTGTTGCAGAAGGACACTAAAACCTTTTGTAATGCTTAATATTAATTTCTTTCGTTAGAGTTTTTATTTTGCCGGCGTCCTGATGGATTGCCCTTCGTTTATTAGGTAAACTAAACCGACAAACGAAACGATTGGAATAAAAATTTAAATGCTAGAGGAGGTTATATAAACCACTTTATGTATGAGAAGCTATCAAATGACGTTTGGTAGTTTCCTTATCATACGGGATAAAAAAATTACTAGGAAAGTGTTTCAATTTTCGTGTTTTATTTCCCTTAAGATCGATGATGATTGCAGCAAGGTTTTCAGAAAGAATAGTGTAAATAAAAAAGCATCTCACATTCTAAGCTTTACAAGGAAGGTGGAACTATACGTTTGTGTGGCCAAGCTGATCGAGGTGGCTTCGCGTAATTGTGAAACTCACATTTGGGAGTTCAAGGTTCACTTGCAGGCGACCACCCACTTCAGCACGGGTTTCTCGTGGTTTCCAGGGCTGTAGGCAAATTCTGGGGTGGTACTTCCCTATCCAACATTTCCATAAAGGACCATGCGACAGTGACTGGAGTGTTGCGGTTGGACGGTGTTGCTGCGCTTTGTGAAGGTGTCGGTGGACTGTTCACGGATCCGTTCTCTGAGTACTTACTGAAAAGGCTCAGCTTAAGGGGATTCCGTAGTCTTTTGTCCAGGGTTTAACATGGTAGACTTTGCTTCCCAGGTCGCGGGTTCAAAGTCGATGGAGCGCGGTGGATTTTTTCGGGCGCAAAAACTTATCATGGCTTCTTTCGGAAGGGTAGTCTCGTGTCGTAAATTTACAACATATAAAATAACATCAAGCTTGATAAAGAGACCTCTGAGCAAAATTAAGCAGTCTTTCACGCCCAATTTACAATGGTATGTTGAGAACCATAGCAGTTAAAGAGCGTTTATAAACCACCACGCAGTTGGCAACATTAAAATTCTTTGGATAGCTTCATTAGTTACATACATCTCCTTTGTATTGCTTCATGTTTAACTTCCCTCTGTCAGCTTAATGACCGTCACTTTTCAGTTTTTTTCCCTGGACTAAAATATCTTTGCAACCAGAAGACGTCTTTATTTTATGTGGGTATAAATATTAGAACTTGGAGTAGCCCTTTGTTTGGATGCAAAGGAATCCAAATTCTGGGACATTTATAACACATTAATTACCAAATGATCAGGTAGGTAATTTAAAAAAGAAGATCGTTGCCATTTGGTTCTTATAAAAAGCTCTTTACATGCACGAACAATTTTAGTCAT
Organism: Tenodera sinensis; assembly: GCA_030765045.1. NCBI lineage: Eukaryota > Metazoa > Arthropoda > Insecta > Mantodea > Mantidae > Tenodera > Tenodera sinensis. The sequence continues at coordinate 174,001,919 of CM060963.1, read as the reverse complement.
ACTGAATATTATTTGGTCAGTATGTTATATGCAAATGGAGGCTTGATGTAGCCTTTAGAATAAAATAATGATAAATAAGTAACGAAAAAACGCAATATGTTCCACTTTATGTAGCATTAAAATTGTAAATTTAACATATTAACTCATACATGTTACAAACACATAATTCCTCATAAAAAGCGTATCCCAAATAGAACTGGCCATTCAGATATTACAAACCGTTAATTATTATTGTCGCTGAAGATTATTTTATTCTATAATGTGATCCAATCTATGTATATAAAATCTGATGTGTTGCACTCACATGACTTTCTCTACTCTTGTGTTAACCATTCTTACAAACTCTTATTCCAATATTTTCTTCGTGTTAGTTGAGATAAACATTTGTAGAAATTATCTTATTGCTTATTTCCTTGTAGGTGCAAGGGGAATATTAGAATACAGTAGGCTTTGTGCGATAGTAAAATATTTTAAAGCTTTGAGATTCCATTCTCTTTGCAAACTTAAGATTTAAAAAAATGAACAACGATGATCCATTTTACGAAAGTTTTAAGTTTTCCGAAACTCACACACATAAGGAATATCTCCAAAATAGTTCACCCAACAAGAAAATTTATTTGGACATAAATTGTGTATTTTAGCAAGATCTACATTTTTTGTATAGTATGATTTGGTCTATCTCTAATGGTTTGCCACTTATGCAAAAGTCGTCCAGAGTAAATACGACTCCAGGGACTATAGCCAGAAAATTCAAGATATACATTTCATTTGTCATAAAAATATCTCAAATATGACATTTAATCAAAATCGTTAGAGCCGTTTTCAAGAAAATAAAAATTTTCGAAATATTTTCCATGTAAAGGATAGTTTATAGTGAGGCTATTTTCTTCAAAATTTTCTTGTCGCATCCTTGAATGACATTAAACTTAAATACTAACTTTGGTTTTTAACCAACTTTTCGTTTTTGAGTTATGCTGTCCACAGACTGACACACACACGGACCTTTTTCTAAAAATACTTTTTTTTGTTTTGGATTCAGGGGGTCTCAAAACGTATATTTCCGGTGAAATCTCGACATCGATTTTTTGGGTGGAATACAATATTTCCCCTACTTACCACTAGAGAAAGTAAAAACATATAGGCACAGGAAGAGAGAGAGAGAGAGATACAGAGAGAGAGAAAGAGAGAGAGAGAGAGAGAGAGAGAGAGAGAGAGAGAGAGAAACAAAGGAGGGGTAGTTGAATGTTACCTGCGGTTATAGGATTAGAATAATGTATGTTTACAAACACAAATCAAACTTTGTTTTAAACTTTCACTAGGCTTTTCCTGCCACGTCCCGTGTACATAGTTATAGCAATGAATGGCATCTTCAGTCAGTTTATCCCTACATAGAGATTTAAGCAGTTATCGAGCAAATGTAATTAAGTGAAATGTGATTTGTCATCTTGAAGATGGGAGAGATGTACACTCCCGAAAGCTCGATGTCTTTTCATCACTATACCTGGCTCGAAGCCCGAAAGCATCTTGAATATGTAATTAAGTGATTTGACACTAAAAGAGCTAGATACTGCTTAGAGCTACGTAAACATTAACAGTATAATACGTCATTCAAATAATCATCTATAGAATAACATGGTTTTGAGTATAGGTATGTTCAGCAGCAATTTTAAAATCATTGGGCTTTTTCCTTACTATCATCAGGAACAACACTAAATATTTATGGTTTCATAGTATGCACCTTTCTGGAAGCGAGAAAGTTTTATACTGGGATGATGAATGTTGCTGTTTTGTCTCGTGTTTATCTCACGAATTTCATTGCTATAAATGTGGATCCATTGCATATACAGAATTTTAGGATTGAGAATATGATATACATGCAGGGTAGGCTTAGTATCAGTCTTCTAAAAAGATATTTGCATGAGCGTCTGCTAAGGTGGTGGAAATAATTCTTATTGCATTCTTTTGTACAAGAAATATTGTCTACTTGAAGGCCCAGAAATTTGATGTTGTTTATTTTTCTAATAACAATTCCGGTCTGAGTGTATGATGTTCGAGGAGTTATAAATTGCATAACTTTTGTTGCATGTAGGTTTACATATAATTGTTAGCTTTAAACCAGTAAGACATGAAGTTCTAAACATAATTCATTTAAATTATGCATTCATTTAAGTTTTATTGGTAACCAGCACACTAGTGTCATCTTGAACTGTACGGTAGAGCACATGATAATCATGTGCAACGAAGCATTTTTATTTTCTAATATTTACAGTTAGTAGAGGGAGTATCTTATTCGATCCAAAAATTCGATGTCGAGATTTTACCGGAAATATACGTTTTGAGACCCTCTAAACCGAAAAAATATTTTTAGGAAAACGTCCGTATACGTATATCTACCTGTGAAAAGCAGAACTCAAAAACGAAAAGTCTGTAAAAAGCACAGTTGGTATTTAAGTTTAGTATTTTTAAGCATGCGACATAATTCTTCCAACTAGAACTGTCCGGAAGAGCAGGAAGAGGAGCAGGAGGAGGAAGAGGAAAATATAATCTAAGATTGAGTAAATACCAGTGTACATATCTATGTCTATGTAAATGTTTCGTTTTTGTGTCGGTCTGGGTGGCTCAATTGGTTAGAGGCTGGCTTCTCCCTTCTCTCCCACCTCCTTATCCCCTCGCACTCTCCCACAATCTCACTCTTTCCCACAACAGCTCCTCTCTCCTCCCCCCCCATACCTCTGCCCTCGCTCTGCACTTAATCTTCACTCCCCACCTCTACGCTAACTATCCCCAGTATTCCCTCTCTCTTTGCCCTCTCTTCCCTCTACCACCCCTCTCTTCCCTCTACCAACCATCTCACTCCTCTTCCTCTCCCATCTCACCCTCTCTCCCATCTCTCCCTCTCTCCCATTCTCAGCCTCTCTCCTATTCTCACGTTCTCTCCATCGCTCCCAGTCTCACGTTCTCTCCCTCTCTCCCATTCTTACGTTATCTCCATTCTCACGCTCTCTCCCATTCTCCCAATCTCACGGTCTCTCCCATTCTCAAGCTCTCTCCCATTCTCAAGCTCTCTCCCATTCTCACGCTCTCTCCCACTCTCCCATCCTCATACTTTCTCTTATTCTCACACTCATTCCATCCTTACACTCTCTCCCATCCTCACATTTTCTCCAATCCTCACAATCTCTCAGATCCTCAATCTCCCACTGTCACCCGCTCCCGTTCTCACCATCTCTTTCATTCCCAATCACTTTTCCAGTCCCACCTTTACGACACCGTCACGAACCCCTCTCGAGAACCCTCTAGCGAAGCGCCTCACTCGCGAACCCTCCGTCACCAATCCTCTCAGTCACCGACTCCTCTGTCACGAAACCTATCACTCACGAACCCTCTCAATCACGAACCCTCTCACTCACGAACCCTCTCACTCACGAACCCTCTCACTGACGAACCCCCTCACTCACGAACCCTCTCACTCACGAACCCTCTCACTCACGAAACCTCTCACTCACGAAACCTCTCACTCACGAAACCTCTCACTCACGAACTGTCTCACTCAAACCCTCTCATTCACAAACCCTCTCATTCACAAACCCTCTCATTCACAAACCCTCTCCTTCACAAATCATCTCACTCAAGCACCCTCACTCACGAGCCCTCTCACACTAGAGCTCTCTCACCCACACACCCACTCACCCATACATCCTCTCATACACACACCCTCTCATACACACTCACTATCCCACGAACCCTCTCACCCACGAGCCCTGTCACTCACGAACCCCCTCACTCACGAGCTCCCTCACTCACGAGCCCCTTACTCACATGCCCCCTCAGTCACGAGCCCCCTCACTCACGGGGCTCCTCAATCACGGCACCCCTCAATCACGGGCCCCCTCAATCACGGGCCCCTCACTCACGGGCCCCCTCACTCACGGGCCCCCTCACTCACGGGCACTCTTACTCACGAGCCCCCACATTCACGAGCCCCCTCACTCACGACCCCCCTCACTCACGTGCCCCTCACTCACGAGCGCCCTCACACACGAGCGCCCTCACACACGAGCGCCCTCACTCACGAGCGCGCTCACGCACGGACCCCCTCACGAAGCCCCTTACGCAGATCGTCACGGACACCCTCATGGGCCCGCACACGGACACTCAGACCATCGCAGGGGCCCTCTAAGGGACCGCCTCAGGGGCCGACTCAAAGGCCCTCTCAGGGGCCCGAGGGTCCTTTCGAGGCTCTCTAGGGAACCTTCTCGGGGCCCTCACAGGGACCGTCTCAATGCCATCTAAGTGGCCCTCTTCGGGGCCATCTCGGGGCACACTCATGGGCATTCTCCGGTCCCTCACAGGGGCCCTTCCAGGGGCCCTCTCGGGGACAGAGGACTTCTTAGGGTCCGTCTCAGAGCTATCTCAGGGCCCTCTAAGGTGCCCTTTTAGGGGTCCTCAAGGGGGCCCTCTAAGGTGCCCTTTTAGGGGTCCTCAAGGGGGCCCTCTCAGGGGCCATAGGGCCCTTTCGAGGCTCTCTAGGGAACCCTCTCGGGGCCCTCACAGGGACCGTCTCAATGCCATCTAAGTGGCCCTCTTCGGGGCCATCTCCGGGCACACTCATGAGGACTCTCCGGTCCCTCACAGGGGCCCTTTGAGGGGCCCTCTCAGGGACTGAGGACTTCTTAGGGTCCGTCTCAGAGCTATCTCAGGGCTCTCTAAGGTGCCCTTTAAGGGGCCCTCTCATGGGCCCTCTAGTGGATCCTCTCAGGGACACTCTCAGAGGCCCTGAAGTGGACCTCTAAGGAGCCCTATCAGTGGCCCACACAGGGCCACCTCATGGGCCCTCTCAGAAGTCCTCTCAGGGTGCCTATCAGTAGCTCAGCAGGGACACTGTCCCGGACCCTATCTCGGACCTCTCTCAAGCACTCTTGAAACCTCTCTCGAGCCCTCTCTCGAAACCTCTCACGAACACTCATGAACCGTCTCTAGGAACCTGTCTCGAACACCCTCACGTACCCGCACACCGACCCCTTCACGGAAAATCTCACGAACCGTCTCACAATACCTCTCCCGAACACTCCCTCGCAATCTCCCATGAACCCTCTCGTGAGTAACGATCGCCTGTTACCAGATACCACGTGGTCACCACGTCATCAGGATTTCTTACCCATGAGCTCCTGCCATGACCAGGTACTCACAAGAAACTCACTAGAAAGTGGCCAAAAAGTCACCAGAAAACCACCAGAAAGTCTACAGAGAGTCACCAAACCGTCATGTAGTCATCTGAGAGACACCGATCGCCAGTTCCCTGATACCATGTGGTCACCACGTCATCAGGACTTCGTGCCGATGACCTCCTGCCATGACCAGCTACTCACAAGAAAGTCACCAGAAAGTCTCCAGGCCGTCACTGACTCACGTGAGAGTAACCGATCGGCAGTTACCTGATACCACGTGGTCACCACGTCATCCGGACTTCGTGCCGATGACCTGCCATGACCAGCTACTCACAAGAAAGTCACTAGAAATTCACTAGACAGTCACCAGAAAGTCATCAAGTCGTCATGGAGTCATCTGAGAGTGACCGATTGCCAGTTACCAGATACCACGTGGTCACCACCTCATCACGACTTCGTACCCATGACCTCCTGCCATGACCAGGTACTAAAAAAAGTCACTAGAATGTGACTAGAAAGTCAACAGAAAGATACCAGAAGTCACCAGGAAGTCGCCAAGTCGTCATTGTGTCCTCTGAGAGTCACCGATCGCCAGTTACCAGATACCACGTGGTCACCACCTCATCACGACTTCGTACCCATGACCTCCTGCCATGACCAGGTACTAAAAAAAGTCACTAGAATGTGACTAGACAGTCAACAGAAAGACACCAGAAGTCACCAAGTCGTCATTGTGTCCTCTGAGAGTCACCGATCGCCAGTTACCAGATACCACGTGGTCACCACGTCATCAGGGCTTCGAGCCCATGATCTCTTGCACTGACTCACAAGAAAGTCACTAGAAAGTCACCAGAAAGTCACCAGAAGTCACCAGAGAGTCACCAAGCCGTCATGTAGTCATGTGAGAGTCACCGATCGCCAGTTACCAGATACCACGTAGTCACTACGTCATTAGGACTTCGTGTCCACGAGCTCTGGCCATGATCAGGTACTCACAAGAAAGTTACTAGAAAGTCACTAGATAGTCACCAAGCGGTCATGGAGTCATCTGAGAGTCACCGATCGCCAGTTCTCAGATGCTACGTGGTCACCACGTCAGCAGGACTTCGTGCCGATTAGGTCCTGCCATGACCAGCAACTCACAAGAAGGTGACTAGAAAGTCACAAGAAAGTAACCAAAAAGTCACCAGAAAGTCACCTAGCCGTCATGTAGTCATCTAAGAGTCACCGATCGCCAGTTCTCAGATGCTACGTGGTCACCACGTCATCAGGTCTTCGTGCCGATGAGCTCCCGCCATGACCAGGTACTCCAAAGAAAGTCAATAGAAAGTCACTAGAAAGTCACCAGAAAGTCAGCAGAGGGTCACCTGAGAGTCAACAGTCTGCCATGGAGTCATCTGAGAGTCACAGATCGCCAGTTACCAGATACCACGTGGTCACCACGTCATCAGGTCTTCGTGCCGATGAGCTTCTGCCATGACCAGCTACTCACAAAAAAAGTCTCTAGAAAGTCACCAGAAAATCACCAGGAAGTCATCAAGTCGTCATGAAACTTTATTGAACCGAAAGTTGCATTTTTCTATTCCCTAGTCGTATTATCTCTCTCTCTCTCTCTCTCTCTCTCTCTCTCTCTCTCTCTCTCTCTCTCTCTCTTTTTTTTTTTTTTTTTTTTTTAATATTTCTGGAGCTGGCAATGAGAGCAACTGTGCAAATAACATTAGAAACCGAATAGCCGACTTCAGACCAAAGTTTAGATTGTCCCATAATTCAGAGTTGATAAAAGACTGACTTGATAGGCCGATGCTTCACTATAGAAACCCCAAATAAATTTCTGTACACAACAGTTTATAGCTACAACTGTGGTCTAAAACAAATGAGGAATTTGCGAAAAATGAGCTGTAATGCCTTTTATAATCTCACGGCTGTTCTTACCGCTCACGAGATGCTTACTTTCATTTTCCCGATCACTACTACTTAAGGGGGTTAACCGCTGGAGTAATCACTTTCCCCATCACTTCCTCATCATAGTTTGTAGCTTCTGAATTATTCAAGTAATCATCAAAATTATCTGACATAATACGGCGTCTGTTAATTAAAAAAAAAAAAAAAAAGATATGATTTAAATTTTACATTTCATACTTGCAAAACCTATTGAAAACCCTGCCAGAGTGAAACCAAACCGCCAATTTCTTTTATGGGGACAGTTTCCTTTCAATTAAAAGGTTATAATAGCAGTAATAATAATTAATAGTAATTAATAATAAGAAGAATAAGTATTACTATAAAATAATGGTCCCTAGGGTGCCTTCCTTGTGCAGAGGTTACCCTCATCGCCCGGTCGCTGTGTCCTCCAGCCGCAGCCAAGGCCACGGAGGAGTGTAGGTTGGGGGTGACGGGTTTCAGCACGCCGACTCCCCCGACCGTAAGGAGACTATTTGACCTTGATCCTTTCTATCAGGATAGCTCCTCAATTGGCCCCTCAGGGACCTAACGAGGCCTAGTGTACCCCTCATCAGAACTGCCAATGCTGGTACCATGGATCGAACCTGGGTCCTCCGCGCCAGAGGCAGGCGCGCATCCAACTGCGCTACGAAGGCGGCCTAGGTTACAAAAGTTCAAAATAAAATTTTTGACCATATTTAATTTTTTTAAATGTATATAAATCTATAAAATGAATGTTTCTATGTTTGTCATCTATGCACTCCTAAACCACTTGACCGATCACCTCGAAATTCAGCACGTATTTGTACTTTTTCATGGACAAGGTTTGTATCCTATCCATTTTAGTATAGAACGTAACGTTCAAACGGTTTTTTTCTATTCGCTTTTCTTTTACGTAATAAATTTACATAACCTTACTTACTCACCCTTCAAGGTACAACTCATACAAAAGTTCTATGACAAATAGAAATGCCACATATTACATTCACACTATTTTCTCTACTTATTTTTCATTTAGGAAACATGATCACATTTGGAAAGAGTAGAGTGAAACTGAAATATTCAATAACAGGACCGAGATTTGAACCACGAATCACGACATTAATATCGATATGTTGGTCAGATAGCTTAGTGATTAGAGCAGCTGCATGGTAACCGGTAGATCCTTTAAATTCCAGCCATGGCAATGAATTTTTCAGTCTCACTTTACCTTTCCAATTCTCTCCTATACACGGCTATTGTGTGAAATAAATTAATTACAATGGTCATATTTCTTTCTCTATTCACCCTTCAGCATACACTTCATACAATTTTATATGATTAAAATACAAATGCAACACATTACATTCACACACTTTTCTTTTATGAAACGCAATTGCTCCTTTCTCTACTCCCTCTTCTACATAAAATGCATACAATTTCTATATAACTGTTGTAGAAATGCAACCTCTTATAGGTATTCAGACAGCTTTCTCTACTTGCTTTTATTTCTGTGGTATTTGGGGTTGTTCAACAGTGCTTTTGCGTAGTGTTTTCCCGGCATTTTTATTTATTTAATTTTTTTTTTTTTTTTTTTTTTTTTTTTTTGAGTTCTTTATATTATCCAACGCAAGTCTAAAACTTGTAGGGGTAGAAATCGTAAAACAGCGAGCAACGCCGTGTATTTCAGTTAGTATTTTACAAATGTTACTGATTCACATTAACAAGGATGCACTAGGAAAAAATTTATCACAATTCTGGTGTTGAAATGAAAGGCTTTTATCTGAAGAAAAACCAACAGTCTGGAAAACAAGCATTTTAACCTGCCGTTCCTATTAAATCTATAAGTTTTAAATAGTTTTAATTTTTGCATTTACCATCCTATTAACGAAAAATAAACTTTGTGGTAAATTTTGAAGTATTCGCAAATTAATTCTGAAGGAAGAAAAAAACTGACTTTTTCACGGTAAACTTAGGTATGTTTAGGCACATATTCACATTGAGAAAAAAACTATATTTTAGCTAGAACTTTTAAAGCCGTTTCGTTATTGGAATTATAAACTAGAATTATTTACACTACGAATACTTAAAAAATATTTTTGGTGTAGCCATTAAAAAGAATTTAAAATCGGAAATGTATTTTTTTTTTTTCAAATTGTGCAGCTTTTCTAAAAATATAGATATTTCAGACTTTAATATACCAATCTGTTTCACTGAACATGTACAATGATTTGAACCTCAATTATATCAAGCAAACTGGCTGTTTAAATGGTAATGAGTTTATAAATTTGTAATTCATCTGTTTACCAATTAAATGTTTGTTTAAATGGCTACATAGCTTTTGTGATGTATGTTAAAACCATAGTTGCTGGTTCATTTCCTGTCTAATAAGTTTCAAAATGATGTATAGGATTTAGGATTACTTCCTTGGGATTGACAAAGGTAAAATGTAGAAAATTTTAATTTCGAGAAATATTGAAAAGAGATTTCTACAATTTTATGCCCCGAGGCTAACTTGATGGTACAACCTGTGTAATTAAATGCTTTCTTCTTTTTTTTCTTTACCTAATTACCCTCCCCTTATGTAGGACTTACCGGGTGGTCAGCCAGGTATGATAGGAAGAGGATGATATGAATGAAATGAATGATTGGAAAGGTGATAATGGAGCAATTGGTGGAATGAGTGGCGGGGGAAACCCGAGAATCCGGCGCAAATCCGCCCTGACACCGTCTCGTCCAACACGAATACCACATGCGGATCCCTGGGACCGAACCCGGGCCACCTAGGTATCAGACGAACGCTTTATCCATTCGGCCACGCCGTCGCCTAATTAAACACACTGCTGGTAACAATTTGTATGCAAACTATTCATTTTTGAAAACTAGAAAGTTAGGGCTATTATATGACAAAAATAAAAAAGCTGATATTTTAAAAAGGATCGCCAACGTGAAGATGTACCTTAATTCCCCCTTAAATAATGAAATGAAAATCTGAAATCCCGCAGCAAAGCGTCTTTATTAATAATGCTAATAATAAACGCATATCATTTGCAAGATTGTTAGTTACTAAACACATTATTTGTAACACTTCAGCTGTTTCCTGCATTGCATAGAAATGTTCTTTTACTTATGAGCATAATACAGAAACATATTTAATTTCTTCAATCACACGCAACGTCACAGTGAGAAAAACACCCACACTTACGGAAACTGTCTTCAGCAGGGGCTTTTTTGTTTGAATTTAGGGACCTCAAAACGAGTTATTCCCGTTAAAATGTGGATGTCAAGTTTTTGGATCGAATGCAGTAATTGTGCCCGAGGTACCAAGGTTACAGGGAAAATAATGAATATAGGAATCATATTTTTCTTTTTCTTTAGGAGAGGTATTACTCTGACTGTCAGTCGGATTTTACAAAAATATTAGCAAAGTACTCCACTTATGTGGTTTTACGACATTTTGAGATACATTGTACCTTCTTAGCGGAAGTTGTTCTTCCGAAGACCAGATGTTTGTACACAGACTAAAACACCTGATCTATTTCTTTTAGAGGCATATGAAAATACCCTCGACAAGTTTCAAAAGGCACGCACCAGCAGAAGTTTCCCCTTTGTTAATTTCGTGATTATTTTCTTAAAAACTAAGACAAAGGTAAATTATGTGTCGAAGTTAAACTGGAGTGCGGAATGCTTTAACAACAGACAGGGAAATCCAAGAGAACGTTTCAGACGGTTTTGTTTCTTTGTTTGTTAATGTGGTTCGAAAATTAGGAGGGTCCGTCTGAGCAACACTGCGACGTGAGTGCAAGAAGGGTTTAACTCGCAGCATTGGTTTTTACCAGATATCATACGGCTTCTACTGTCAGAAAGAAGCAGAGCATGTAATGAAGTGGGTGAAAATTGAGGAAGCGGTAGAAAAAGTGATCCTAGTTTTTCTGTCTGTTAAATACTTCACATATACACATTCATTATACAACTAAACTTTATATGTGTACCTATAAATCTATACAAAGCTAAATGGTTGTATAAATAAGTTTTAGGCTTATACTTTAATATATTTGAATAAATAATAAACGTAAATAAAATTAAAGTAAACAAAACAATTACTAAGTACACACACATGCGTACAAATGTATAGCACACAGTATTTTGTGTATTATATTATTAATTAATATAAATATATGTTTTGAGACCCCCTGAATCGAAGAAAAGCATTTTTAGAAAAAGGTCCGTGTGTGTTTGTGTCAGTCTGTGTGTCTGTGTGGACAGCATAACTCAAAAGCGAAAATTCGGATAAAACCAAGTTATTTAAGATTTTGAAGAAAATAGCCCCAGCCTAAACTACCCTTTAAACGGAAAATTTTTCTTTTCTTGAAAATGGCTCTAACTATTTTTATTAAAATGACATATGTTTAAGAGATTTGTGTGACAAATGAAATGTGTATTTAGAGTTTTCTGGCTATAGCCTATGTAGTCTTGTTTACTCTGGATGACCTTAGAATATCTCGTAAACCGTAAGAAGTAGACCAAATCTACTATACAAAATGTAGATCTCGCTAAAACACACAATTTATGTCCCAATAGTTGTTGTTTTTTTTATTTATTTTTTTTATTATTATTATTTATTTTTATTTATTTTATTTTATTTTATTTTTTTTTTTTTTATTTTTTTTTTTTTTTTTATTTTGCGTGAACCATTTCGGAGATACCTCTTCTATGTTGTTTGTGTCAGTTTCGGAAAACTTAACTTTCGTGAAATGGAACACCGTTGCTCATTTTTTTATATGTTAACTTTGCAAAGAGAACGGAATCACAAAGCTTTAAAACATTTGACTATCACTCAGAGCCTACTGTATTCTAATATTCCCGTTACACCTACAAGGAAATAAGCAATAAGATAATTTGTATAAATGTTTATGTCAACTAACACGAAGAAGATATAGGAATAAGAGTTTGTAAGAATAGTACAAGAGTGGAGAAAGTCATATGAGTGCAACACATCAGATTTTTTAAAATATAAATTAACCTTTCCATAAAACTAAGCGCTGTTGTGGATCTACCTTAACTGGTTTGCAGAATGGTTTGTAGAAATCTCTCTGTTGCTCTCTCTCTCTCTCTCACACTGCATGCCACAGTGAACATAGAGGGTATACATAAGTACACATCTTATTGTGACAAATGAAAAATCCGGCTACTTTTTGTCAGCTTATTTTCCTTAAAATTGCATCACAAAAACCACAAAAACCCTCCTATTTTTATCGTTAACATAATTTAAAATTCGTCCTGACCTTGCAATTCTAAGCTGTTCTGGTAGCCTTGACACGCACTTTAGTGATTTTTAGTGCTAGTCTTTCTGGCTCACAAATTGCTTCCGACGATACACTCACACTCGCTCAAACAAGCTTAAGTAAAACGTGCTAACAACTATCGCGTTCAACAAGTGAAGACTCTCGACTTAACACAATATTCACTTATATAGCTGAGAATGATGTAGCATGGATTTTTCTGGAAATCCATCTTTTCCTAAACAAGCCCGGCCCATGAACAGTTTATCGAACTGTCTGGTTTCCACTACCGCGTCATTATTGTCAAGTTGCGTATTTCAAGCAGTGGTGTGAGGTAGCTTGACCTTGACCATCTCTTTGACGTGCAGCCGGTGACCGGAGTCGCAATATCTTAAATAGTTAATGTGCAACTTAGTAAATAACATTGGCGGATTAGGCCCTTTTATATTCCTTTAAATTACCGAGATAATTTGCAAAGTATTCATATATCTGAATAAGTTACTTCTGCGTCTTTCCGACCATGTGATACTATTCCTCCACAAGTTCTTAGATCAGTCTGAATGACCGAAGAATATTCATTATCTTTCACATTGTTTAAAAATTATTCACATCTTTTATTGGCCTTGTAACTTTTCTGGGTTTATCATCTCGTACTGAAAATCCACATGCTAATGTAGCTTCTTTGAACCGAGTATCACTTTATTCAATATTTTCCACTGTCACTGCAGTCCGCTAGCAGGACGCCAGATACTGCAGTATTTTAAGCTGTTTTTGCAATAAAATATTTAATACCTAAGCCAACTTATATTTAAACCTTTAATATAAACTATATTACATTAGTTTTGTTCTGACTCAATAAAATATTGCCTTATTTGTATTGGTTTTGGTATTTCGTAACTTTATTTTGACTGTTCTTGGTTTACACAATTTAATTCTTGGTTTAATGAAGATTCAAATTCTTGCTCGATGACAGTAAATAAATAAATAAATAAATAAGTACTACAATTAATAAACAATACTGTTTTCCAGATAACTTATTTCACCCGAAATCGAATTTCAAGAACTTAAAGTTTTTAAATTAGCATTTGAAGTTTTAAGTAACAGTATATTTCGTCTGAAACAATAGCTCTAAAAAGCACTTATATAGCTGTTATATCCTCATTCATTTTCTGTAGATTGCTTTTGTGTATTCCAGAACAAGTAAACATAATGCTGATGATCTCCACCTCTGTTTGCGAATGAAACCGAAAGACCCCAGTGTCGGTCTGGGTGGCTCAGTTGGTTAGACGCTGGCCTACTGTTCCCAAGGTCGTGGGTTCAAATCCGGCCCAGGCCCATGGTTTCCAAGTGTGCTTAAAAACGACAGCTCCATGTCAGTAGATTTAGTGGAATGTAAAAGAACTCCTGCTGGACAAAATTCCGGCACAGCGGTGACGCTGATGTGATCCTGGCTATTGACAGCATCGTTAAACAACAAAATAATTTAATTGAAAGACCCCAGGAAAGGATACAAAATCTGCCGAAGATTATCTTTAGCATTTTTTGTACATAGATACATACAGCTCGTAATACATAGAAATTAAGAATTAGTATAACTGAATACTTCGATGAAAATAGAAGAGTAACATTAAGAACATAGTTGAACATTTTCTTTTTATAATTTATAACTAAGTTCTTAAATGTATTTGACATGAATTTAGTAGTAAAATTAGTGTATAGGCGAGGTAAATAATTTATACTGGCTACCAGTACATTCAGATTACCACCGTATTCCGGTGGCAATTTAGAAGTTTAGAATTAGTAATTGTAGAATTAGTGAGTAATTGGAAATTAGTTATTAATTCATGGATATTAGCAAATAATAAATCAGCAAATAAAAATATGTTTTGTGTCAAGTGTTGATATTCTATGTGAAAAAATGTATTGGACACACACACACACACAGACACACACACACACACACACACACACACACACACACACACACACACACACACACACACACACAATTCATATACATACATATTTTTGATTATTCTTTTATTTTTACTTTTATTTTATAATTTGTAAATTATAAATGTTACGTTAATGTTGAATAATATATGTCCTGTGTTAAGTAGTTATTTGTAATTGTATTTACGCACTATACAGCGTATTTTATTGTATAATCTATAAATTATAACTGCAGTGATGCAATTGTTGGTAATTGGTAATATACTTAAAATCTGGAATATTAACTCTGAATTAAGAAATTATGTGCCAGGGCTGGACATGTAGATTCTTCATTTATTTTATTATTTTATTTTTGTCCGAAATCTACAACAAGGGAAGACCTCAGCCTTTAGGAACTGGCAAATACTCGTTAGAAACGTTAGAATATATATACCTGTGGGATATTGCCAAGCACTTGTGTACATATAAAACAGGAAGCACTTGAATGGACAATTATATGTATCTTAAATACCCTAAACGTGAAACAGAAGTGTGATAAGTTGATAACATGAAGATGAAAACAATTCACTACTCGTATTAGTCAAGCAGAGTAAACTTAAGTTGCGAGTGAGGTAAGGTTACTTGTGACACTTCTGCATGGAAGTTAGGTGGTCTCAGAGAAGAAACCTATCCAAAGACTCATCTTCAAATACCAGCAAGAGCGCGTTAATGAAGGTAATTAAGCATGCTTCTCTCCTCCCAGCAGGAAACCATAACCGGTAATTAAAGAAGCAGAAAATTGCTCAAAGTAATTACTGTTTGTTCCGTGTATGTACTTGTTATTTTCAGACGAAGCGGGGAGGGACCAAAACAGTTAAA
Organism: Tenodera sinensis; assembly: GCA_030765045.1. NCBI lineage: Eukaryota > Metazoa > Arthropoda > Insecta > Mantodea > Mantidae > Tenodera > Tenodera sinensis. The sequence goes on along the minus strand of CM060963.1, from coordinate 173,986,738 downwards.
GGTCAAGATGTTTTGTTTCTGTAATTTAGTTTTTCATCTCCCATCTTCGTACTTTTTTCCTCTCTCCTTCTCTCTCTAAATACGTGGTTTGTATTCATAACAACCTGTAGCAAATGTGCTGGATGGTTTTCCATAGCACATACTTGATATTGAATCAATAGAAAGATCGCCGAAGAGCTTTATGTCACACTCAGCCTTACTGGTGTTTGTCAACATAGCTCGGAGTTTCTAGAACTGTCCTGTTCCGAGTTGAGGTTAGATAGAAAAATCCTGATGAGTTACAGAGCGTCCTCTTGCCGTTAATAATTTACTTTTTCTATCCACTGAGCCACTGCCTTTTTTCATGTTATCATAACTACGTATCATATAAAAGATGGAGAAGTCAATATTCGGTGAAAGGTGCGACGTTGCCCTCCCTAAAATGATTACAGCGGGATAACTTATTCGTGCAGAATAGAAAGTACACTCCGAAATATGATTTGGAAATTAGCGTCAGTTAACAACATCAATTTAGACGGAGAGAACTGTTTTATTAAGCGGCCAACGTAGGTGAGAACTACAAATGGATATACTGCATTGCCCAAATCCACCTACGCCTTAAAAAAAAAAAAAAAAAAAACAACAACAACCGCCCGCATATGTTCAACATTGACAATATATAACCTAGAATCGTAATAACAATATGAACTCTACAATTAACAATAATAAAATTCCCAAAACAGTAGAAATGGTACAAACTCTTCATTATCTGATTATCTCCCTTTATGTAACACCTACACCTTAGGACTTACGAGCCAATGCCTAGGGTCAGATGCCTGTCGGGGAGCGCAGAAACCTACGGACCAGACAGAGTGAAGACCTGGAAGCGGGTGGTCAGCCAAGCACCAAGTATGATAGTGAGAAAGAACAATATGATCTGTAGGCGAAATCGATGAATGGATAGGTGATGATGGAGCAATTGGTGGAATGAGTGGCGGGGGAAACCCAGGCAGACGCCGCTTAGTCCACCACGAATAACACATGCGGGTCCCTGGGATCAAACCGGCCTACCACTTAATTGCACGCATTAATTTATGCAATTTTCAACCAATTCTGTAAACTGCCATAAGAACAAAACTGCTGTTGGATCATAGGATATAGGACTTACAAAGGGGGACACCTCGCGCACTGCAACCTACGAGATATCTTTTGCGGCTAACACCTCCAGGAGAAACAGACGAAGTGAAGAAACACAGGAGACTATAGGGTGCATGTATACAGGCCACAGAGACTCGTAGAAGTTCATCGTAGCTCCAGGAAAGAAGTACCGTGCTACTACTGAAAGTCATGCGAGTGCAACATCAGACTTTTTACTACAGTATAGTATCGACTATTCTAAACGTTAAGCCGGATGTGTATTTAACCATGTTTTCAAATTACGGAATAAAAACTTGGTTACTCCAATATGCAGAGATAACAGTAAATTGTAAATATCACATGTATATATGTTTTTAGCAGTAACGAACTTATATGGAAAATAAAAACATTTTGTGTTGCACTCAAATGGTCTTCTCTACTCTTGTACTAACCATTCTTACATACTCCTATTCCTATATCTTCTTCGTGTTAAGGAATATCTCCGAAATGGCTCACTGTATAAAAACATGTGGACATAAATTGTGTTTGAACAAGATCTACATTTTTGGTATAGTAAGATTTGCTCTATTTCTTACGGTTTACCAGTTATGCAAAAGTCATCTAGAATAAATAGGTCTACATGAGCTATGGCCACAAAATTCAGGATATACATTTCATTTATCATAAAAATATCTGAAACATGTGGCATTTCAATCAAAATTGTTAGAGCCATTTTCAAGAAAATCAATATTTTCGAAAAATTGTCAATGTAAAGGGTAGTTTAGGGTGGAGGAATTTTCTTCAAAATATTCGTATCGCACTCTTGAAAGACATTAAACTCAAATACCAACTTTGGTTTTTAACCGACTTTTCGTTTTTGAGTTATGCTGTCCATAGTCTGAAAGACACAAAGACAGACACACACACACACAGACCTTTTTCTAAAATGCTTTTTCGTATTCAGGTGGTGTCTCTCTCTCTCTCACATATATTTCCGTTGAAATTTCGACATAGAAATCTTGGGTGCAATACAATATTTACCTTACTATTCATAGTAGAGAAAGTAAAAGTGCAAAGGTTGCGAACAAGTTATTTAGATGGTGCATTAAAATAAAGTTCAATATGGGAATGCTTAAATTTACCATGACGAATATTTTGAAAATGGCTAACGGCACCTAAAAGACATCATACATATTTTAATTTTTAATCCAATAATGCTGGCACACCTTATCCATAATCATTAAAAGAATTAAATAACTTTTTTTACAGGGAAGGGAGGAGTATTTGATGAAAACTTCATGGTTAATGCCAAGTTTGACGTCTATTAACATTTTCAATTTTGATTATGCCATTCAAACACGCGAGCACTCCTCATTTTAAACATTTTAATTTCTTTTAAGGTGACTTCACTGTGCATTTCTGGCGAAATCATAAACTCAAGTAAATGACTCATAGTGCACAAGAATTTTGTTCATAAATTAAAGGTAATTTCTGAATTACTTTCTTCAATTGAATGCCACTCTCTTCCTTGAAGAAATTGCATTGAAAGAGAAAGGCATCTTGTGTGGTCTCTAACAGAGGAGCTTCATAAGCATGTTTTAAGCAGTCTCCACTAACAGAGCTATGTGATTACAAGTAATTTGGTAAGCATATGGTATAAAAGCCGATAATTTATCTTGGATGTAAACTTTAGTGCATATAAAGAGACCAATATACGAAACTGTCGATTAGTCTGTTAATTGGATTGTTGAAATGTTTTCTTTGCCTTGACCTTAGTATTTGTTTATAGTTTGTTAGCGGTATCGAATGGAAATAAAGATATCAAAGAGGTAGAGTACTACGGAGGGGATTCCACACTGAGCCAACTGCTGAGCCAATTGTGTGTCAGTCCTAGGAAGGAAGTAATGAAGTAAGAGTGCTCTATGGGCGTGAATTGGAACCCGGGCGAGTAGCATGAGCGTTCCTAACGTGTGCTAGAGATTCACCTCGACACCTGGTTCGCCAAGCAGCTAACACCCTCATGAGTTTCAGAGCGGTTCACCTGAGCAGGTCAGAGGGGGCGCCACCCATCCGCCGAGAACAGCAGTTCCCCACACAGCAGCGCCAAACCTGTCCATCGCCAACACTTCCCTGAAAGACCGGATTGAAATGAAATGGAGAAACCGAAAATTCGGGGACGTAATTATCCTTCTCGGCACTGGCCTAGACACCAGGGAAAGACCCACGGGTCAGTAAAGTCGGCCATGGGAATCAAATCCACGGCCTTCCAAATGCCAGCCTCACTTATCGCGGAGCCATCTCACTGGATAATATATCAAAGGTTCGAGTTTTAAATTTTCATGGCATGAGAAGTTTTAAGAATTTTGTCAGTTATATCAGAAGTATATTCATAGCGCTTTGACACAAAATGGGTCATGGATGTTTTACTCCTTCCCACAGTACAAAATCCGATTATAACATTTTATAATACTCCTATATTTGCAAATGTAACTTACAATGCTAAATTAAAATACCTATGTAAAACAGTTTTCATAAGATATAGAAACGTAACAGTCAGGGATATATTAGAGGTAATAGGTTTTAAGGAAAAACCGTTGGTTTCCTTTTTTGTTTTTATTTCTATAAATTGCTTTCAAATCGACGTTAAAGTTGTTGATTTAATCGTGAATTGGAACTTGTTTGATCACTTCTGTGGCTTAGCTAGCAGTGTCATGTCCGACAAATGACTTTAGTTGCTTAGTTGCCTTCCAGTAATATCCGTTTGAGTCATTTACTCCTGGATGAATTCAGTTGCGCAATCATAAGTGTGCACTTTGTTGCTTTTGATTTCATTGGATGGTGTGGGTGGTGGTATGATTACTTTTGATACTAAAAGTTTTGGAACTGGTATGCTCACCACGTTGGCGCGACAGGTTGAAACGCCTTTTTGGAAGCTTCTCGCTGTTGATGTAGTGATACACCATTTTGAATGTGTAAATGCTCCGCGTTGATAATGCAGTTTGAAGCGTGAATACGCTCCACGTTGCTGCGATTGTTGGATGCCTTGTGGTAAGCAACTACATACCTTTTAGGGACGCTACCTTTCCATTAGGGTAGCTACAGAGTTGGCATCACGGGGCTGAGTGCATCCAGGACCATACCTCCACGCCAGTTCGGGAATAGAACTTCGGCCCCTCACTCCGGATGTAGGTGCGCTACCACTGCGCTACGGGAGCGGTCTGAAGTAATAATTTGCTTAGTTCATCCATATTCTAAACCAGCGATGTTTAACCTTGTCTCTTTTGAGACGGTTACATAATAAGCTGCTATTTCCCACCTCCTCTTTCAGTCCGAGGGTGAATCAGCCTGTAGCGTGTAGACTCAGTATCCAGTAGCGCTAGCAAACAGGAGGTTTCTAAGTCATACCTTGAATTTTCCGGGAGTGTCCTCAGAAGACCTCTTCATTCTGGATGATTTTTGCATAAATGGTAAACAGCAAAAGACAGACAAAACCTTATTAAAAAAAAAAAAAAAAAAAAAAAAAAAAAAAAAATGAATCTCGTTTAAACACACAAGTTATGTCAAATACTTCTTTTCTTTTGAGTGAACCATTTCCGAGATATTCTGTATTATTTGAATTTTCCAATACTTATACTTTTCTCGAATAGGAATATGTTATTAGTTTTTTATTTCTTGGTCTTGCAAAGACAACAGAATTTCAAAGGTATTGCATAGGAACCAGCTCTTAAAACATTTCACTATTGTTTAAAGCCATGCTACCCTTATACCTACAAGAAAATGAGCAATAAGATAATTTCTGCAAAGGTTTATGAGGATTAAAATTTAGTAGATACAGAAATAAGCATTTGCAAAAATAGTGTGTATATAGTGAGTATAACTCTACATATATTTGTCAACAGAGTTTCTCCAAATATAACTATATTAAAAGTCTGTATCACAATATGTTACACGACGATCACTTGGTGTATCTTCTAAGCCTATGCACTTCGATTTTGTCGCCAAATATTGACTTCTTAAACGTAAGCAGTACCAAAGAAGTCGCTAATGAACAGATGTTTATTGCATAAGATTTGAAAGTAATTTCGTAAATCAAACGAAACATACATACAACCAACCCGCCACTGCAAAACATGCATGTCTGGAGAGGAGGTAAATCCAACCTATTCTGTTTCGCAAACGTTGGACACTGTTATTGTAAACAAACGAATACATTTCTCGTTAATTTCGTACATAACTCCGATTTGTGCCTATCTTGTTAACCACGGTGAAGTCCGAAGCAATACTTTCGCGTGTTTTCAGCATACGTTGGCTTTTTATGGTCTGCTTAAGGGTCTGCTGAAGGGTTTCAGCAAAAGCGTGTTTGTTCTATGTTCTATCTCAAGCAACCTCTTCAAAATATGGAAGTGAACACCCCTTCTGTACTGGAACTAGATGTAGAAACTCAAGATGTTGGTATTAAATACGTAGGAAAACAGCAAAGTACAGACACTTCTAAGAGGAAATGTAAATGTGGAAGCGTAGTTTTCTTCGTCACGTTCAGCAGGCGCATTGATGCCGGCGTCAGGGTGATGCATAGGGAGCGAGGTGCGGTCCTTTGGTTTATTTACGATTTCAAACACACATGCACACGCACAGGACAGCAAACCCCTGCGTGCAAAATGGGAACTAAAGCTGAATCATTGTTCGCTCTAGTATTATCTGGAGAAAGCATTGAAGATACTGTTTTTGGGGAGTGAGGTAAGTAACACAAGGCACTACACAACAAATGTGAGTATGAATTTAAAAATAAAATTAGGTATCAGATATTGCAAGAAATAAGAATATAAGAGTTTGCATTTCCGACGTGTAATTGATTGCAGGAGTTAGCATGTAGTGCCATATCGCTAGCGAACACGAGTGTGTTTATCTGTATGGGAATTAAGTGCAGATGAAAGACGGGCAGACGATTTCAGACAACTAGTGGGACCACAGTGGGCCAGTGCTGCAAGGTATACACTTATTTGTAAAGACTATGAAAAATAATTAATAAGAAATAATTGACTGTGAACATAAAACAACTAAGGTTAATTTTAAGAATTATTAATGGAAGTCTAAGTGAAATCCAATGTGTGCAAGAACTAATATTTATAATGCTATCATCCACGTGGGATAACTCGCCACGTGAGTCTTATAAAAGGAGATATTTGCCCTTTACGGGATACTATGCTAGTGTAACCATTATATACGGGGTCTTCCATATAAACCAAGACTGTTTTGCGCTACGGTAGTTGCCTCAGCCGAACTAGGTGGCGCGCGGTTGCTTTAAGAGTATATACCAGGGATGTCCAACCTTCTCTCTTTGGAGAACCTTGCTCCACAAGCGATTCCATGGAAGATTCTAAGTCATACTTGAATTTTCTGGGAATGTCCTCAGAAGACCTTTTCTGGACGATGTTTGTATAAATGGTAAACAGTAAGAAACAAAGGCTTACTAAATAAAAATATAGATCTCGTTAAAACACACAATTTATGTCACATTTCACTATCGCTTAAGCCTACTGTATTGCCATACTCCCCTTGTACCTACAAGAAAATTTGCAATAAGGCAATTTTTGAAGATGCTTATGTTGGTTAAAATGTAGTATACAGAGAAATAAGCATTTCCGAGAGTAGTATGTATAAGAGGGATTATAGATCTGCATATATTTACGAACAGAGTTTCTCCAAATTGAACCATATTAAAAGTCTATATCACAATATGTTACGCGACGACCATTCTGAGGCTGTGTCAAATATTGAAGACTTCTTAAACAGTACCAAAGAAATCACTAACTGAACAGATGTTTATCGCATAAGATTTGAAAATGTTTTCGTAAATCAAACGCAACGTACATGTAACCAACCCGCCACTGCAACACAATGCACGGTTGGGGGTTAAAGAGAGGTAAGGTCCACGAAAGTCCCACACTCCCCTCTTCCATAAACGTTGGACATCGCTGGTATATACAATCTTGTATGAAGTCTTACCTTATAAAAGATACTGGAAGTGTCGTCCTTCCTGGGTTTAGGCATTGTACCTGGTAACCACATTCTGGTTGATGCAAGTGAGTTGTCACTTTAATGTTTCTGGTATCATTCGTAATGTTTTCTTATAGTTCCTCCAAACACTTTTTCTGTCAGTGTATCCCACAAGTAAAAATCACACACTGTTAGATCTAGAGAAGAAACCGAAACTCCTACTTATGCTAATTTTGCTAGTGATTTATACCATTTAGCTTTTCCTCTCTTAAAAAGTGTTTGTGTGTGCGTATGTTTTTATTGAGCACTGAGTCAGTAGCATCACATTTATTTATAGCCACATGAATTTGTGCTTGTTAAGGTGTTAAGGAAATCGCTGAACATACGCATCGCGTACCCGTTGTAGCGACTCGTACTTAAAATAACTTTTTCATACGAAAATACGTGTTGCAATGATAACTCTCTCACTATCTTAACATGTGATATACAGGTGTCCCAAGAAACACCGACAACGCTTAGCATGTTAACCGGGATGGCAAACTGATCGGTTTTCGAAGAGCCCCTGTCCGGCATTTCACCGTTTGGACGCTGTAGCGCATCGAAGTGTGAGATGGGTGTACGTTCACATTTCGTCAATAAACCAAACATCGAGCTGTCTACATTACAAATGAGCTTTGAACTGTGTACCTCCTATGTCATTGCAGAGCCTACATCGGCGATTGTAGGCCTCATGTGGGGTTGTCTTTGAAGATTTTCAATCGTTCCATGTACTCGAGTCATAAGGTCCTCCGCTGACGTTATAGCAGTGCCATACACCATACTTTGCATAAAACTGCACTACAGTCGAGATGTAAGATCTGCGACCGTGCTGGCCTTGAAACTGGTCCACCTTTACTAATCCATCGATATAGATATGCGACGATTTAAATCAAAGTGTGCTGGAGCTCAAGTCGGCCATTTCAGCAGCAGCTTTGTACTGGTATGTGTTGCAGTGCTCTTAAAATGTTACTGTACTGGAAGCTATATAAGTAACGCAGTAGAATGTGCACCAAGGACTCTATGGGGGAATTTAGCGCATGCGCAGAAATGATATTATGCTCTCCAGCGTCCAAACCGTGTATTTCCTGTTCGAAAGCCGATCAGTTTGCCATCCCGCACAACGCACTAAGCGTTGTTGGTATTTTTTTTTTTTGGGGGGGGGGGAGACACTCAATATAGACTGGTGACTGATGCTTGTGAGGTCAGTAACTTTTCCGCACTTCCAATACTGCAGCTTACATTTTGGAGAGTAAATGTGCCGTTTGGACGGTCTTGCTTTATATGAGACCCGATATTTAAACTAATAATTCTCATCGTATTTCCGTCGTTGTGTTATTATTTACATTTTTCGTGAAATGTGTGAAATGTGCTCATTAGTGCGAAAGGTTTCAATTACATAATACATATGCTTGCGTATCTCTCCCCCCTTGTGTGTGTGTGTGTGTGTGTGTGTGTGTGTGTGTGTGTGTGTGTGTGTGTGTGTGTGTGTGTGTGTGTGTGTGTGTGTGTGCTGTTAAGAATAATAATTACTTATTATTCTTGAGAAATAGAACCTGTATGCAGCACATAGTGTGTTGAAGGTAATGCATCCATCAAAATATAAAATATATAAATCTTAACCCTTCAAATGCAAATTTTAAACCTGGCCATGACATTGTAATATAAATATATTTAAAATGTGGTGATGCTACTCTCAACCATTGTACAAAAATTATTTTTTACCACTTATAAATTAAAGTTTTTATTTTAACAAAACGCTCCGGTAATGTGCGACTAAAACTTAATTGGATTTTAAGAACAATATAAACAATAATGAGTTTTCATTGGTTTGTCCCTAAAAAATTAATATAAAATACCACGAGGCCATAGTTAAGATTTGCCTAACGATTTGACTCTCGCTTAAGCCACTGTATTCTTCTATTCCCATTGTACCTATAAGAATATATGTAATAAAACACTTTTAAAACGGCTACCTCGATTAAAATAAAGTAGATAGAAAAATACGCTTTTTTAAGAATTGCTTGCACAGGAGTGATTTCTTAGGCATTTGAGTGCACATACCACATTTTTATTCTGGTCATGCAAAGATAATACAGTGTGAAAGCCATCACACAGCGAACAGCTCTTAGAATATATGACTATCTGTATCCCCCTATTCGCATTGTACCTGTAAGAAAATATTTAATTAAACCATTTCCACAAAAGTTTATCTCGTTTAACACAAGGGAGATAGACGAATAGACGTTTTTAAGAACTTCTTGCGCAAAGGTAGAGAAAGTCATGTGGGCGCACATATCAGATATTTTCAACAAATATACAGTTTTATTAATTGCATGACAGAATGCCATTTGGTAAGATATTTTAATGTCACTGTCCAGCACAACTAAACCGGAGCTATCGGATTATTTAGTGCCTGGCAGAGCTACAGTATCGAAAATGTCGTATTTAACTGTAGTAAATATCGCACAGCTGCTCGAAAATAGTCGATAAAATAATGCTAGTATCGTGAACTGCAACAATTTAATTCCCATAAAGCTTTAAAGAGCTAAAAATAAGTTGATAGGGAACGTAAAATATCACCTGTGGTGCACTTGGCCGGCCGGCCGGCCATATTTCTTACTTGGGCCGTGCCACGAGCAAGTTTCGAGAGCTTAGAGGACCAGCTCGTAAAACACATATTCTGATATTATAACTGTCGTCGTTAAATAAATTGGTACATCAATAATGAAGCCTAGGCAGCACGAAGCAGCACATCACGAGTGCGGCCATGATGGATCTCATCTCACGCCCGCAACATCGCAATAAATAACACCATCATAATTACCTGCACTGCTCCGGTTTGGAGGCAAAAATATCTTCAGAGCACTGCGGCCTCAGGTTGTGTAACACTAATTATTGCAAGGGAATATATAACGCACGCTAATTCTAAAACCTTAACGATACAATGAAGCACAAACAATGTGAGATATTTATGAGAACCAACCCCGAACATCATTGTGATGGTTTTAATTATGTGCACAAATAATTCTCTTTGGAGCTTACACAGACGTTTCTCTTTGCCATGTTTTTAGTACTGTCACTGCTGGAGATGTGGAAAGCTATTTGAACATACTCAGGGGGTTACAGAATGTAACCAACAAATCGTCAGCGGTTACAGAGAAGTTCAAGTGAATACTTGGATACACAACACTTCTGGTCCTTGAGTTCATGATTGTTTGCAACAGATCCAAATCAATAACCAGCCAAGGCGGTACTAATAAAATTTCCCTGAGTTGCTAACACTGTATACCTTTAATGTAAGTTACACTAGGTAAAAGAATAAGTTTTACATCAAAGAAAGTGGAAGATTGCCAGCATAACTTATAGGTTAACTCTACAGCGAATTGAAGTATGGCAATTTGTATTGTGAACAGATAATGCGAGCATCATGACAAACTAATCATTTAAAAAGACATAATTATAAGTAAACTTAATCAGATCAAGTCTAATTACGCTGCTCTGCATCAAAACTGTTTTTGAATGACTGCATGTTCCCAAACAGTGCTGAGTAGAACGGTAAAATCAGTTTTTTCTAATACTATAGATTTCCAAGATTAATTAACTATTTGTATTTCATACAATTTGGTGTTATACCTATCTGCCTTAGGCAATAACCGAGTCTTTTAAGTACATACACCTATAATAGAATGACCCAAATAAGCTGAAACCAGGCGCTTTTACTTGACTTCAGATCAGGAAATTAATGTGACACTAATTTGGGGGATAAAATAAGTCAAATAAAAAGGAAACCCGGCTTAGCTATAACGATGTAAAAAAAGCTTCCCATAAAACAGCCCAGGTTACAAAATCACTGTGGAGAAAACTAGGTTGTAATGTGCTTTTGAAGATAAACTTCCTACATGCTCACATCGAGATTATTATCATTCTAGATTATTATCCTGTCTTTTACAGTGAGGAACAGGAACCTTTTTGACCAAGATTTGAAAGACATTGAAAGAAAATAGGAAGGTTGCACAATTGACATGAATGCAGGCGACTGTTGGTAGTTGAAAAGGGAAATTATTTTGTAGAGGGTGTGTGTGTTTATATATTAATATGAAAATTTTATTTTGTTTAAAACAGTCTAGATGAGATAGAGGAAAACTGATAACATATTTGGAATCATCTTCCTAAAATTAGGGGGAATCAGCATTCACCTTTTTTTTCAGTGTACAGAGCAGTGTTACTAAACATGTGGAAATACGAAGCATCACTTCCATTTGATTGGATTTGAAATTGGTCACAATGGAGTGATGTAAAAGGTTTATGGCACCAGTGCGATAATCTAAAGCCTTTAGTTCGTGTGCACTATGTCAGTATTTGTTATTTTAAGCCATGCTGTTCCAAAGACATGTTATGTTTATCCTTGATTTCATTTGGTATTAAAATGCAACCCTGATATTTTATTTGTGCATGTTTGATGAATTCTTATTTCATTAAAAGTTGTGCCTGCTATAAAGGGAATATGTACATTTCAATGTCGAACGATCCTCTATGCAATTGTTACATCCACCAAATAATAGAAGCTTATCATACGACTCCCGTTTCCTTTATTGACCACATTTTGAGATCTTCGTTCATTTCTACATGCAAATCCTCGTATAAAGTATGCATGTACTGTGCCCATTGCTTGCCTAGTAAATGACAAGAAAACGTTCACACATACCTAAACGCAAAACAACGAAAAAATCAAAACAAACCAGACTAAACTTAGCTGTTTTCTACAGAAGCTTCGTCCAGAAAGCACGCCGTCTAATTTGTAATGGTGGTTAAGTACTCAACCACAAGATCGCAGTACAAGCTTTCTCTCTTAAACAAATCTGCAGTGTACGAAGCACCTTAGTTGCATACTAAACGAATGAAGTGTTATAGATGTTTAATAAAATACAATAACCCATTTTAGTTTTGTGTACATGAACAGCAATAACATCGGAACTCAAACGTGAAGAAGACACATAAGATATCACGTCACTGCTGACAAACCTACTTTTCTTCGGCACATTAACTAAAATCATATATTAACTAGTTTACTTTCGTTTTCGTTATAATTTTATCATAATAACCAGATAAGGCATATTAAAAGATCCAAAGCACGTTGTCAGCATTGAATACCTAAAGTGAAGTGAAATAGAAAATGACACAAGTTTATTCAATTTGCCAAGTACCTTGCAACATGTTTACGTTGTGCCTTCCACTCTTAGGTTTTTACTGTCTTACCAGCGGGTTGACCCAGGCTGTAGCGTCTGTGGTCCGTATTCGGGAGGTTGTGGGTTCGATTCCCGTGCTTTTTTCGGGGTTTCCCTTGGTCGCTAGCCGAATGTTGGGAAGGATAATTACATCCCTCAAATTCCTGTCTGCATTTCACCTCATTTAACCTTTTATCCTAGTTGGTTATTTCAGCATTCTAAGTGTTTGCGTGAGTCTCGGGAAGGGGAGGTCTCCAAGTTCCGGACCCCCAAGGGATGCGTAAGTCCGCAGCGATAGGGTAGCCAGTTGCATGAGCCACCACTGGGGAGTTTCAATATGCAGCTGTTAGGGACCCTGACCTTCGGTGCCATTTCTCAGCCAGTATTCTCTCACCTCACCCTCCCCTCGGGGACGTCTCGCTAGGGGCACAGGCACAAAAGATACCATACTTCGAGGTGCTAATTGCCCCTAGGAACCTAAATTAGAGTCAATCCTTTAAACAACATTGTAATCAATTAATCATATAAAACACCTATTTTCTGTGCTGATTTTATATTGTTTTCTACTAAAATATGAACACACATAGTTCATAAATATTTTCTTCGCATTATCTTAATAAAGCAATATACAGAGGTGTTTTTAGAGGTGGTGAATGGCTTAAAGTTGTACATTGGTATATGTACGAGTTCATTTTCGTATATATAAGAACAAAGGGTGTAGTAAATGTCGCAGAACAGTATGTAATTAAGTACAGTGGCCGCCCGTATTATCAGCAGCGACTTATTTATTTCAAGCAGGAAACACCATCAATTTGCATGACGTCGTTCGCCATGTCTAAAAATACTTTTGTGTACCTCATAATTATTCAAAAGTGCAGTATAAAGATTAACGAGAGCTCAAAATAAGACCGGGGTTTAGAGAATTTTGCCATATAAGGAAAACGTGAAAACCTTAACCTGGTACGAAGCATGAGGTATTGGACGGAGCAAGACGCTTCACCTATTGCGACCCGGCACGATGCAGGCTATCACTCCCACTCAGGAAGACACGAGGTGAAGGGGTACCACAACTCCGGCACAGGACAGCGAAGGCAGGACCACAGCGACGCGGTTAACACAGAGCCACCGTGCATACCACATAAAAGTTCTCAGTGCTACCCAGAGAGGGCGTCGAAGCGAACCTCACAATGTGGCCAGCGGCACGCTGTTACCATACAGGCCAGGGAACCAGAACCAGAACCATTATCAGGTCGTACAGGTACTCCTGTACGGTGTGTCTTTTCGCACAGCACCTAGCCGCACTTGCGGCTTTATCTGTGCGATATGGGAGGTTGTCTGTGTATTGTCGTGCGTGTTTGTTCTGGGCAAGGGTTACTTTCTGTATACCTAATTCAGGATACAGAAAGGGGGCAGGAATAGGTGATGGGTAATGATGTGTTGGAGGATGGGAGTGGCGTTACCCTTATCCAAGGACGTCCTTGGGTAAGCGGTAGCTTTTCTTCCTTCTAGGTGCTAAGTGGTCATATTGACCTAATACCCGTACCAGCTGATTGGTGTGGGAGTTGATTTTCGAGTACATGGTTCGGGATCGCTCCTTTACCATGTCCTCGATGTAAGGAAGTCCTGTTTGGGTATGTAGGATGTGAGATGGGAATCTACGTCCGGTATTGAAGATCATTCTAAGTGCCCTGTTCTGCACCGACTGGAGTTTGATGATATGTGAAGGTGCAGCTGATCCCCAGGCTTCGCAGCCATAAAGGATCATGGGCGGAATGATGGCCCGGTAAATCCTTAATTTAAGGTGGTTTGGCATAGTAGATCTGAGGATAGGGTAGAGCTGTCTGAGCGCAGCGTGACCAACTTTGGCCTTTGCGCGGACGTGTGGGGCATATGTTAGCCCGCGATCGAGGACGACGCCTAAGTATTTGGCAGAGGTTACCCATGGGATATTTCTCCGCCTGAGCCGAAGTGACCGATCCGGTCGCCAATTGCGAACCTTACCAAGGAGGAGAGCGGAGCTTTTCCCCGGACTAATAGCCATTCTCCACTTTTCACTCCAACGGTCGACGGCGTCGAGTTGTCGTTGAAGGGGAGGGAGGCAATATCTCACATTTTTGTTCTGTGCCATGATGAGGACGTCGTCCGCATACTGGCAGGTCGCAGTGTGTTGTTCCGTGGGGAAATCGGACATGTAAGCTGCGAAGAGTAGCGGGGAGAGTACACTGCCCTCTGGGACTCCAGCCGCTATTTGTCTTTTGGTAGACAGTTTGCCTTCCACTTTCACTCTGAAAGTGCGGTCCTGAAGGAAACTGCTAAGGATAGTGAGATATGGTGGAGGGATGTTTGCCTGCTTAAGTTTGTACAGAAGGCCCTGGTGCCAAGTTGTGGCGAAAGCCTTTTCCACATCCAGCAGCACCGCTACGGTCTTGATGTTTCCCTGGAATCCCAGGGATACCATCTCGGCCACACGCAGCAACTGCATGGACGCGGAATGACCCCGACGAAAACCAAACTGGTGATCCGGTAGGAGTTGCCTCTCCTCAAACAGAGGTAATAGGCGGGAGTGGAGCAACCGCTCAAAAACTTTTGAGACGATTGGGAGAATGCTGATGGAACGGTAGTTGTTAGGAAAGACTGGGTTTTTGGTCGGCTTCAATAGACATACCACCCTCGCTTCCTTCCAGAAAACCGGAAAGTAGCGGAGACGGAGGCATGCATTGAAGATCCGAGTCAAACGAACCACAGCCTTTTTGGGTAGGTGCTGAAGCATGAGCGCCGTGACGCCGTCATGTCCAGGGGATTTGTGTGGGTTCAGACTTAGGATTTCGGAAATCACCGCTTTCGGGGTGATTATAGGGAGATGGATTCTCTCATGTAGCCGCCGTGGTTCCTCATAGAGGTAATCCACGGTTGCATCCACGAGTTCGGTAAAGTCTTCGTCTTGCGGGTCCTCCCGGGGTTCAAACTGTACCTCAAGGTGATCCGCGAACACAGTGGCCTTCTCGTCGGGCTCAAAAGCGAGTCTCCCACGAGTGCCGTGCAGAGGATGCTGGTATAGGGCCTTGTCCTTCCTCAAGGCCTTTATAATCCGCCAGGGTTTCTTTTCCTGTAGATCTACAGTTTGCATTGTATTTTCCCAGGCTGATGTTCTATGCGCACGGAGCAGTCGCCTTACCAGGGATTTGAACCTCTGGTAGACTGCTCCTATCCTGGGATGGCGGAAACGCTGCCATAGCTTCCGAACAGTTGCCTTGGCTTTTATCAACTGTCGGAGTTCTGTTGGTATGGTTCTAGGGTCTGGGGTGTTGGTGGGAATGCGGTGGGTGTGTGCGCGTACCGCATTTAGGATCTGATGGGAAAAGTCCGACGCTGCCTCTTCCAGCGCCTCGATATCATCGATGCGAGGTCGAGGGTCGACGGAACGGTTAAGTTCTAGGACTGCTGCATCCCAGTCGGTCTCAAATGTCCAGTCTGAGTTTAACAGAGCTGGCATGGCTATGGTGGAATCTACCACAACAGGGTCATGGTCAGAATCCAGCTCATTTACTACCGAGAGGTCAAAATGTAATGGCATGTTCTTGGTGATCATGATGTCTAAGACGTCAGGCCTGCCGCGGGCCGGATGGAATGTAGGACCTCTCGGCCCGTGCGCGACGAGGTTTGGGTCTCCGCTGATGAGGCGGTAGAGCCCTCGCCCCCTCTGGTTGCTAATGCGACTGTGCCAGAGCCCATGCTTCGCGTTGAGATCTCCAGCGATGCAGACTACTGGGTGTAGGTTGAGGAGTGTGGTGTAATCTGCTTCATAGAAGCGATGATCTGGAGGGTCGTAAGCCGCAATCAACAAAGTGTCCACTCCACCAATGGCAAGCCTAATGGCAGTAGCTTCCACATGTTGAAGGGCAGGAAGAGGGAAGGGTGTATGGGTGATGATGCTTTTGATGAAAATTGCTGTACCTCCGCCCTGTCGGCCGACCCGATCAGACCGATGGGCGACGTAACTTGGCAGCGAGAAGTGTATACCAGCATGCAGGTGTGTTTCGGTCACCATGAGGATGTCGATCCCGTAGGACTGTACAAATTCTAGAATGCCTGGACGTTGTTCCCTGACGCCGTTGGCATTCCAGAAAGCGGCTCGTAATGGTCTACGCACGACGCGGTAGGCCATTACTGGGTGGATCTAGGGAACAGCTGCTCTAGTGTTTGCAGCAGGATCTGGTGTTTTTGTAGGACGTCAACATTGGCGTCCGTTAGTGTCTGCATACACTTCCTCAAAATGGGAAGTGTCCGTTTAATCATGTCCCCGAACCAGTTGGACAGGGTCCTAAATTCCTCTAGGTCTGCCGAGGATATAACACCTCCAAGTGAGGTCAATGGGGCCATCGGAGTGGCTCGTGCCGGTTGGGCTCGTGGGGTTGGGGCCGGGGTGGGTTCCTCGGCAGTGGCGGTGACTGCGTCTGAAGCAGTCATTTGCTCAAGAAGAGCTGACTGTTGTTTTTCAGCCTTTCTTTGCTTCCTCTCTCGCTTTTCGCGAGAGGGGCGGGGAGGTGGAGCTACACTCTCCTTTTCGCTATGGTCTTGCGAAGTTTGCACAGTTTGTGCCTGTGCGGGTGTGGTTTGTGCATGTTCTACTTGTTGCACAATTTGCTCAGCCTGTTTAAGGGAGGCGGCAAAGCTCACCCCAGCACGGACTGGTGCCACATTTTTGGGACCGCGGCGGCGGCTGTCTATAATTTTTTGCCGCACTTCACACCCCTTGTACACACTTACATGGGGTTTGTGGCAATTGGCACACTCCTTTTCCTCTTTGTCGCAATTTGCGACGAGGTGCTCCCCAGCACAGCGTAAGCATGCGAGCTTTCGTTCGCATGCTTGGCTGGAGTGGTGAAAGCCCATGCACCTTCGGCATTGGGCTGGGCCATTTTGCCCATAGAATCGCTCCACCTTGACCACAGTGTGGAACAAGGTGCGTATGGCGTCTATGGGTTGTATCTGCTGGTCCATGACTTTATCTACTACCACTAGGTATAGTGGCATAGGTACTTTTTTGGACCCCTCCTCGGTCCAAATAGTTTTTCTCAGTTGCGCTGCAGCTGAGATTTTGATGTTATGCTCCTCTAGGAGTGCCTGGGTAATTTCCTCTGGTGTACACTCAGAGGAGAGTCCCCTAATAATGCGTCTTTCAACGTTAGGACGCTGGATTGAGTAGGAGTAGAAATGAATCTGCTCCTCTCTAAGGACTTGCTTCGCCCGTTCGAAATCTTCGGACGTGTAGGTTCGGATATGAACCTTTCTTGGCTTCCTTTGTGCTTCGAAACCCTTGACCAATTTGGCCGCAAGAAGTTTCATGATCCTAATGTGATTTGTAAAAGAGTCCGCTATGATGGGCGGAATCTTAAGGCCCTTTTCGGCTAAGGGTGGTTCTTCGGCCCCTTCTGGGGGATGCAGACTTGAATTGGAGGGTTTTCTCTTCCTCCTGCGCTCGACGACGGTGAAGCCGTCGTCGTCTTGCGCCATGGCTTCGTCCTCTGATTCTGTCTCAGACAGCGGGAGGTGCGGGTTGTTAGGTACAGGTATCTTCGATGGTCAATAATAAAGACAATTACTAAAGACCGGAGGTGTGTGCGTTTTCACATAGGTATACTGCACATGGACTTCACTGTTATTGCTCGCGCATGTAAACAACTGCAGGTAGGTACAGCCTGACCATGAAAACCGCCTCACTTCAACACAACCTACAAGCAGCATATGCTCACTACAAAAAACAGAACAGTCGTGTTATATTACACCTTGACCTTACCTCTGCATACACTTGCAAGGCAATGCTTCACTAGTTCGCAGAATGCTACGTTACGTTGTTTGCGACTCTTGCTTCTAGTGGTAGTTTGCACATTTGATGGCCGTGCTCTACTTATGACGTCACTAATACTCTGCGCCCAGGTAACAGGGGAAAAGAGTTTACTGAGCGCAAACAACGGCACCATCTGCCCGCAACTGTCCGAATCACCGCGCTGACACCGAACCTGGATGACAAGGGAAATGAATACAGGAAGGGAAGGAAAGGTAACCGTGGAATAAAATTAAGCACCTCTGCGTTAGCCTAAGTGACATGGGGCAACTAAGTCAGTGTGCGATCGCCGGCAATCGAACCCAGCACCTCTTGAATGGCAGGTCCCGCACATCGATCGGTTATACCTTATTCACCTAATAGTTCTCAACATCTGGCCCTACAGATTGTAAAGCAAACACCTGTGCATTAAAACTCCAGGAATATGGGGAAAGTTAACTACTGCTATCAGAATGAAGAATGGCATCATCCATTCATGGTTAAATTGCATTGTAAAATATCAATCATAGAACTCCCTAGCCCTCATCATTTATTTCTTACCTATTCACAAAACAAAAACGTAAATAACAATAACAATAAAAATAATAATAATAAAATAATAATAATAAAATAATAATAAAATAATAATAAAATAATAATAAAATAATAATAAAATAATAATAAAATAATAATAAAATAATAATAAAATAATAATAAAATAATAATAATAATAAAATAATAATAATAATAAAATAATAATAATAATAATAATAATAATAAAATAATAATAATAATAATAAAATAATAATAATAATAATAATAAAATAATAATAATAATAAAATAATAATAATAATAATAATAAAATAATAATAATAATAAAATAATAATAATAATAATAAAATAATAATAAAATAATAAAATAATAATAAAATAATAATAAAATAATAATAATAATAATAATAATAATAATAATAATAATAATAATAATAATAATAATAATAATAATAATAATAATAATAATAATAATAATAATAATAATAATAATAATAATAATAATAATAATAATAATAATAATAATAATAATAATAATAATAATAATAATAATAATAATAATAATAATAATAATAATAATAATAATAATAATAATAATAATAATAAAATAAAAAATAAAGTTTATTCCCATGTCTTCATGGTAATCATGATAAAGGATCTCAAGAAATGGCTTCAGTTAAATAATACCTCCGAAATACACGATGGGCAACTTATATTCACACGACTTTCTCTGCTCATTCTCCTACGAACCATTCATGCAAAAGGTTTTTCTCCTATATGCTTTATACTAATCGAGATAAACTTTTGTAGAAATTGTTTCATTGTACATTCGTTACAGGTACAAGAAGGTTGACTATTTTAAATAGATAGTGTATGTTGAGTTCGAATGTGACATTGCGAGTATGTTCTGAGATTATCAATGAAAAAATGCAATTTTTAGAAAGAAAAGGAAAACAGAAAAATATACGAGGTTGTAGTAGTTATTATATTCTTAAAAAGCACATCGTCCCATAGCGCAGTGGTAGCGCGATTGCTTTTGGCGTGAGCGGGTCGGGTTCAATCCCCGGTATTGGCCTGGGGATTTTTTCGTGCTGGAAGGTCTGATCAGGAGTGCACTCAGCCTTGTGTTTTCAATTGAGTAGCTCATGGAAAGGTAGCATCCCAGCCCATATCACGTCCATGCCGCACTTCTCCGTGGCCCTAGCTTAGGAGTATTTAATATTATACCGGCATTTTACCATGATAACTCCCTTGGTTGGAGCAAACGTGCTTAGAGGGTGGTTCAAATCCCGGCTCTGGCATAGAACTATTCAGGCTTATCCTCTTGACACAGATTTCCTTTGGAGGCCCTCATAAGAAACATAAAATACCAAAGGCTTTGGGAAGATGATAGTCTTATGGTACAGAAAAATAACAACGCCTCGAAAATCTGTAGTTCAAGAAACTTATTCGGACTCTAATTACCTAGTTGTCGACGGGCCCTTAAAACCTTACTCATTCACTCGCTAACTCACTAGCTCACTAACTCATTCGCTTACTAACTCACTCACTCAAGAACTTTGTAAATAATTACAAATCAGAATAAAGATGATAAAAGGTCAAAGTTACACAAAGATTGTCTTGCCATTGTGTATCAGATAGTAGCTTTTCCATCGTCAACGCCTGCTTGAGTTAGGACCGGGAACAACAAGCAGCAAAAAGGTACTAAATTATTGCGCTAAAAAAACCGTCAACGAACATACGAAAGAAACTAATGAGATATACATAGTTTCACCCTTTCAACCCTTGTCCAATACACGGCGTTGTTTGAATAACGGCTGATTTTCATTAGGACTATGTTTACTTCTGTTGAAATTTTTATTAATTTATCTATATTTTGAAATTGCAATTGTAATTACTTTGAGCGAGTTCTTCATTATGAAAACGCTTGGAACTATTGTCGGCTTACATAATACATTTCTCAAAAAGGAATAGTATTGACAGTAAACTATTCTAAGTTGATCTCATTCGTTAAATTTGTGCAGTTGAAAAGGTTAATATTATTGAGTTTATGTAAATTTCAATAAACAGTGCGAGATAAAACGTCAGTACCTAGTCGCCGATCGATATAAATTGCCTGCGATGTATCAAACATCACTTCTCCCCTCCAAGCCAGTGTTCAGGAATGTGAAGAACGCGTGCTCCAGGTCTACCGGTCGCTCTTCTTCTGAAGCCAGAGTGAGTCTGATATAATAATATGCCGCTCCCATTTGTCATTTCTTAATTGGATACTTTGGGGTGCCAGTGGGGGGCTGACCAGGGTTACAGGCGTGGGTAGAAGAACCCCGCGCTGCCTAATGCACTTGTTTATCCTGACCAGACAGAAGGAAAAATCCACACTTGTGTCTGTGGAATATATATGATCCTCTTATTGATACTAAACACAGGATACCTCAACTGTAAGTATAACTTATTATTAACGTTAATATTTCAGTAACTTTGATTGGGACATCATCTCTAATTATTTATCTCCATGACACTAGAAATGAAGAAAGCGGAGCTTGAAGTTCTCAAGGTGTAATAATTCTTTAATTCCAACTTTAACTTATATGACAAATACATCTCATTCATTCTCTGCCCACTGAAGCGTTTGTCTTCCTCTGGTTCATTTGAATGTATTTTAAATATTCACGACGTATCTTTCCAGTTTTTATTGGAGTGCATCTTCAAAAGTATGTTCTTAATCGGTTTTTACACGTTTTTGTGGTCTTCAGCATCAACTACAGGTATATGATGTTAAAATAAGGATGGAAAGGAATTCCATTATTACTTTTATTAACTTCTAACGAATCATTTGATCCTGTTTGGTCAAGGAGTATTAGGTGGCCTATAACTGCAGCTGCAGTAAAAAGGTACATATTGATTTAAATGTTATATTATCGATTTCAGATATTTAATTTCTACAAAATGAATAATCACTCACAGAAATACAAATATTGAAGATAGAAAGAAAGAAAAAAAGAAAGAAAGAAAAGAAACAAAGTAAGAAAGAAGAGTATCATACAGTACATTCACACAATTTTCTCTATTCACTGCAATTTCATACGTATTATTTATTAATAATGTGACGCCTGCCGCCCATCAAAGAGACGCTCAAGGCCAAGTTGCTTCACATCACTGCTTGTAAATACGCGGCCCGACGACAATGAAGCAGTCAGAACAAAGTTGACTATGAGCGCGGAAGAACAAAGTGATTCCGATCTCTAGAAGCTGTTCACGTGCCGGGCTTGTTTGCCAAAAGTTTTAAGAAAAGGCGTATTTTCCAGAGAATTCGCTGGTAACTCACCTGACCTGTCTATGCGTGTTGGGACGGCCAGAGAAACCAGTTTTTGATGCGGTTATTCAAGTGTTGAGTGAGACAGCTGTTGAGAGAGAGTGAGTGTATCGTTGTAGTCAGCTGTTTGTGAGACAGACGAGTGTAAATGTGTTAGCGATAAAACAGAGGAATGTGCTTTTGTAATTCAGTTTTAGAGGAGAAATAAAGTGACAAAAAAGTAACTGTCATATATCACAATACTATTTGCATAAAATGATTCTTCTATCCACTTTAATGATATTTATTCTTGTGTGCTTTATTTGCTGCCCTCTTCCTCTGATCGGCTAATGTACGCCATTGAATTAGTTGTAAAAGCCCTGTCCAATGCGAAGTTATGCGATAAAGCGATAGAAACCTATCACAATCGGTGTACTTTTGTCATTCTTAGAGACGTACGCTCAAACTATTGAAGAATTTACAAACATTTCGAATTCATTAATTTTTGTTGTGTAATGCACTTTATTCATACGGTTATGAAAATGCAAATTTAACAATTCTCAAATATATTGCAATAAATGATTATGTTAAACAAGGAAATATTTTGCATCGCACAACATATTTCACAACAGCTCCTAATGAGAGGGGACTAGTTCATGTGACAGGGTCAAATTGTATGAAACAAACCTTAGAAGTAATCTCACATTAAGTTATATACATGAAGGTAAAACTATTCCTTCATGGTTACAAACAAGATGTGGAAAAGTGCAGTTTTTACATCACAAGTCAGATTTTGTTTGTCCTCAGAACATATGAGGAGTGAGGGAGAGAGGGAATGGGAGAGAGGGAGGGAAACGGAGAGAGAAGAAGTATAGCTGCGATTCAAACGTTCAAAGATTTCGACCTACTTCAGCTCTGGAAAACATAAAACAGAAAACAAAATATTTAACTATAGGCAATGTTATATAAAAGGTATCTCTTAACATTCCCCAGTTGTACATAATTGTGTAAAAGGTCATATAATGATGAAGAACAGTTTTAATAGCCACCCCTGCATCTCGAATATGCAGGCATAACCTTATTTCCCAAAAATATGATGTGTTAAACTCACATGACTTTCCCTGCTCTTGTAGATGCTGTATTTGCAAACTCTTGTTCCTCTATTTAGATCATGTCAATCGAGATAAACATTTATAGCCATTATCTTATTGGTATTCTTTTTGTGACAGCGACGTGGCCGAGCATTTGGACCGTTCGCCTATCACTAAGGCGGCCCAGGTTCGATCCCAGGGACCCACATGTAGTATTCATGGTGGACGAAGCGGCGATGGACGGTTTTCTCCGGGTTCCCCGATTTCCCCCGCTGCTCATACTACCAGTTACTCTAGCATTACCTTTCTATTCATCCGTTTCGCCTGCATGTAATATCATTCTCTTCCTCACTCTCATACCTGGAACTGGGATGACCACCCTCTTCCAGGTCTTCACTCTGTCCGGTCCGTAGATTCGTCTGTTCCCCAACAGGCGTCTAAGACGGTGTCAGTCCCTCACGGGGATAGTAATCAGATAAAGAAGCAGAAAGGGAATGTTTTTGTGGGTGGAAGGGAAATATGGAAACACAGTAGGCTTTAAGGATAGTAAACGTTTTAAGAGTTGGTCGCTGTGTAAGGACTTTGAAATTCCTTTCTCGTTGCATAGCCAAGAGATAAAAAGAGACAAATAACGACTTTCACTTGACAAAAGCATAAGTATTGGAAAACTCAAACACGTAATAAGAAGTACCTCTGAAATAGTTCACTACACGAAAAAACAAGTATTCGACATAAACTCTGTCACATTCTTAAAAAGTGCTAAACTGAGTTTGGTATTTAACAACGTTTCGTTTTTGAGTTATACTGTTCGTAGATACACAAACAAACAACATACACACAAATGCTTTTTGGATTCAGGGTGCCCTGAAACATTGTATCCAGTGAAATCTCGAAATTGAATTTATGGCTGGAATGCAATACTACCCCTACTTACTATACCTACGTAGTCGAGAGGGTAGAAATGAAGATTTTTTAAGAAAATACCCCCACTCAAAACTATCCTTTAATAGGAACATTTTTCAAAAATCCTTTATCAAAAAATGCCACTAATGATTTTGGTTAAAACACCATGTATTTAAGATATCTTTATGACAAATAAAATGGATATCTTGAATTTTTATGGGAATGTCCTCAGAAGTCCTTCTCGTTCTGAATGACTTATGTAACTAGTAAAGTGTAAGAGATAGACCGAAACTTACTAAAGAAAAAAAATTTGATCTTAAAACGCACAATTTATGCGAAATGCGCTTTTTTGAGTGAACAATTTTAAAGATATTCCTTGTTATTTATTTGAATTTTTCAATACTTTTACTTTTCTCAAGAGGGAAGTCTTCAAACGGTTTTATGTCCTGGACGTGTAAAGAGAATGGAATACCTAAGCCATCACATAGTGACAAGCTCTTATAATATTTGACTACTACTTAAAGCCTACCGTATTCCCATATTCCTCTTGCACCTACAAGCAATAATATCACTTTTGCAAATGCTTATCTCGGTTAACATGAAATAAATAGTGGAAAAACTGTTTCTAAGTATAGTTTGTCCAAGAGAGAGAGAAGTTCAATTGAGTTTTATTTATGGACGCTCTATAAGTGTTATGGTTCTCAGCGGCCCATTCTATGTTGGGCATGAAATACCGATTAATTTTGCTCAGAGTCCTCGTTATCAGCTTGATACGGGATCATTTCCTTTCCAAAGGAAGCCATGCTAAGTGTTTTTTACGCCCGAAAACATCCATGGCTCTCCGCCGGGTTTGATCCCGCGACCTCGGGAATCATAGGCTAGGATGTTAGTACTAGATCAAGGATGACGATAAGAGTGCAGAAATTCACGCGAGTGCAACACACCAAATGTTTACGTATAGGAAATGAATCTGTGAGTGTTACATGTCAGAAATATAACAACAATTTGTAAATGCGGCGGGACGACAATGTGGCGGCTGAACGAAGCAATTCCGGGCTCTTCGTGGGCTGGGCTTGTTTACTAAACGATGGATTTCAAGAAAAATCCGTGCGACATCATTTTCGGCAATATAAGCGAATGCAGTGTTGAGAGAAATAAGTCCCTAATTGTTGAACGAGACCTCTAGTGTATAGTCGGAAGCAGTTTGTTAGAGAGAGAGAGAGACAGAGAGAGAGAGAGTAGAAATGAAAGATTGTAGTACATGTCGAGGTTATGAGAGGACAGATCAGCTGTGAGTTGCAAGATCATGACCAATAATTGTAGAGATAAAAGGGGGACTGTATTTTTGCGATTCAATTTTAAGGAAAATAAATGACAGAAACGGTAACAGAACTTGTCAGTTGTCACACTGGTGTCAGGGATGGAATTTGTCAAATTATCTTTTGTCACAATACCTACGGTGTATTAATATTTTAGTAAAAACTCGAAACTAAAAGAAACTAAATAATTAAATACGTTGGTGCTGCACAAAAGACCAATCACCAAGTTGTTTTATGTGTCGCCGCTGTACTGTTACGTAACAGGCTCCTAGCCGGAGTAGTTAATACGAAGGTGTGTTAAATAAGCCAAAAGTACATGGCTCATTCTGCATTCGCTGTGAAGAACACAGCATTGCTCATTAATGTTTTCCCAGGAAACGGGGAGAAAATGTACACTTTTTTAATAATGAAGATCTTTCGTCTACACTTACAAGCAGCTTTAATGAAAATGTAATGCTTTCATGTCAACTAAACGTGCTACGTTATGTTAATTTTCCATCAAGAGGTGAACGATAGTACTCATTACTGCTGAACGCGATGGATAAACACTCAAAATGGGCCTTAACTTCTGAGTTCTCTTTTGGAAAAGTTAATTTGCAATGTTATAAGATTCGCAATAGTGAGATTCATCTGATTGAGCAAAAGAAAGAGGAGGAATGGGGGGGGGGGGAAGACATGTAACTCCTGTTATTTCACTTTATAGAGATAAAAAAAGATGGGGAAAGAAGGGCAAACATTACTACCTTAATGAAGTGGCTGGAACTAGTCTTCTGCTTATTAAAATGCCATTTTTCTCTGTCCATTATCATTTTATACATATTCCTATTATTATTAGTACAGATAATTTGAATAAAATAATAATTTAAATTATTCATTACAATTTGACATAAATGTTATCAAATACCCAAAAGGTACTTATTTGCTCGTTACAAAAGGATATTGAAATGTTACAAAACGCCAAAAAATTTTCGGCGCAGTTAAGTTCTGGATGAGGTAGAGGTAGAGGTAGAGTATGTACGGAGGGGATTCCACAATGAGCCACTTGACCGCTATTGTGTGTCAGACCCCGGAAGGAAGGGATGAAATGAGATTGCGTGAGGGAACCCGGGCGAGCAGCGAGGTTCCCTAACGTGTGCTGGAGATTCTTCATTTCGACACCAGAGTTCGCCAAGCAGGCACCAGCTGCAAGGGTTGCAACAGCGGTCCCCCCGGTAGGTCTGGCAACTACACGACCACCCATTCGTCGAGAACAGCACAATTCAAAAAGAGATGAAACATTTCCTTCAATGGACGCGAGGATGGCTACGCATAAACCATACACTGCAGCTGATTCTAAACTTTGCACCCCGTCAGAGGCCAACAAGAGCAGGTTCCAGGTGCACAAGGCAATACGGAGAGCCCCCTCCCTATGACGTAATGTGTATATAGTGCGCGTTGGCGTTACACTGATATCTTGGTTATGAAGGAATTGTTTCATCTGTACTGATAACCTTTGAATGGCGATATACAAGCCTTGTGCAGCCAGGTGATAAAAGCACTATGAACACTATTATGAGAGATGCAATTGTTTTCATCATTCTGAGAGACGGGTTTAAACTGAATGGCTCTCCAATTTTATTCTTAGTAAGAATTGACGTGCATTTTTTGTTTTTGAGTTACGCTGTTCACAGACAGGTTCAGGGGGTCCCAAAACATGTATTTGCGGTGAAATCTAGATGTAGAATTTTTGGGTCAATATTCGACACCAATGAGACAATGGACTTTGCTAAACTGTCCTAAATTTCCTTTTCAAATGATTATTTCATTTTATGTATCATCAGTGTCCACCATGTCTGTGTGTAGTACCAATGATCGTTAAACACATTTTAAAAGAGGGAAGAAAACACTTGAATATCTGTAATAAAGGTAAGCTACCGGAATAGTCAGAAGCGTCTGGTTATTTATTAATCGCGTTATATGAGCTTGTATAATGCGCTATCCCGTGAACAGTACTCTTCATTACGTTTTAAACAGAGTGAATTATTTATAGCGTGAAACGTTCATTGCAATCCCTGTCTTAACAAAGCAGTCACGTGTACATGTGTGTGTATTAAGATCGTGAATAATTTTAACAGAGTTCCTTTGTTTGTCTTGAAATGACAGGAGCTAGATAATTTAGCAGCACACGTCACACCAAAATCGTCTCTATGTCACCATTAACCTATTTGCTTTAAATTACAAGGCTGTATATGTATCCTTAGTCACGAAACATTTAACAGAGGAGGAAGGCATTTTTAAAATACATTTGAATTTATTTTTCATTAGCATGAGGCGGGATCCAAACCAAGAATACCTACAATCAATGGAAATAAATAAAATTATTTTTATGTGAAATGTTAAAATTTAGCGAACATATTTTTTGTGAAAAAAAGTGTGTTGTGCCTACACATGACCTTTTTTTACCCATTCAGAAAAAAGTGTTCTTAACAAAAAGACGGTATCTGTTTCATATTAATCGATATGAAGATTAATTTTGCAGAAATTATAGTGATAGTTTTACTTACTTATTTTATTTCCTATTAGGTACAAGGTGATTAAGGGAATACAGTAGGCTTAAGCAATAGTCAAATATTTAAGTCGATTGTTTTGAAATTCGCTTATCTATGTCCTGTATTCACATCGGCAATCTCGTGTTGATACAGTCTATAAATAAAAAATATTTTAGAATCACGTTGTTGCTGTTGTTGGTTGTTGTTGTTAGTTATTGTTATTGTTATTATTATTATTATTATTATTATTATTATTATTATTATTATTATTTTGATATAGGTAATCGTACTTATTAAAGGCCGGAAGGATGTGCGCTCACATGCGATACAGGTTACCTGGGCGCAGAGTATTAGTGACGTCATAAGTAGAGCACGGCCATCAAATGTGCAAACTACCACTAGAAGCAAGAGTCGCAAACAACGTAACGTAGCATTCTGCGAACTAGTGAAGCATTGCCTTGCAAGTGTATGCAGAGGTAAGGTCAAGGTGTAATATAACACGACTGTTCTGTTTTTTGTAGTGAGCATATGCTGCTTGTAGGTTGTGTTGAAGTGAGGCGGTTTTCATGGTCAGGCTGTACCTACCTGCAGTTGTTTACATGCGCGAGCAATAACAGTGAAGTCCATGTGCAGTATACCTATGTGAAAACGCACACACCTCCGGTCTTTAGTAATTGTCTTTATTATTGTGCACAATGTCTCTAATCCTCAAATGTATAAAAGAAATTCTAAATTAATTGGGTACAGAAAGGCTTTCTTAAGAACACGAATATTTATGGCACACAATTACCAACCATATGGGAGGAGAGATGTTGGAAGACCGATGAGAAAGTGGAGAGAGACTTGAGGCCAGAACAGAAGTCTCCTAATCCATGAATTATTGTTGATGATATTAATTACCTGCACATTGTCCTTGGTGGTACTTGCCACAGCAGTTTCCCGTGTATCTCCATGCCAATTTGGAATATTTTGTGAAGGCACAGCGTCGCTTTTTAATTTTCTTCTTAATGACAATCCTAGAAGCTCGTGTTTTAAACCCCGTTCGTAATCTTCGGGGAGGAAATGATCTGAGCAAATTCTTGCATTACTGACATTAATTGGATCAGCCATTTCACACCATGACATCCACTCGCACTCTAATTTTACATCCTTAGGAAATGTATGATAAACTACGTAATTTTATATGAAGCATTTTCACACTCAGCAATAGAGTAATGCTTTCTAGTTTTGCTCATTATACTACATAACGTCCACCGGAACAGTCGGTCTGGGTGGTTCAGTCGGTTAGACGCTGGCCTACTGATCCCAAGGTCGTGGGTTCAAACCCGGCCCAGGGCGATGGTTTCGCGTGGTGAACGATTTGGCTCATCTTAATAATATACTGTTTTATCGCTTCTTCCTCTCCTTTAGCATACAACTAGCTGATATATTTAAAACTTCATCTGAACACTTTTCTTCGATCTTCTAATACAGTGGTTCGCAACAAAACTTTTTCGAGGACCCTCCCTCATCGTTTGCTATACTGACAAGGATCCCTTAAATTCTTATATTTTAGATTAGAATATTACAAACATAATAATTTGAGTTATTTTAGTAAGGAATTTCTATCTAGTTTTACAGTCAACTGGCACTAGCTCAATCTAGCGCCAATATTAGCTACTAGTAGTAGTTCTGCCAATTTCCGTGGGTGCGTGCGTGCGTGCGTGCGTGCTTCTCGTCTATCGTCGGCTGACTATATTGATGTTTCATCGCAGTAGTAATTCTGTCAAAGATCGTGTTATTTAGGTGTGTGTATAACACAATCGTTTATCGAGATTTATTTTGCTAAGCAAAGTACAGCAATAGAATGGATCATTGGTTGAAAAGTGGATCGTTAATAAGTGATCGGCTTATTGAGAGGAGGATCAGGAGTTATTTAATGTGAATGTGCAAGTGGATAACTCATCATCTGTTGAACCAAACCCTTCTGCGTCTAAGAGCAGTGTTTACAGGCCTAATGTGAAAATTAGGAAATACAACAGTGATTATTTGGAGATTTGTTTTATCTACAGGATGAAAGTGAAATAATCCACCAGGCTGAAGGAGATGAGAGAGTGGATGTAAACCAACAAAAAATTCCAATAACTTTCTTTTAATTAAATGCACCGTTAAGTAGATAATCGCATTTGAAAGTGAGAGTGTGTGGCAACGTGGTGCAACCTGTTGATCGGGTACTCAGCTTCTATCGGCAGATCAATGAACTAATATAATGCTCTATAAAAAACCATTTAAATAACCTTAGCAATGTTTTGAATTCAGATGTTCTGTTGCGCTGCGCCAGACATCAGATAATTACCTGAAAAAGTAAGGTTATGGCTGATTGCCCCGTATGAAAACATTACCTCAAATCTTACATGTTCGCATAATTACAAGTATTTTATTTGGTACGTTGAATATCTGACCTGTTCTATTTGAGGAGCTTATGCCATGATGAAACAGCCTTACTTGGAATTGGATTCTTCTCTTAAACGCCGCACAAAATTGTTTACTAACTTCGGACAGCAGTTGCATTATTACATTCATTAGGGAATCACAAATGTAATAGAAAAATTAAAAAAGAAACTTTAAATATGCTCTAATCAGTCAGAAATGCATAAATTCACTTGAAATGAAGCCCATGTCTACTTACTGCGCATACACGCTGAGGAAAAACGAGTTGCCTTATTCACTTTATTTACCGAATGGCAGGGACCTAACACCATATTGATGTCCACAATAAACGGTATGACGTATGTATGAAGCATTTGCGCTTAGGATGGCAGCTAATGGCTAGAGGTTAGGTTATACCTAGATTGGATATATATGTTCCCAATGTGCATTGTACTTACAGGTTATGTCACTCTTGCGTGAAACACCTCTTGCATTAGTAATATCATTATGCAGTATGGAATTTAAGAATGCGATACTATTACTTGCTAAACTTTAGGAAAACACAATTTATAATGTCGCCCATCCCATTATTGTCGGCACTACCGCAAAGGAGCCGAAGGGAAGAGACAGAGAATGGCCGCATTGTTGGGCGCTTGCCGAAAGAGAGAAAGGGATAGAGACTTCTGGAATTGTCTGCTTTGTATTTGACCGCAATAATAACTGAACTTTCCTGAAGTTTCCAGAACAGTGCCTGGGAGATATAAATAGCGGAAAAGTGTGAGAAGGGACAGTTCTTGTGTTACAAATTCGGAGCCGTGCTGTTGGTGAATCGGAAAAGACTTTCTTGCTGTTGCAACGAGT
This sequence comes from Tenodera sinensis, assembly GCA_030765045.1. Lineage (NCBI taxonomy): Eukaryota > Metazoa > Arthropoda > Insecta > Mantodea > Mantidae > Tenodera > Tenodera sinensis. The sequence goes on along the minus strand of CM060963.1, from coordinate 173,955,581 downwards.
GTAAAAAGTAACTGTTTACGGAAATAAAAGTGTTTCTTTATCTCGACTACATCTGTCTCCTATACTTTACACCCACCAAAGTCACACTGGTGTCAGAAGCGGGACACGATGATGGAGGCTACATTGGTAAGCTTTTCATAAGAGCTGGAAGCAGAGATGAAGACGGCAAACGACAACCTCGCTGCCGAGCTGAAAGAGATGAAGACGGAGCTATCGGCGAAAATTGACGAGCAACTGGCTGGCGTAAGGAAGGATGTGAAAGAGCTCGGTGGAAAGGTGGAAGAGCTCGGTGGAAAGATGGAGGACCTCGGCCAATGCGTTGACGCCCTGGAGAATGTCGGGGAACGGCTTAGCGTTCTCGAAGACAGGGTCGACGGTAGCGCCAAGGAGCTAAATGCAATGGTGGAAGGGATGCTTAGTGAAAAGCTCAAGAACTACAAGGCCGAGGCTCCAGCACGCGACACAACATCGACGCGCGTCAAACCACCGAAGTACGATGGCACGTCAACGTTTGAGGTCTTCCGCCATCAATTCGACACAGTGGCCAAGCACAACAAATGGTCGCCAGAAGAAGAGGCCGCGCAGCTGATAGCTAGACTCCAGGGACGTGCAGCAGAGGTGCTGAACGCAGTCCAGACAGCGGCGGCGCCCAAGGACATCTGGGAGGCCCTGGAGAACCGGTTCGGAAACCACCGCTTAGCCGCAGCCAACTGAAATCTAGGATGCAACTGCCAGTGGAGAGGCTGCAGGAGTTCGCCCTGGCAATCGAACAGCTGGCCAGCAAAGCCTTGGTCGACCTCCCCTCCGAATTCGTATCCCGAGAAGCCGCCTATACTTCGTCGTCGGGGTACGCGATGCCGAGATACGTCAACGCCTGATGCTCGGCGACTACAAGACCATCCACGAGGCACTAACGGCCGCATTAAGGATGGAAGCGGCCAAAGTGACGGCTACCCCGACCTCGAAGACAAGGATTGTCCGCTACGATGAAGACCGCAGACCAGTCCAGGGACGCCGACGAAGACCAGATGGCGTGTGTTGGGGGTGTGGAAAGCCGGGACACCTGATGAGAGACTGCCGGAACCAAGAAGAGCTGCCGGAAAAACGAGTAATGGCCGGCGTGGCGAGGGGCACGTCGGCGCCATCACCATATTTCCCTCGAGTGACACTGCGCGCCGTCAGCCGACGGATGGATGACAGCCTCATCGCGGACGGTTGGGTCAGAGGGAAGCCGTGCCGCGTGCTTGTTGACACTGGAGCAGCCGTGACTGTCATCAGACCTGACGTAGCCAGGGGCTTGCCGTCGAGAAAACCGAACCGAGCGTACCAACTAGTGACGGCATCGGGTGACACCTTGCCTGTGGAGAGGGAGTCCCTGCTGCAGTTAACCCTAGGGTGAAGTGTCTTGCGTTTGTGGGTGTTCGTCGCGGAGGTGGCTGAGGAGGTGATACTGGGACTGGATGCCCTCAGGAGCCACGAGGCGACGGTCGACATCGGCAAGAAGGTTCTGCGGCTTAAGGGAGAGGAAGTAATGCTCCGGCACCCCGAAGAACGCCTTGGAATCTGCAGGGTCATTCTCAGGGAAGACGTAGTTGTCCCCGCGAGGATGGTAGTGACGGCGCGACTGGAAGGCCAGCGCAAGAAGAACATGCTGCTGGACCGGAAGACGCATGTGCACGGGCTCTGTGTAGCCGGGACATTGTTGCCGTGCCGAGAGGAGGTGCCGGTGAGACTGCTCAACCCAACAGACACCGATCACGACGTCCAGGCCGGGACGGAGTTGGGAGCGTGCGAGCCCGTAGTCAGCGTAACACCAATAGACAAGACCCAGGAGCCGGTGCCGACGCAACACCTGGGGCCCTGGCTGGAAGGCTTACTGGAGAGGGCGGCCAACCACCTGACCGCTGAACAGAGAGAGAAGGTCCAACAACTGCTGAGACGATATCAGCGCGTCTTCAGCTAAGGCAGCAGCGATTACGGCCGCACGGACTGAGTGCTTCACCACATCGACACCGGAGACGCCCGGCCTATTCGGCAACCACCTAGACGCGTTCCGTTGGCTAAACAAGTGGCGGTACGAGACATGCTGGAGGACATGAGAACCAAGGGAGTGATCGAAGAGTCTGACAGTCCTTGGTGTTCCCCTGTAGTTCTGGTGAAGAAGAAGAATGGCGAGCTACGCTTCTGCGTAGATCACAGGAAGCTGAACGCTGTCACCAGGAAGGCCTGCTTCCCCTTACCCCGGATTGACGACACCCTGGACACGCTTGCTGGTGCGCAGTGGTTCTCAACCCTGGACCTGAAATCGGGTTACTGGCAGGTGACTCTAGAGCCGAGAGACAAGGAGAAGACCGCATTCTGGACAGGCCAAGGGCTTTGGGAGTTCACAGTTATGCCCTTTGGTCTCTAAAAACGCACCAGCTACCTTCCAACGCCTCATGGAGTCAGTAATGAGAGGATTGACTTATGACGCCTGCCTGTTATACCTGGACGACATCATCATCGTCGGCAAGACATTCGAAGGCCATCTTGACAAACTGACCAAGGTGCTACAGAGACTGCAGGCGACCGGCTTGAAGCTGAACGCCAAGAAGTGCCAGCTCTTCCGCAGGGAAGTCAACTACTTGGGCCACATAGTCTCACCAACCGGAGTGCCCACGGATCCGGAGAAGACACAGGCCGTGAGAGATTGGCCTCGCCCAAAGGATATGCGAGAACTGCGCAGTTTCCTTGGATTGTGCAGTTATTACCGCCGCTTCATAAAGGGTTTCTCCAGCATCGCCAAACCCCTCACTCACCTGACGGAAGAACATCGACCTTATGTGTGGATGGAGGACGCCGAAGGCGCTTTCCGGCAGCTGAAGAGGACGCTCTGCAGTGCTCCTATTTTGGGATTCCCACAACCAGGCGACGCCTTCATTGCGGACACCGACGCCAGCGACCATTGCATTGGAGGCGTCCTATCCCAAGTCCAGAACGGCCACGAGCGGGTGATAGCCTACTACAGCTAGACGTTGTCCAAGGCAGAGAAGAACTACTGTGTCTCCCGACGAGAGCTACTGGCGGTAGTGAAGACCTTGGAGCACTTCCACAAGTACCTGTACGGTCAGCCATTCCACCTGAGGACAGACCACTCCGCCCTAACCTGGCTACTTAGCTTTAGAAACCTGGAGGGCCAGACAGCCCGTTGGCTCCAGAGGTTGCAGGAGTACGGCTTCACCTCCGAACATCGCAGAGGGGAGAGCCACGGCAACGCAGACGCCATGTCCCGAAGACCCTGCTCAGAAGAGTGCGGCAAATGCGCAAGAGTGGAAGAGAAGGAGCGTACCGCAGCTGTCAGAGTGGTCACGGCAGTGCCTGCGGATGGATGGGATAGCGCGGGCCTGAGGAGGGAGCAGCTGGCGTACGCCGACTTGGGGCCACTCTTGAGAGAAGTGCAGGCAGGGACGAGACCAACCTGGGAGGACATCGCTCCCAGAAGCGCTACATACAAGTCGTACTGGGCCCAATGGGATTCGTTGAAGACCAAAGAGGGCGTGCTGTTCCGGATATGGGAATCACCTGATGGGAAGACCCAGAAAGAGCAGTTGGTACTTCCCCGAAGTAAGGTCCCGGAAGTCTTGGAGGAAGTGCACGCCGGTACCTCGGGTGGACACCTAGGAGCAAACTCCGACAGCGCTACTACTGGCTGAGGCTCCGAGCAGACGCTGAGAACTGGTGCCGTCAATGTCACGTGTGCGCGGCGAGTCGCGGCCCCCAGACTAAGAGCCGGGGTCGCATGCAGCAGTATAGGTTGCGCGCTCGTTCTTGACGAATGACCTTGAGCAGAAATCCAATGAGTGAGCCTACCCTTAATAAACAGGTCAGCAAATGTTTATGCTACGATAACAGACACCTCTGTTTTCCTCTGTCGCGTTTGTGTATACAGTCGACTGCAGAAGTTTTGTGCGGTACGGATGTATGTATGCATGCAACGAAAATAGCAATTCAGACGAGGGAGAGATGTCGGGAATAGAATAAATGCAAGAAAGTTAAGTGGAAACAGTTATAGAGGTATAGTGTATAATACGTGTGGCTGATATTACTGCAAGTGTCATAAATTGATTTGTAGTGTTGTACTACTTCAGCTCAGAAGCATGCGCGTCATCTCACTGCAGACTCTACCTCCTCTCTCTCGTTCCCGCAAAAGCTGAGTAGAGACTCGCATTCAACCTTTCATATAAAGTTTTCATTCGTCAAGAAGTAACGCGCGACCTATACAACGTCGGAGCGCCCTTCGAACGCATCGCCGTCGACATAGCTGGACCATTCCCAGTGTCCGATCGAGGCAACAAGTACTTGTTGGTAGCTGTGGACTACTTCACCAAGTGGCCGGAGGTGTATGCCATCCCGAACCAAGAGGCGAAGACGATTACAGACTGCCTCGTGGAACAGCTGTTTTACCGTTTTGGGGTCCCGTTAGAGCTCCACAGCGACCAGGGCACCAATTTTGAGTCGCACCTAATGAAGGAGGCATTGGAAATACTTGGGGTGAACAAGACCCGCACAACACAGTCGGACGGCATGGTCGAGAGATACATCAAGACCCTAGAGGAGCACCTGAGGAAGCTCGTGGCCAGCCATCAGCGAGACTGGGACCTCAAGGTACCACTGTTCTTGCTGGCCTAACGTTCGTCGACACAGGACACCACCGGGATGACACCAGCAAGCCTAATGTTCGGCCGAGAGCTACGCCTCCCTTGTGACCTGGATTTTGGGAGCCCCCCGGAAGCGAAACAGCGGGCAACCAAGTATGTGGAGAATCTAGTAGACCATCTCCACGACATGCACGAGATGGCTCGTCAGAACATCTAGATGGCGAGCGACCGCATGAAGACCCGGTACGACAGGCAAGCCAACAGCCGAGGATTCCAGCAAGGTGACATGGTCTGGTTGTACCGCCCTACCCGGACCAAGGGACGCTGCCCAAAACTTCAACCACCGTGGCAAGGACCGTACCGAGTGGTAAAGAGGATTAACGACGTAGTCTACCGCATCCAGAAGGTGCCCCGAGGGAAGATGTTAGTGGTACATCTGGATCGTCTGGCCCGTTACGATGGTGCTGTTCGGGACGACCAGCCTTGAGGAGGGAGCAGTGTCGCCCATCGCATTATTGTCGGCACTACCGCAAAGGAGCCGAAGGGAAGAGACAGAGAATGGCCGCATTGTTGGGCGCTTGCCGAAAGAGAGAAAGGGATAGAGACTTCTGGAATTGTCTGCTTTGTATTTGACCGCAATAACAACTGAACTTTCCTGAAGTTCCCAGAATAGTGCCTGGGAGATATAAATAGCGGTAAAGTGTGAGAAGGGACAGTTCTTGTGTTACGAATTCGGAGCCGTGCTGTTGGTGAATCGGAAAAGACTTTCTTGCTGTTGCAACGAGTGTAAAAAGTTACTGTTTACGGAAATAAAAGTGTTTCTTTATCTCGACTACATCTGTCTCCTTTACTTTACACCAACCAAAGTCACAATAATATAAATTTACGTTCCACTGCAACATGTTTAAACAAAATGTATGTACAATTGTTTACACTTTTGGCTCGGTAAGTGTGCAATTATCTTTAATTTTTTATATACCCGATTTAAAATGGAACTAATGTGCTTTATACAAGCACGTACCTACATCTAAAAAAAAAAAAAGGAATTTGTATAACGTGATGTACAAGTTTTTGGGAGCACATTCCCTTCCAACAATTAGTCCAATAAGTTTTGATAAGAATCTTATGAGCGCCAAAGAACTCAAGTTAGAGAAATTTTCAACACGAAATTTCAGACATTTGTGCGCTTGAGTATGTGGGAAAGATATCAAAATATTTCAAGAAATGTAGGTAAACACATTTGATACTGGTGTTCGTGGACAGTGAATTCCATAGTCTTGGACGAACCATTATTTACGTGGTAGCTTTAGAAACAAAAGTGGTCATACTTGTAATAATTAACATTTATTAGCAGTAACAAGTATGCAGTAACATTGGGATTAATTCGAAATAAGAGTTTAGAGCAAGTATTCAATAGCTCTAGTCAAACTTCACATCTTTTGCGGCTTCGACAAAAAGCAATTACATGGGATTAAGTAAACATTACGTGCGATCTACATCCATATGCGAAGAAAGTGAACACAGGTGATGCAATGTTGCCACTTCTACCAGAATTAAGAAGACAATAAATTGTGGGTTTAATCTATTGAAATACGCCAAAGGAAAAAGATGTCGTTTATTCAATTTTCTATGAATATAGCCATAAATCAACAACCTTCAATCAATAATAATTCAGCCAGGTGATTATAAATGTTTTTGATAAAAAAAAATTTTGTCTAGAAAACTATAAACTTTTCAGCATTTTGGTATTAGTCTTTCTTGTTATTCACAACATGAGGAATTCGCTGTTAAAGTCTGATGCGTCATTTCACTTCCATCCTGTACTGGATCTGAACATGAACCTAAACTTCAATGTATTTGCTACGAAAGCCTTTCTAATGAGTGCATGAAGCCTGCAAAACTCCGTCGGCATTTTGAAACAAAGCACGCGGAACACGAAAGTAAGTCAGATTATTTTAAAATTAAACTAGGCAAGCTCGAATCATCCTGAAATGTTATTGGAAAACATTTTGGTGAAATGTAAATGAAAATGCAACCCTTACATCTTACGAGGTATCGCAGCTTGTTGTAAAATCTAGTAAAAGGCACACGATTGCTGAAGAACTTATATTGGCATCAGCCGTAATCCTTTACAAAAGAATGTTGGGTGATGCAGCCGCTAAGCCGGGAGGCCTATCCTACTCTCAAACAATACTTTCCAAAGGCGAATTAGTGATAGGGCTAGTGACATTGAAAATACCATGCTTTTGCATGTGTGATATGTTTGCTCCGCAGTTGGACGTAAGCACAGACATATCAAATAAAGCAGTTATGTTGGGTTTTGTACGTTATTTATGGCAAGACCAGTTGTTTTTCATGTGAACTACTGCAAAAATGTTTTTTTTTTTTTTTTTTTTTTTTTTTTAAAGCAAACATGGCATTGCCTGGAGGAAGTGTATGAGTTTGTCTACAGATGGAGTAAAATCCACGACTGGGTACAAAATGAGTCTTCAAGTTCGTATCAAAGCTGTGGCTCCTAACATGAAATGGACACACTATTGTGTTCATCCAGAAGCATTAGTAGCCAAAAGATCGCCTGAAATGTTGCAGAAAACTCTTAATGAATAGTTAAAATTAACTACGTTATAGGTCAATCTGCTATACAGATTGCTTTGTTCTTTAGTAACGAGGTGGGCACTGAGTGCAACTTCTTATACACACCGAAGTGAGATAGCTCTCTCGAAGTAGGATCTTGACGAGGGTTTTTGAGCTTTAAGATGAGATCAAAATCTTCCTTCTTGATACCAAGTATGCAAATTGTCTCACTGAATTTTCCTGACTTTGCGTAACTGCCAAATTAGCTGATGTGTTTGAACACTTAAATGTTTTGAATATAGGCTTACAAGGTAACAACATAGACATATTCAAAGTTGAACACAAAGTTAGTGCAATGGTTAAAAAGTGTCAGTTTGGGCAGCAAGTGTCAGTAAAGGCTGTTTTACAAATTTCCTCGCTTTGAAAGAGTTTTTGGAGAGAATTCACCAAACCGAATAAACGAAACCATAATTGAGCACCTTCGCAGCTTAACAACCACGTTTAGGAATACTTCTCCGAGCCAGGGAATCTAATCAGGGACCTCTGAATAGCAATGTTTTCCATTCTAGAAACTAGGCAAGTTGTGTAGTACAGGCTGATAAACCGTGGAAACATTTCATCGCATTAAGAAATGAATTATAAGAATATGGTTGTTTCGAGGTATCGATATGAAGATAGCGAGCGAGGATCTCATACTGCGCGCACAATGTGAGTGATACCGTGGTGTCAAGATTGCATGACTACGGCCGGCGAGCGCTAGCGGCGAGTAGTATCGCTCGTTGGGAGGATGTATATCATAACAGAAAGTGTGGACAGGAGGTGGGCCTGGGAGGGCGAGTCTACTAACACGCCGTTCATTAAAACAAGTCAACCTCCTGCCGTAAAGGTTGGGGGAGCCAACCAGCATTGCCAACTTCGTCATTAACAAACTATTTGGAGCTTTCCAATACCACTGCAGCTTATATGCATTCTTTACCAAAGGATATATAGCACAGTGGTAGAAGCAAGGATGCTATATGCAACAGAAATATGGGGGCTGCAAAAAAGTTAGGAAAATGTAGACATAATACACAGAACTGTTGTAAAATAATATTGGGTTTACCAAGGAGCTCGATAATGAGCTAGCACACAGGGGAGGGGGGGGGGGGGGTAGGAGCAAAAGGTAAAATGGCAGAAAGAGCAATTAAATATTGGTTTAGAATAAATTCACTAAAGGAAAATGACATATTAAAACAATGCATGGTTGCACAGGAGAAAATAGGGAAAAAACTTTGATACACAAAATACAGATAATATTGGAGGAAATAGGTATGGGGGAAACATAGGTAGAAAGAAACAAAACTAAGGGCTTCTGAAAGGAAATTACAACAAGGGTGGACGATATCGAAAAGCAAGAAATTTTGAGTAGTTTTAACGACAAAACGTCATTAATAAATTATAGATTCTCAAAATAGAATGGGCGAGAGAAAAATACATCAAAGTATGCAATAAAGAGGCCAGAATGGGGAATGCATGGGCTAGGACTAGAGTAATGAACCTAAGTGGGATAATAGGGATAAATGGGTCGTGTGAAAATTGGCACTATAGTTTGGATTGTAATGATAGGATAAAGTAAGACAGAGTCTACTACCCAAAAATGGAATGATTTCTCATTAGACTTAAAAGTTAGGAAAACGCTTAATTGAAAATCAGACGAATACATAGAGAAAGCAGGAAAATATTTAGGAAAGCTGAGGTTGACATGGTTAAAAGAACTATGTGGATATAGAGAACATGGAAAAGGGTAATGAGGGCTAAAAGTAATTAGTGGCGATAATAAACTTCCCTATTATATGTAAACTAAAATGCTAAATTTTTCCTGATAAAAGTCATGTATGGCGGCGCCGTAGCCGAACAGTTAAACCGTTCACCTATCATCTATTAACAAGGGTTAAATCCCAGGGACCCGCATGTGATATTTGTGCTGGACGAAGCGGCGCCTGGGCAGGTTTTCTCCGGGTTCTACGGTTTCTCCACCACTCATTCAACCAAGTGCTCCATCATCATCTTTCCAATCATCTATTTCGCCTGCATTTCATCCTCCTCACCCTCATACCTGGTGCTGGGCTGACCACCCGCTTGCAGGTCTTCAATCTGTCCGATCCATGGGTTCGTCTGCTCCCCAATGACACCCTAGACACAGGCTTATAAGCCCTAGGGGGTGCAAGTCTTCCATACGGGAAGAGTAATCAGATAAATAAAAAAATAAAGCCACCTTATTTACTTATTTTTACTTTAAATTCACATAGAAATTAGCATTCAAAATTACAGAATATAACAACGTTTGTTTTATATGGTCTCTCCCTCTACCCCCCCCCCCCCCCTCCACAGACACACACAAGTCCACAGTACTCTTTCTCTAAGTATATCATTTCCGCAAAATATAATAAATATATAACATTAACATACTCTTAGCATAGATAAAATGTTATTGTAGACAAGTTACAAAATTAGGCTTAGTAACTTGCGACTCTTCGAACACTAGCTTCGGTCCTGTTTTAACTTGAGCCTCTCGTTACTAAACCTCTACTTTTGTAACTAGTACTCTAAATATCTATTTTAATTCCATAAAATAATTGAGACAGAAAGAAATGAGATTGGAAAGAATGCATAATTTGCCTGCATATGTTGTGCCCTATTATAGGTACATTTTAAATGTCACGGAAATTTTAATATGAACTATTCAAATGTTTTACAGCTGTTTTCCTGTTGTTGTTTTTACCACTTCTCTTCCTGTAAAATATTTCTTGCGGAGCAGTATTGCACCAACGAAACTTGCTGCATATGCTAACAGAGACGTAACGAATACAAATTGCGCTAGAGTTTATTGTCACACGCATTTAACCTTACATTTTTACAATTTTAACACAAAAATAATACTTTTTTTAGGGTAAAAACATATTTTTAGGGAACTGTTGGAGCCTAAACCGAAGAAGACACAGAAAAACATATACAATTTTAAAAATTAGATATAATATTTTAACCCTAGGTTCAAAATACCTATTAACATTTACACACTTTTTTGCGAGGGATTTTTCACTGACGTAAAACAATAAACAAATTTTATCATTGTTTCTAAACTATTAAGAGCAAAATGAATGGAATTTGGCTTGTAATATGTTTTTATTACATTACACGTTTGATATAAATTTTAAAAAGCTACAATTATTAAGAATTTCAAAATCTGTCATACATGGCCTTAACATACTTTGGGACCGAAATTCGCATTTTCTATATTTTTATAGAATTGGAATCAATAATTTTTACACTTAAGGGTGTTTACGTTATAAACTACCACACCAAGTTTAGCACAATCTGTTTTATAGGGAACTAATTATCCAATTTATTCACATTGTGAAAATACCTTTATAGTCAAAACATTCCATGGGCATCAAGAACTGAAACGTCAAAAGTTTTATTATTTTATAAACTCTACTTGTTCAACAAGCATCAATATATGGCAGGAAAAAAGAATAATTACATTTAAAATGACTAATTTCTTTGCTTTGATGTACATTGAAAAAGTTTGTAAAACTTTGTGCATTTAATTTTTTAAAGCTAAACAAATTTTCATATTTTGAAACCAAAGAGTGAAATTGAAGTCACATAAATGGAGCACATGTTGCAAAAATTCTAGAAGCATAGCACATCATTTAATCTCATGAAGGAGACGGTGTACTAAAAAACGTAAAATCGAGAGAAACCAATTTTTCTATGAGATGCATTATGATCACCAGTCAGATTACCCGTTTGTCGCACCTTCCCTCTTTTGTGTAGTAGTCTCTCTCCTCAGATTCATAGCTTAAACACTTGCTTCCGCTAAATTTGTTTTTCAGCTCTTTATTAGCCCACATTTTGCTCAAATACTGCCGAACATTTAAACAGAAAAGGGGCGTTTAAATGTAGCGAACATGGCATTTAAAGCCTGCGCTAGACAAATATTCCTTGGCGGAGTCTAACATATTTCACAGCCAACCAATGTCTGAAGGTTTGGGGAACATTTATATGCATAAACCTAAAAATCGTCAGTCTGATAATTTTTCGGTCTTTTTTAATCCCATAAATTGTGTTTACCGCATGAATTGGCTCTGCAGTAACGTTGGGGACGTCCCAGGTTAGATTTCCATGGATCGCCAGCTATGATCTAGAATTTTTCATGGTTTTCCCTGGTCGATAGAAGAACATTGGGGTTATCTCATCTACCACGTTACCTTTTACTCGTTTTACTTTCCTTACGTTTCCTTCTCGTCTTTCAGGTGAACTTCTAGGTTTCGTGGTTTCAGGTGGTGCCGTACAGATATCTGACCCGTGGACACTTGATCAGCTTGGTTGAACCGGTCATCCATCGCCATCTCTCCAGTAGTGGAATGGGTTTTAGGGACTTCCGCGTGTCTCTGCGGTCTGTAGCCTTCATTCCTTCCGTGTGGCAGTTTTAGCCACAATAGATTTCCTGCAATGATCGAGATGCCCCTTTCTCCTTCCAGATTGGTTCTTCTATTTATGTAACGTTGTTTACCATAAATGTTTCACTACAACCTAAGATATACGATTTCACTCCATGCGTGATGTGATAATATAACATTCACATACAAAAATGCCCATAACCTACATTATTTTACCGAAGTTATTGACTACAAGTCCCTAAGAACTGCACGAGGGTAATATGTGCGACTCGCATTTTGGAGGTCGAGGGTGGGATCCCGTGGATTGCAAACTCTGACCTTCATGGTTTCCTTTGTCACTTAGGCGAATGCTGGGGTGCTTACTTTCATACCACGATTTTCTTTTCTTTCATTTACCTTAATTCCATTCCCTTATCATCATTTAGTTGGGCTTTCAGGCTCATGGTATATAGCAGTCCCAGACAGATGGCGCGGATGCTTGCGCATTGTAAATGCTGTTCTCGCAGCCTGGTGGCGTTGCGTGATCGCTGTCTTCTGGTGGGTACGCTTGCCAACTCCGAATCCGGAGAGCTGTGGCTGATTGGTGGGTCCTGCGTCACTTGGATCGCACCACTTGATAGGGATTTCCGCGCGTGTCGATAACCCGTCTAGCTGCGGTCCTGTGGCCTCCTTGAGGCCCCCTGACTTCATCCCTTACTATTGGGGGTTGTTAGCCACAACGGCGTGTGTCGAGTTTGCAGTGAGCGAGATGTCCTCCTCCGCAACCTTTAACCAGCCCCCCATTTACCCTTTGCCTGTAGGAGATTAGTTACAATTGCATGCGGAAATCATTCATATGTTTATACGCCAAGCAGCAGTAAAAAGCTCGAGCTGAGGAAAAGAAAAGATAAAATAGAGGGAAACGAAAAGAATCATTAACTTTTTAAAAAAATCTGTCATCAATTACATACCTACTTGGGCAAAAAGCAAGTGCACAACATGAACATGACCGAAAAAGTTAATGAGCGGGAGGGGGGGGGGGGGGGGAAGGGACTGAAAATTGTTTGCCGCAATTGTGGATTTTTATGAGTTGTGCAGTTTTCCTGTAGTACTGTTTGTCCCTCTCTTACGCTTTGCCAGTTTTACAAAGTTCAGTCGAGCACAGTTTCACTTATTTCATTCGTTTAATGTGGTTCAAATGATTTCTAGACTTTCACCATGCATAAACTGTCGATCAGTTTTGCTTTTTTTATTCGATATGATCTATTATCTAGTGGAACTGAAGAAGAATCGTTCAGAATAAAAATAATCAGTATCTAAGAAACGTTTAATCAATTTTAGCGAGAGAATTATGAACAATTGTCCCACCTCTATGGTAGGAGGTTAGTGTGTCTGCCTCATATTCAGGAGGTCCCGTGTTCGAAATTTGATTATGGTGTTGTGTATCTAAGTTCTATGGAATACGGACTCATTTGAGCATCATTTCACCAATTTCATTCATCAGGATAAAAAATCTTCAACCCCTCTCAAAAAAAAATTAAAACATTGCCATGTGAAGGATAATTTGAGAACAGGAGAATCTGATGGAAATCTTTCTGTTGCATCTATAAAACATGCTGGAATTAAGAAACAAAATTTGATTCATCCAATATTTCTTTCATATGTAGGATAAAATAATAAATAACTTAACAATTGAATTACATCATATCACTGTCAACTGAATACTGCAGAGTCTGAGCAAAGCAAAGCCGACCTTGATTGCGGCATAGTGCGAAGGCATGTATCCACATGCCCACTAAAAAAACACCATGGACCCTGTTCTTAGTTAATTGGCTCTCTCTGTATTGAAGATCTCAGATTCGATTAAGTTTTCTTTCTGTTCTTGTATTCCACTTGTGTTTCATTGTAGTAACTCTTTCTTTCTTTATTAGTCCTGCCTTTTAAAAAGGCGCATAGAGTGTGCTCGACCTGGTTAAACATTAATATATTCTAATTTAATTTCACAAACATTCATTCACTAACTTTTGAAATCAACCGTTTCCCTGCACATATACCAATGCATATGAGTGTAAAAATACTCTGATGACCTCAAATTTATTGGTGTTAATCGAGGCAGGTGCATGGTATATAAATAATTCATTTGTCTCATTTTATATTGTTATTTACACAGCGTTTCTCTTTTTATACTGCGAATTTATAATTCATTTACCTGAATCCCCTCTCGAAGATGCAAATTTTTGGGGTCCCCTGCTAGTTTAGCATAACCCCTACAGTTCACCTGTGCTCTTCGCACCCTGTAGAACGGAAATCCAGTGACAGACAAAGAAAACCGCGATAATTGCGCGGCATTCTATGCAGATGTTTGCTGTAGGTCGCGTGGTACCTCACAAAACCTCCCTGCGTGCTGCCTCTTGTCGTATTAATAACAATGCTGCTTGCATATTATGTACATATTGGCGGCTGTCCTTCGTCTATATGCAACAAGGGTCTATGTCCAACAATAACTGCCTGATACTTCACGTTATCCAAAATGAACTGCAGCTGTCGTCTGGAAAACAATCTCTTCCAATATTTCGAACTCTTTAAATGATGGCTGCGGTTTACTTCCGTTCTACATTGTGTAGAGTCTGTTCTTTACAAAGTAAAACTTGAATTGTTATGTCTGATGTGTTGCACTTTCTGTTGCATTCTTCTTAAAAACGCTTATTCTTTCATTTCCTTCACTAATCGAGATAAACATTTGTAGAAATTGCCTTATTTTCTTGTAGGTATAATGGGCAAACTGCATAAGAAAATACAGTGAGCTTTAAGCCATAGTCAATAAGTGGAAAATAATAATAATAATAATAATAATAATAATAATAATAATAATAATAATAATAATAATAATAATAATAATAATAATAATAATAATAACAATAATAACAATAACAATAACAATAATAATAACAATAATAATAACAATAATAATAACAATAATAATAACAATAATAACAACAATAACAATAGTAATAACAATAGTAATAACAATAATAATAATAGTAATAATAGTAGTAATAATAATAGTAATAATAATAACAATAGTAACAACAACAATAACAATAGTAACAACAACAATAACAACAACAATAATAATACCAATAACAACAACAATAACAATAATAAAATAATAACAATAATAAAATAATAACAATAATAAAATAATAATAAAAAAAAAAATAATAATAAAATAATAATAATAAAATAATAATAAAATAATAAAAATAATAATAAAAATAATAAAAATAATAATAAAAATAATAATAAAAATAATAAAAATAATAATAAAATAATAAAAATAATAATAAAATAATAATAAAATAATAAAAATAATAATAAAATAATAAAATAATAAAATAATAAAATAATAATAATAATAATAATAATAATAATAATAATAATAATAATAATAATAATAATAATAATAATAATAATAATAATAATAATAATAATAATAATAATAATAATAATAATAATAATAATAATAATAATAATAATAATAATAATAATGACTTTCTATTTCAGGTCGTTAGAGCCTTTCTGGAGAAAATCAAAATGTTCTAAAAGTATCCCATGTAAAGGGTAGCTTGCATTGCGTATTTTCTTGAAAGTCTTCATGCCACGTGCTTTAACATAAACACCAAATTTGATGTTTAACCAATGTTTAGTTTTTAACACATATAGACTTTTTTGGATTTAGAGAACCTCAAAAAGTGTATTCTCAATGAAATATCGGTGTCAAATTTTGGGGTGGATACAATAATGCCCTATTGAATAGTGCATAATAAATTAGTAAATTTGACTTTTTAGAACCTATAATCCGTTCCCTAGTTTTCGTTGGCACAGTATCAAGCAGACGCAACAAAAAATTCGTACTCTTCGCTTTTTGAAGTAATTCAATTGTAAGAGAAATCTACAAGATGCAGGTTTACAAATTTCAACACCATGACTCATCACTAAATGAAGTGCCAGTAGCATAAAGCATGTGGTAA
This sequence comes from Tenodera sinensis, assembly GCA_030765045.1. Lineage (NCBI taxonomy): Eukaryota > Metazoa > Arthropoda > Insecta > Mantodea > Mantidae > Tenodera > Tenodera sinensis. Next base: position 173,939,918 of record CM060963.1, on the reverse strand, counting down.
CATAGAAGAAAAGGACATGTTTCTGTTGGTCAGTAGTAGGCTATTCTAACCTCTGTCGCATTTATTATGCAGCTCTGCTGATTACTACTGTGGATTGTCTATACCGTTTTAAAATTAAAAAATACAGCAAACTCGCGTCAACATCTTGACTTGCGGGGGCCATTTTCAAAACTTTGTTTGTTAAACGCTCTAACGCGATGTTAACGTAACACTACGAAGTTAAACACGGTGATTAAATGGTATTTACATTAACTTCAATGTTAAATTACTTTAATAACGTGTTAAAATTTAACATCGGCCCTTAAAGTTCAACCTTAAGGTTAAAACGTGACAGGACATAATTGGGTATATAACAGTATCAATGATCAATTTTCATAACGCAGAAAATTACTTAAAGAATATAATTTTAGAATTAGTTTCTTTAAAAAAGTTAAATGTATTGATAAAATTTTGTCTTTCTCTTTGAGAAGAAATTCATTATACCTAATGCTTTTGGAATTAATACAATTTCTTAACATTTTGTCGAATTATTGGGTATTAGAAAAGAGAGATTAATTAGTGTTTTAAGGTGAAATGTAATATCTGGTGAAATAAGCCATGTATTGTAGTGCAGTTATTTTAGTGAAAAACAAAAGCTTTTGCCTATCATGAACCGATTAACTCGAATCATTGCACTTTCAAGCTAAAAATAAGTTGTACTGTTTAGCGCCTGCTACATACGGCACCGCAGGTGGTAACACTGATGATACATGGAATAAAGATGGAGCACCGGTGGAATGAGATGGTGGAGGAAACCGGAGAACCCGGAGATACCCCGCCCCAGCGCAGCTTCGTCCACCACAATCCCATATGCGGTTACCTGGGTTCGAACCCAGGCCGCTTTGGTGAGAATTTAATGGTCAAACCACTCGACTACGGCGCGGCCAACACGGGGTAACTTTGACGCAAATCCCTGTTTTAAATGTTCAGCCTATTTACTAATTGCACCATAATTATTGAAGTGGGCCAAATCCCCCAAGTTATGTCCCTTTTCCGTGCCATAACTTGACACTGTGTTATACAGGAAAAACAAAGGCAGCAGAAAAAGATTAGTGGGGTAAAAGAAGAGTGAAGAAGAGTGAAGAAGACTCAAAGAAGAAGGGGAAACTAAGAAGAGAAGGAAATCCCTTTTTACGTGTCATCATGGGATTCGATTACGCATATTGGGTGTGGGTTGTCGATATGTAAATTTATATCGATTGATGGCTAAGGCCTTCCACTTGTCTAACACCTGCCACATTCCCATCCTAACAGCGACTACCGCATCAGCACGATGGAGATGCCCAGACACCGGAAACTTGAGAAAATGTCACTTTTAGCTGCATGTGCATCTCATACGGGCTCACTCGGAATGGATTTTAAATCTCCTTTACTTCTGCCGCCGACACGATTTTCGCAGCAACCCACATTTTCTAACGGCCCTGCTTTTTAATTGTGAATAAATTCCTACATTTCAGTGCGTTCGTTTCATAGCTGAAATAATAGTATTGTTTATATTTATTACTAAGATAGTTATTCTGGGAAATAGTAGCCCTGTTGCCCGTGGTTTGATGACTTTATCCCTAAAACTTTCAGACTTTGGTTGTGCTTGCACAATGGCCTTGTGTTTCACTACAGACATTTTAAGAATACAACTTAATAGGCTTAAATAAAGGGGTAATTAAAACTAAGGATACAATAAAGAACACAAAATAAATAAAGTAAAGACACACAGAAGACAATGAATGTGCAAAAGCACTGTTAAACTACCCCAAAGAAGAAAAGCAAATAGAGAAAGCTGTGTGTATGTAAAAGGTTGCATTTATATTTCAATCATAAAGAAAATGGTATGAATTCTTTGTAGAAGGGGAGTAGAGAAAGAACTGCGATTTTGTTTCATAAAAGAAAAATGAGTAGAAAAAACCATGTGAATATAAATCGTTACATCTCTGTTTAATCAGAGAAAATTATGTAAATTATATGTTAACAGACTCTGTGAATGTGTTACGTAAAAGAAAAATGAGGAGAGAAAGCTAAATGTAATACGTTGCATTTCTATTTTAATCATAGGAAATTCTATGAATTGTGTATTGAAGAGCGAATAGAATAGGACTCTTAAGTTATGTAAAAGAAAAGCGAGCGGAGAAAACCATCTGAATGCAATATGTTGCAAAGTAAAATGTATAGCGTAAAGCCTTTCCCATGAAAAAATACATATAGGTGCCGAATTTCGTGGCGATTGGTCAAGCGGATTTGGAGATTAGCGGTTTCACACACAAATCCATTTTTACTTTCTCACCGGAAATATATGTTTGGAGGCCCCTCTGAATCCAAAAAGAAAAGCATTCACAGAAAAAATTGTGTTCTATGTCTGTCTGTCTGCGCGAGCGCGCGTGCGTGCGTGTGCGTGTGTGTGTGTGCGTGTGCGCGCGTGCGTGCATGTGTGTGTGTGTGTGTGTGTGTGTGTGTGTGTGTGTGTGTGTGTGTGTGTGTGTGTGAACATCGTAATTCAAAAACGAAGGGTTGTTAAAAACCAAAGTTGGTATTTAAGCTTAAGATTTTTCAAGGATGTGACACGACGATTTTGAAGAAAATTCCTTCACCCTAAACTGCACTTTACACGAAAAAATGTTTCGAACATTTTGATTTTCTCAAAAATGGCTCAAACGATTTTGAGTAAAATGTCATATGTTTAAGATATGTTATGACAAATGATTTTATATATATCCTAGATGTAGTCTTGCTTGCTCTGGATGAATTTTGCATAACTGGTAAACCGTGAGAGATCAAATTTTACTGCAGATCTTGCTAAAACACACAATTTATGTCCAAATAACTTTTTATGGAGTAAACCATTTCGAGATATTCCTCGTTATTTGTGTGACTTTTGAAACACTTAAACTTCGTCACATATTCCTATATCTTCTTTGTGTTATTTGAGATACATATTTGCAGAAATTATCTTATTGCTTATCTCCTTGTAGGTGCAAGGGAATATGAGAATACAGCAGGCTTTGAGCGATAGTCAATTCTTTTAAAGCTGATCACTATATGAAGGCTTTCAAGTTTCATTCTCTTTGCAAGCCCAAGAGATAAAAAGGTGAATAACGACCTTCCATTTGAGAAAAGGTATTAGTATTGCAAAACTCACACAAATAACAACGAACATGGTTAACTCCATAAAAGAATGCATTTGGACATAACTTGTGTGTTTTAACGAGATTTATATTTTTGTATAGTAACATTTGGTCTATCTCTTACGGTTAAGCCATCAAGAGTAAACAGGAATACATGGGCTACAGCAAGAAAATTCAAAATATGCATTTCATTTGCCATCGAAATATTTTAAACATATCTATGCAATTTTAATCAAAATCAAAAAGCCATTTTTAAAAAGTAAAAATTTTAGAAACGCTTTCCTTGTAGAGAGTAGTTTAGGATGGAGGAATTTTCTTCAAAAAAGCCAGTGGCCTGAAAACATTTTTGGTGAGATTCAACATTGAATTTTTGGGTTTAATACAGTACTTCCCCTACTTGCTATAAGTAGTAGAGAAAGTAAAAATAATTTGAATGTTCCTCAACACCCTAAACAGAACACAATTGTTTGAATACAATAGTTCTGATGTATAATCTTGCAGTGAACAATTTCATTTTTCCCTCAGTATATTAAAATATTTCTGAAGGAAAAATTGAAATAATCACAGGTAAATGAAGAGAAGCACAAACTAATTCTGAAGGGTAAGTAATAATTTTGGGTATTCACAATTACAACATTGCGTGTATACATCTTGATTATAAACTCGAAAGCAAAGAAACGAAGCAGAGAAATAGCAGGAGGGGGAGAGGGGGGGGGGGGCACGCCGTGGTCTTCCCAAGAAGGTGCTAAGGTATAAAATTAGACGTTTCAAGAGAAGAGAAATTTGTTGTTAAGTGTGAGAAAGAAGGATAATGGATAAGGCGAATGAGGATGATAGAGGGAGGAGGTGCAGAACGTGAAAGAGTAGCCATCACGGAAGGAGATTCGTAAAGAACAAGCAGCAAGATAACCATCGACCTAATTGGAGAGAAAGGGAAATTAAGTTCGCAGCTTATAAACAAGAAAGGAGATCCTAATAGATAAGGTTGGTACTCATGCAACATGCGCAGGACGGTCTTCATTTGGCTTGCTAATGGCGCCTCTTACAGCTCGACAAGTCTGTCTGTCTATCTGTCTGTCTTCATTTCAATTTCATAAAGAGTGTTCTAATTAGTGACGTGCGTCCCTAGGTGTGGAAATATTTAGATTTATAATTAAGATTTCTTTTGTTGTCCAACCTGTTATTTACTTTATTACTTCATGTTCAAGGTACACAAGTCATGCTTCTTTTATTTGAGTTTTATTTTAGTATCACCTCATCCTTTTTTTTCCCCTCCTACTATTTACCTAGATTAAGTAGAGAGAATATTGCACTTCAAACAAAAATTCGACACCAATATTTCAAGGTAAATAGAGGCTCGCAGCATCCCTGAATTTAAAAAGAAAGTCGTGTTGCAGCGTGTTTTACACAAGTCGATATTTTCAACATGCAGCTGAGATTACTAATAGTCCCTGATCCATATGTTATCGTCTGTCAGACACACAAATAGACTGTCTCGAATCACTATTCCCATTTGTATTGCGATTATGTATATACACATTTTGCTTCCTAATGCGCTCAATCATTCTTTCCATGGCTGTGCAAGATAGAGAAGGTACCTAAGTGCAACGTCAGACTTTTTTCTTAGATAACAATATAATATTCTGTCCTAGGTTTTGACTTTATGGTTCGCTTTTGTTTACGTTAGTTAAGAATTAAAAACTTGAGTATCACACATTAATCCAAGCCTATCCAGAGGTAAAAAAACAAAATTTGAAATACTGCAAATTATGTAGCAAATAGATATCTGCAACGTGACAGATCGCGAGATGAGACTAGTGGCAATGCTCCTAATTTAACCACGAGCTGCGCTACCTGTGTTTGTCTTTCATTTTCTCGCCTATCTGATATTTTTTGCAGATACACATAATGCATTGCAAATCCTAAAAATGATTTAATAGCTTACTATTGTGAGATAGGTTTATATTGCATAAAGCTTGATGTCAATGTTCACATGACTATTTGCCACTGTTCCCTCCAGCGCAATCTGATTTCAAAGATAACTTTGTTGCTTAAATCGAATACATTCCACGCAGTGGCAATGTAAAATGGCAGGATGTCGACCTATACATTATCAAGTAAGAACCCAATGTAGAGGGCGTGTTTAATTAACCAAGTACACAGGGAAGCGAATTTATTGCCAATGCCGAGCTCGAAACCAGAAAACTATTTATTCTGGCGTTTGCAAATAAATTTACTTCAAATTGTTAAAATCATGTCTTATTTGTTTTCACGATATCCTATGGAACCTTAATTCCCTTTTTTGTCTACTTAAGTATTACTATTCTGTGAGTTTTTGCCTAAAATAGTTGAATATTTACTTAAGGGTACATATGACTGCGTTTTGACGATTTTTGGTAAAAAATTGATTTTTTTTTATTTTAGCGTTAAAAAATATTACAATCGTTCCTCTATCATATGCATCCATTATTTTCTCAGTTCCGCCATTTTTAAAGCCAACAGAAGCCATCCTTTAACTCCATGTGCATGGTATTTAAATGTCCATATATGCCCACTTTTGGGATATGTTATTGTGCACTGTTACTGTGCCATTTCACTGCTATTTTGATTATGCCGCTTGAGGTAGTGCTAATGATTGGCTACTGCCATTTGTAATGTAATTGAAAATATCATCTGAAGAAAGAAAGAAGAGGTCTGAGGGGGAGACATATAGTCCAGGGCAATTCTGAGGTCAGTTTATTTATTTTTTTTTTTTTTTTTTTTTTTTTTTTGCCTTTTTCTCAGTTTGCAATTTTTCAGCATTTTGCTCTATACAAAATGCTCCTTGCGGAGCATTTCCTATCAGAATGGCTTTAAATTTGCACAGTATGTATTAATATGTACTTTAAATAAAAATTGTATTGGGTTTTGATATCAGATGGACTTTAGTGTGTTATTTATCCTTCAGAACAGGCTGTTACTCCATATTTTTTAAAAATTATGAAATATAAAATTTACATTTTTCTGTAAGCCAAACAAATAACCAGATATAAAAACCCAATAAAATTCTAATTTATCCATGTTTAAAGTGCATCTCTACAAAATTTTGGAATGATTGGATGAAAACTTTGTCGCAAGGGACTTTTTAAGTGCGACTATTAATTTATTTAAATAATTTGCAATATTTCTTGAACCAAGCAACATACGGAGTTGAAACTTTGCACGGCATAATATGGTTACAATATAAATATGCACACAAAATTTCATCAAAATTGATTAAAAAGTATAGAAGTTGGAAAATTCATTCATATGTACCCTTAAGGCCGCTGAGGACATTTCTAAATTTTGTAACTATTTTTCAATTATGTTGTCATTTTACTAGACAAGTCTCTCACTTTAAAATACATATCAAGTTTCAAGTCTCTACAGATATTTATTTTCAAGAAAAGTATTATTTAGGATGATATACTAATATATTTTTAAAATGCTCCACACAAGACACTTTTTGATATTAAGGTCATACTAGCTTTCCTTATGTTCAGGAAGGGTGATTCTAAAAAAGAAAACAATTAGAACTTACTTTGCATAGAATAAAGACATTGATTTTCTAGTTTTACATCCTGTCAAAGTATTATGCAAAACAAAATGTCCAATGTTGGCAAATCATTAAATTACATACAAAACTGTAACCTAACTTGTTTAGTACACATTATAAGCATTTCCTGCAATTATGGTTACAATTGAACTCTCCCCCAAGGAGTACTTTGTAATAAAGAAAATGCTGAAGAATTTAAATGGGAGAAAGCTGACAAAGATTTCCAACACCTTCGAATGCGTATTTCTCACCAGGCATATAGGCATTTAAATAGTCGAAACAAAGAAACCAGAACGACAAATAAGTAAAAAGTCCTTTTAAAATACACAGATTTTGTACCTAATCTTTTCGAAATATTTTATTTTTATTTTTAATGAATAAAAATATCGTGAGCAAGACACACATGTGTAGCAAAGTTTATATCAGCTGAAATATATCAGTTTATATCACTTCAAACCTGGTATTTTTCCACAACTTTGTCAATAAAAGTATTGCCGTCCGAGTTGAACCCCTTCCTTGTTACTTGTAGATAATGTCATTTACACAGCTAGAAATTTCTCTTTTTGCTTTGAGCCCACAAACCAGAGACGAGTGGGTATTCAGCCGAGTATACATTACACTCTTTTGCTTCTTTGCTTTCCTCTATTTTAGGATATCTATTTATAGATAAACATAGTTATTAGATAACTAGATACTTAAACATCATTTTACAGCACAACAAAGCTAATTACTTGGCTTTTTTCAAAACGTTCCCTCCAGCATTCAAAATATCCAAACGACCATACGAAATTAATCGCAGTTAACTGCTTAAATTGAGTAGTTTCATGTTACTTCATTTTTAATTTTCCTCAACTTTTGTAGATAATGAGTGAAAATTAAAAAGAACGAAATGGATCTCTTAGTTTACACGGGCTGTTGTTATTAATGGCACAGGGAAGCCATGCGTCTTCATTACCTAAAGCAGGAGAAGGGTACAAGGTCATACATGACCTAGGGCAAACCTAATTTAACATGCGTACGTTTTAGCTTTTAATCCATTAAATATTTCTGCTGACATAGCGAGGGAAATATTTTACAGAGCAATTTGGACAGAGAAAAAGAGTTATTTAAACGCCGGCAACATTAAAGCAAACTGCCGCAGATGTGCGTGGATTAGAAAGGCTATACTGTATAAATAATATTTTAGAAGACATGAGAATTTTTCGGCAATTAAAATTTTTATACAAAACATAATGCAAAGGCAATTAACTACAAATAGAGATTTTTTTAAGGTTTTGTATGGCATTCAAAAAGCCTGTAATTATGGCATGAATATTCTAGTATTTACTAAGATGTAAAGAAGCTTAATATAGCGGCAAACTTCGGGAGCTGATAGTTAACACTATTTTAAACACGTTTTGTTGAGGGAAGTTTTTTGCTGTGGTGCTTCGTTTAAGCGCTAGGCGAGTTAATGCCATAGATTACTGCCTCCCACCCAGTTTAAGTATTTACGGAAAAATTAACAATGTAAATTAGTATTGCATTTATCTTAGCAAGGCACATAATCTTAATCCAAGAAACAAACACAGAACACACAAACAAAACACAAACGCCTCATTGCTTACAGATAATTATAACGAGAGTACGGCAGAATAGAGCACGCCGATGCACCCTTTGTGTTATTCGCAATGGACGTGCGTTCCAACGTTTACTTTGAATATACATATACTCGTGTGTGTATATGTATATACAGAGAGAGAGAGAGCGGGGGGGGGGGGGGGGGGGGAGAAAGAACAGGAAAGCCACATTTCAGCAATCTTCAGTCCTAAAAAATTCAGCTGAAGATAATTTAGGTAGCTTTTCCCTGATTTCATAACCAGAGGAACTGATTTAAATATTGGCAATCATTTTGTTTTTAGGACCCCAAGTCTAAACACATCTGTGAGATATTTGCCTTGTGATACGAAGCTTAAGTGACTTGAAAATACATTCTATTTGTCGGAAATTAGATGTTTTAATTAGTACTGCAGATGTTGAAATTTGGAAACATTGTTTAAATATGCGCTACCTCAAATGTAATATGTGTAACCAAAGGAAGACGATGGAACATAAATTGTTTTCTTAGTCCATAAAACTACATAATAACTTTAAAACTAAAAGTAGACTAAAGTTAACAAGTGACTGCTTATAAATTAAATCAAACACACAATGAGATAACTGAAATGTTACCAAAATGCAGGAAATTAACATTTTGATAGAATATTTACAATGATCAACTATGTAAGTACGTTTTTCTCCCAAGCCAGTATATTCGCCTATTGCCCACAGATGACACTGAAAGCATATTACCACACTTCTCCCGTAAGGGTTACTGACGTTACTGGCGTAAAGCAAGAAGAACCACCACCCGCTCTTTTTAAATGCTTGGCGTGATAGGCTAGCAATACTAATTCATAAGATTATTGTACGTATTGACACATACGTCCATTGACGCTATGCTATTGGTTTAAATATGGGCTAGTGTGATCTAAATATAGGCTAGCCCATATTTAAACCAGATATACTACCTTGTCCCTTTAAAATTTTTTCGTTCGGTTTCTACTTATAAATTCATATACCACGTGTCATACACTAATGTGTCATATGAGGTTACGAGAAGCATATGCAGTCCTGCCTACAGTGTACCTTGTTCTCAGAAAGTATGAGAGGTAGAGAGCTGAAATTTACAACATATGTACAACACATAGTTCAACTTTCTGAACCACAAAATAAGTTTGTAATATACACAGCGTGCTTAAAAATGAAAGACGAGATTTCAATTTTGTATTGCGGAAAAACTATTAAAGATAGAAATATATTGTGCATGCCACTATATAGAAGAAGGTTCAAAGTTTGGTTGCACCTGCGCTGATGTTTGTTTATAGCAACATGGCAACTATACCACAGGAAAAAGCAGTTTGTGTTTTAGAATTTGTAAGATCTCAGTCCATTGTTCCGGTGCAACGTGCGTTCTGCCATCAGTTCAACAAACAGCCGCCTCGTCACAAGCAGATTTATGCCAGGCATAAAATAATTGTGGAAGTTGGTTGCGTTTGCAAACAGAAAAGCACCGTTCACACGCACATCTGATGACAATGTCGAGCGTATCCGAGAAATGTTCACAAGGAGCCCTCAGAAATCTAGAAGACGGGCAAGCTAGCAACTTTTAAGTTCCTCGCATAACGGTAGAGTGTGTTCTTAAATGAAGCCTTACGTTACTGCATCAACTGCGTCCCAGCGACCACAACAGCAGGTATGAATTTTTCACATCAATTCTTCAGGATATGGAAGATGACAAGTTTTCGGAACGATTCAGATGAATCGATGTTTCATCTCTCAGGTAAAGTTAATCATCATAATGTGAGAATTTGGGGACACAGAATCCTGGAGTAGGTGTCAGACTTGAAGAGAATCACCAAAAGTGAATGTGTTTTGTGCGATTTCTCTTAACCAAGTTTATGGACCTTTCTTTTCTGAGGAGGAAGCTGTCACAGGAATGTCATACTTGGACATGCTGGAAAATTGGTTGTTTCCTCAACTTCATGAAACTTCAAACGATTTTATTTTCATGCAAGATGGTACCCCGCCTCACTTTTACCTTGAAGTGCGGATTTACCTGCACGACACCATTCCACACTGTTGGATTTGATGCAGTAATCAGCAGAATCTTCTTCATTGTTTTTGGCCTCCCAGATCACCAGACCTTACTCCCTGCGATTTTTATCTGCGGGGATACACAAAAGACAGTGTTTGTCACACCTATGGCAACTACTCTGCTCTGAGAAACCGAATTGTTGCAGCCGTCAATTCAATAAACAGGGAACAGTTAGTACATGTATGGAATGAAACAGAGTGTGTCAATGCTTCTCGTGGAACAAGTAGTGCTCCTATTGATAGTGTTTGTATAAAATTTCGAATCTTTCTCTATCCACTGACATGCGTAATGTGTTCCTATCTTTGACAGTCTTTTGGTAATACAAAATTGAAATCTGCCCCTTCATTTTTAAACGAGCTGTATTAGTGATATTATGAATGCTAACTTTGTAAATTTTCCACAGTCTTGCTTTCTCGAACTTATAAAAAGTTTTATTTAATTTCTAGTAAATTAATATATATAACTAAATAATCGAGATTGAGAAGATGGCTGATTATGCTAAGAAAAAGCATGCAAAAGTGTGATTCTGCATTGCCAATAGTTTGAGAAAAAAAGGTTCATGAATCCACATGTTTTAAGAGTAAATATTTTTCTGCTGAATGAAATATTTTTATAGACTCAACCACACAAGCTGTCATTGCAAATCACCACATGAAATAATTGTCGTGATTTATAGAATTATTCATAAAGTTTTCAGGAAAACCCATTGACAACCTTAACAGTAGTGGTAATTCAACTTAATTTAACCTGTATAATTTCTGTATGTTCAGATTGCCTTGTCCCCTTAAAAACAATTTAAGCAAGACCTTCATTTGTCGCATTGCTGCTAATATCGAGGTAACCCTACAGTGGTAATCTTAACCTTGGAACCCAGAATAGGAAGTTAATAATGACTATAATGATAAACTAGCCTTAATCAAAAGAGTGGAGGGCGGATTTACCTTCGTATTGGTCGTGGAGCTATGACATCATTGTATTATGGCAGTCACAAACAAACCTCTATAATATTATTTCATTACCATGAAAACTGACATTGCAATCACTGAGTGAGTCAGCGAAGGAAATACGCTTCATGTTCTGTCATGGATGACTAAAACAAAAAAGGTGAGGCAAAACGATAATGTGATGTAATTAGCTGTAAGAAAACAGGTTAGCTTTGCTGATAATAGCTGATAAAAGTCGCCCATTTTCGCATATATTTACTTATGCATAACATCTTTGTGCAAATGTTACCTATATTATTTAAATATCCGCCTTATAACAAGTCTGAATAGATCAAACCACATTCAAAATGGGAACTTTTCCCGCGAATTTCAAATAATACCTCCTAACTGGCAAAAGTAGTGTTCTACTTTTTCTCAATACCTTTATTTCTTCTTAAAATAGGCCTTTAATTATGATTATACATACTAACTGAAATATCCCGCGGTTGTCCACGGATTAATGATTTATCCCTGCAACTTGTACACATCAGTAGCTTTGTGTTTCTTTGGAACATTTAAAAAGGCATTACTTGACTGTAAACAAAAAGTTACTCTTAGTAACAAAAGGAACAAAATAAACAAATAAATGAAAAACACAGGAAAGACACAAGCGAACCTACTGTTAAACTATCACAAATAGTACAGGGAAAAAGTGATTAGAGAAAGGCGTGGGAATGTAGTACGCTGCATTTCTATTTCAATCATATAGAAAATCGTATGAATTGTTTGTAGAAGAGGGAGTAGGGAAGGAAGTGTGATTGTGTTTCATAAAAGAAAAATTAGTAGAGAAAACAGTGTGAACGTAATACGTTGCACTTTTATTTCAAACAAGGACTAGAGAAGTACATGAAAATGTGTTATGTAAAACAAAAGACTGAGAAAACCATGTGAATGTAATGTGTTGCATAATAAAATGGGTAGCATAAAAACATCCGTGAACAAGTACTTAGATACGCCTATTTACATGGTCAACGATCAACCAGTATAGTTTATCTTCTTCATACATACGAACATCCATCGATATAGATTCTTTGAATTGTATGTTAAAGAGCGTGTATGTGAAAGAAAGGTAGGTACAGAAGATGAAATACATTGCATTTATATTTCAAACATATAGAAAATTGTATGAATTGTATGTTGAAGGCAAGTAGAGAAAGAAGTGTGATGGTTTCGTAAAAGAAAAGTGAGTAGAGAAAAACGTGTGAATGTAATGCACATTTCTGTTTCCATCATAGAAAATTATATGAATTGTATATTGAAGGGCGAGTAGAGAAAGATACGTGAATGTGTTACGTAAAAGAAAACCGAATAGTGAAAACCATGTGAATGTATTATGTAAAAGAAAACCGAATAGTGAAAACCATGTGAATGTAATACGTTGCATAGTAAAATGGACGGCACAAAAATCTCCATAAAAAACAATTACATGTGCCAATTTTCATGGTGATAGGTAAACAGGTATTAACACACCCACACCCACACCCACACCCACACCCACACACACACACACACACACACACACACACACACACACACACACACACACACACACTGTTGATATAACTTGTTAGCAAAAAATAGTTAAATAGTAAGAAATCCACAATTATAATAATAAACGGCCGGATATTGTTTTCAGTAATTTTTGTTTCAATCCATTTGCGGATTTTCAAGTGGCAGCCTAGGACATTTCTTCAAACATAGCCTGTCCTAACTTCCAAGCAGCTCAAAATGCTTAAAGTTCTGTATTTAAAGCAGATATGAGGGTTGAAATTTGGCCATTCTTGGTAAAGAAAAAATCACAATTGTGTTACTAAGTACTACGCAAGTACACAGTTTTAAAGCTGTACGGCGAGTCAGGGTATTCTGGTTCTTTCAACTCTTCATCAGAAAATGCAACTTAAAACTTTAAAAGCACCTTCCCAAGCTTTTCGTGATTGATGCGTAAAAGGAAGATTATTAATTGAAGCGTCAATCACGAAATATAAAACCAATTGATGAAATATAGTATAGGTAGCATTTTTAAGGAACACGCGAGAAAGCTCTCGTTAAGAAACTCTGCTTTTATTAATTTCGCAATGACATCGCCGCCGCCGCCGCCGCCGCCGCCATCACCACCACCACCGTGGCCGCCGCCGCCACCATCACGGACAGACCAACAGACAGACCGACAGAGACACACACCCGAACCTTTTTCTAAAAGTGTCTTCTTTGGGACCTCAAAACATGTCAATTGTGCGCTTTAACGAGAGTCACCTTTTTATGTACAATAATAAGATTTTGTCTAGCTTTTACGGTTTACCAGTAATGCAAAGTCATCTAAAACAAAGAGGACTTAGAGGCTAGTCCCAGAAAATTCAAGGTAATGTTTCATTTGTTATGAATAAAGATGAAACAATTCCTTCGTGACCAAGATATCAGTGTAAACTCAACGCGCACTATATCAACATTACGTCATTGGGAGAGGGTTCTCTGTATTGTCTTCTGCACCTGGAACCTGCTCTTGTTGACCTCTGATGGTGTGCAAAGTTCAGAGTCAGCTACTGCGTGTGGTATATGCGTAGCCAACCTCGCGCCTATTGAGGGAATTGTTTCATCTTTAGTCATGGAAATATGTTAAACATGTGGCAATTTAATCATAATTGTCAGAAATGTTTGAGAAAATCTAACGTTTCATAAAATGTGGCAGAGTAATTTGAGGGGGGGCGGATTTTTTGAAGTTCTGCGTGACGTACCCTTGGAAGACGCTGAATTGAAATATTAATTTAACCTACTTTTGTTCTTTGTGTTATGCTGTTCACAGACACACAGACAAACGCGTCCATATACAAATCTCTCACTAAATGCTTTTTTTTTTTTTTTTTTTTTTTTTTTTGCTATATTTTTACTAGTTCTCCCACATACACCGAGGACGGTAAACTGAAAAGTCACAAATGTTAAAGGCATATAAGACACATGTGTTCTTTCTAAGAGACCATTAACATAATGCTTATTTTACAGATTCAAAACAACCTGTTCTTTGCTTGATTTAAAATTATAATTATATGTCTTTTGTGGAAAAATTGGAACATCTACGACTTATAAATGTTAATAATTAATACCAGCCCAAGGGCAGAAATATCAGGCTAACGATCACTGAAGTTTATCTCATTTTCATACAATTATAATAAATTTGTATGCCTTAGCATATGTTCTCCACTTCCCATCTTTCAAGGCTTTTTGTTCTAATTCGGAATAATTACGAAAGTGAGGAACGAAACCAAAGAACATCTTTAGAGATGTAAACACAAGATGGTAGATAGACGTTTGCTTTGGAAAACAAAACCTCCATGATGTTATCCATTGTTATGGACAGACTGAAGCGAAAGCGAAGTTTATGTCTCTACATATTAAGCGTTAATAATTCACACCTCAGTCTTATGTTTACTAATAGTATATGAACAATCCAGGAAGAAAAGAGTTATTTTCTGAATTCACAAGAAAAATTGCATCGGTAAAATACACTTAGTGCACTTTTTTATTGTTTTGATAATACAGTCACTGGTTTATCAGTGCCGTTCTTTGGAGACGCTTACAGGTGGCAGTTTTATATTTTATATTTTGATGAGCAAAGCTTGGAGTGGTGCTATTTGCATTTCCTACCTCCTTGGAAGATGCTGAGCTGAAATACCGAGTTTGTTAATTACCCAACCTTTAATTATGCTGTTCACAGGCACAAAACACACAGGCAATTTTTTCTGAAATTTTGATGCTACATTCACACGACTTTCTCCATTCATTCTTCATACGAACGCTTATTGATTTATATACTTCATGTTAATCAGAATTAACATTTATAGAAGTGATTTTATTACATATTTCCCTAAAGAGAACATTGTAGGTTTAACTGATAGTCAAATATTTTAAGAGTTAATCCCTATATGATGGTTTTGACATTCCATTCTCTTGCAAGAAAAACAATGACTTCCCATTTAAGAAAAATATGGGTATTTGAAAATACAAACAATAACAATGGATATCTTGAAATTGAAATTTGCACAAAAATTATTTGAGATATATTGTTTGCTTTGATAAGATCCATACTTTTTGTGCAGCAGGATTCTTTTCTATCTCTTACGCTTTTTCAGCTGCGCAAAAGTCATCCAGAATTAAAAGAACTTCAGAGGCTATTCTCAGGAAATTCAACATACGCAATTCATTTGTCATATACGAGTAAACAGTAACATATGGTAAATTAATCAAAATCCTTATTCGTTCTTGTGGAAATCACAATGTTGGAAAATTTTTTCATTTAAGGAGTGCTTTGGGGCAAGAGATTTTCCTCCAAATTTTCGTGTTCCATCCTTGATGGTTTCTGACTTAAATATGGATTTTGTGAATCAAGCGACTTTTCGTTTTTGAATTATACTGTTCAGACATAGAACACACAATTTTTAATGTTTCTTTTGGATTCAGAGAGTGTGTATATCAAATGAAATCTCAGTATCGATTTGTTGGGTGGTCAATACTTCCTCTATACACTAAAGTTTTTTGACAAAACTTTCTCTACCCAATGGAATTGCAAACAAAAGAAACTGTGTCACATTATGATGCGTTTTGATCCAAAAACAAATGACAGTTCACGTAGCAAGTCTGAGAAGTAAACATGGCGGAAGGAAATATTAATATAGCGACTGCAATGTTAACTATAGGTTTGGGATTTATTTCCGTGATTCTCGGTAAAAAAAAAAATGTACTAAGAGTAAGCGACGTTGTTATGGAGATATACTGAGTATGGAGATATACAAATTGAGGTTAGAGTATCCGGAAAACACTAGCATTTCTTTATGAATTAACGAAGATTTATTTCTCAGCCTATTACATCGTGCTGAAGGCAAAAGATTGCGGAACCACGAACAAGCAGCAAAACTCAAACAAACCCATACATACACGTTGCCTAGATATTGCACACACAGTCCACCATATTGTTATGTTACTGACGCTGATTGACTGTTTTCATTTCGTTGGATGAAAAAATTAGGAGCAAGATTAATCGTTGGATTAACAGGTTAGATACAAAATGATGGATAGAAATTGTATGCAACAAAATGTTATCCAACTCCCGGTGTCTCGCGAAGCACTTTTGTTGTATACAATGCTTTTGACCAAAAAGTTGGACTGTGGGACACTGGCTCAGTCGAAATATTGGGTCATTCTTATGTTTGGACTCGCTAACCTACACACAACAAGAATTGCATTCGATTAAACCGTTCACTTTCTGATATACTTTGAAGTATACCAACCCCAAGAAAACGAAATTTTCATGTAAGAATTATTATTTAAGCAATCAACAAAAATTAGAAATTTTGCACTCACATGATTTTCCCTACTCACCCTTATCCAAGCTATTCTTACAAGCGCTTATTCTTTTATCTACATCATGTAAATTGAGGCGTAGTATTAATGACTGTATTAGTTGTAAGTACAATGAAAATGGGGGAGTTCAGTAGGTTTAAGCGCTAGGTAGTCAAGTATTTTAAGAGTTGGTCGCTATGTGAGGGCTTTGAGATTTTGTCCTTTTTGCATGGCTAATAGATAAAAAAAGCAAATGAGTATTTATGAGTAGGTATAAGTATTTGAAAATACAAACTAGTAAAAAGGAATGTTCGGAAATGGTTAGCTTCACATGTCATAGGGAAAATAAATTCAACTACGTAACAGGCACGTTAAAAAGTAATGCCAGTAAAGACTCCATAGTTAAACAGTATAAATCTACGGCAGTACCAATTGTGATTTATGGTTCAAAAACATGACATTAACAAAAAAAATATAGTGCAAGAATACAAACAACAGAAATGAAATCTGTAAGAGTAATAACTGGGTATACTAAACACGACAAAAGAAAAACTCAGGCAAGACATCAGGAAAGAATTAAAAGCAGGAGAAATAAATCATATAATTGTTAACAATAAAAGTCAAAGGGAAAACATGTTCAAAGGATGAATAGTAACAGAACTCCTGAAATAGCCATAACTTATAAACCCAAATGCACAAGAAACCAAGGAAGACCGAAGAACAGATGGGAAGATCAAATTGAGAAGTTCAAAACCGTGAAGAAGAAGAAGAAGAAGAAGAAGAAGAAGAAGAAGAAGAAGAAGAAGAAGAAGAAGAAGGAGAAGAACAAGAACAAGAAGAAGAAGAAGAAGAGGTTAGTTTCACAGAAAAATTTAACATAAAATGTTTATTTTAGCGAGGTATTGCTTTTTTATCCATTAAGATTTTGTCTATCTCTTACGGTTTACCAGTTTTGCAAAAACCATGTACAATGTATACCTAGAAGGCTTTTGACCAAAATGCTGGACCATGGAGTATGGGCATTACATCAATATTTCCATGCTGCAGTTGAAAATAACAAACGAAAACCATGAGAATCCACGCCTATGATCTTCTGCTACCTGATACTTCCGCCAAAGCGGTGCTTTTGTGCTGCTTAGAAATGTTACGAAGTTTTGTCTCCCAAAGGAAAAGTAGGTTCCTTTCATGTTGGTCAACACAAAAGCACACTCCCCTACATGCTTTTGTGCACCATCTGGCTCATAATCGCTTCTATTTGGAATGGCGGTATTCTTTTCTCTAATTTCAGCCTCTCAATGGCAAGGCTAATTGTCATAAGAAGTTTGAAAAAGAATCGAGAAGAACGCCAGGTCTCTAAAAATGTCGCTTGACGAATAAAAATTTAAATAAAAAACAGACATGCAAAGGGTTCGAGGCTCTAAGAGCAATTTAGGTTAACTTTATAATTGCTCTGCCTAGTCTCGACCCACCCGCTTGGCTTTCGTGAAAAACATTTTTTTTCTTTCCTTTTAGCTAAGCATTTTTCTTCTCCATTCCTTTCTTTTTGTATTATTATTTCGTTTTCTAAACGACGCCCTGGAGGAGAGAGAGGGAGAGAGAAGGAGAGAAGCAAAGCTAAACGCAATCGGTTTTGGAACTATAAAATGGGATGGTATATCTTCATTGCCGGCGGCCAATAGGGCGACTATAACAACGCGAACAGGACAATTATATCACATTATATATCCACATGCTCTCTCCCTCACACACGGGCAGGTGGTCCTGCCACGCCCGCCATCTTGTGTGGAACAGCGGCACAAGTACTTCCACTTACTGGCTAATTTAGTTATCGGTTTCTCTCATTTGGTACTTTCACTATGCACTGAACACAAGAGTATCTCGGCCTAGAATACATCGGCCTGCATGTTTCAAAGCAACTTAGCGGAAACGTAACTGTTGTTGATGATTAATGCCTTGCACCTGACAATGAAGCCATTATCACTCAAGTTCTCCAATACTTTTGCACGAGGTTGTGACAGTTGCACGGAGTGACAGTTGTACGGAAATCAAATTTGTTGACATTTGTACGCAGCCCACACTACTGGTGCTGGCCAGTATAATTCTGGCTTAGAATTTCGACGAGAGAACTATAGACTTGGAATGCGTTGTTGGGAGGGGGGGGGGGGGGGGAGGTTCAATACTACAATACCCGGGTGTCAAGTAGTGTCCTGCCAATTCTGGAGCTCAGCGAGACCACTAAAGGGGTATTTTACCATAATGTTATAGTTTTATAGTAACCTGGGTTTACAGGATTTAAATGGACATTCTCCAGTCTGATTATTATTGTTATTATTATTTTATTATGTTATATATTAGTATTATTATTATCTAATGCGCCATTATCTATAAAATAAATTGCTAACATTTACTGCAAGGATGTTCCTAAGTGAACTTTCTGCATTCTGCAACTATAAACATGTTTCTTTGATTTAAATCAGGTGTTATACATGTGCATATTATACATGGAAATTTTCACTGCAAAACCGGTTATTAACAGTCGTTAGTGGTCATTCCCTACAATTGTCAACATTCCATTTATGACTCAGGTAGATAAAAAAGCTGTGTACAATGTCTCTCCGTAGAAGTGTCACTCCGTACAAGTGTTCCAACTTGCTTTTACACTAGTTTTTCCCGCAGACAGGGCTTCACAGACCTTCATTGATCTCTGCAAATGACGCACATTGTTGTAGCTGAGATGACTTGCTAGGCAGTTGTCATCTGTTAGAAGTCTTAAGGCTCAATGGATAATTTTGTTTATTTTTTAAGCTGTATTATCATTTTATAACATTCTCTCATTTTTGTTGACTTCTTTATGGTGTTTGAACATATTGCCTGAATTGCAGCTTTAGAATCAGAAAGAATTACTGCCTTATCAAATTTCAGTAATGGGAGGTTTAGTAATTCTTGAACTATGTGTATAGCCTCTATTTCTCCATCATAATTTGTTGTGTCTATGTCAACAGAATAATAAAAGGAAAAATGTGTACATGTCATTCTAGCTCCAGTAATGTTTTCTTTGGATGATCCGTCAGTATACACATGCAACCATTCTTCGGTAGGATATTTAGAGTTAATTGCTTCAAGTGTAACGATTTTTAGTATTTCTTTTGGTGTTTTTATTTATTTGTTTCTTCTGTTAACTCCAAAGTGAAAGAAGTTATAATAGATCTTAGTAGGTTTTCTTTAATGTTAGAAATGCTGAGACTAGATTTAATTTGTATCACTTTATCTAGAAAACGTTTTAGAGTTTTAAAGGCTGTAGCAGTGAAGTTGTTTACTTTTAATTTTGAGTCTGGTGGTTGTAACACTTTCTCATGTTAAAGCAATGCTTGTTTTTCTATTTTTGTTATTGTTGGTATCCGTGTTAGGACCAGCATGGCATCGGCAGGTGTGGACTTAACTGCTCCGGTGATAACACGCAGAGTTTGATTTTAAATTTGTTCAAGGTTTTGGATATTGGTCTTTGTTGCTGTTATGAAAGCTTCAGTACAGTACAAGGCTACGGAAAAATAGAAACTCACAAATACTGCAACTATTATAATAGCTTTGTACATCAAGTATGCAAAATAAGATTTTTGCAGATGAAATGCTGGATGAATCTGCTTAAGCTTTTGCATACGTAGTGCATACAATAGTTTTTGTTAGAAGTTCTGCAGATATTAACAAACTGTTGATATATTCTGAAGTTTTGAATGCTACTTTCATATGTGAATTTAATGTAGAATGAATAAACAAGCTGATTTTTATGGTTTATCAGGACACATTTTAAAAGCAGTCCAAGATGCAACCACTTATAAAGAAAGGTGAAGGAAATTTTATTTGTGAGTTATACGAAATACCAGAACTGGTGTTTGGGTAATGAAGCAGAAGATGTGTGTCCAATAAGTATTATAAATTTTAATTGTTGTATCAATTACGGGAGAAAGCTTTTGTTTTAATGCATATTATTATCAAGAAAAATAGGATACAGACGATCATCATTAAAGTGTATCTTACATTTTGTTACACTGTATTTTGTGTTTAGATAGCGTGTTTTATGTGTTGTTAGCTTATACATTATAGCTTTTGTTGCCTAGTAATTACGGACTAAAGCATCACTTATTATTATAGTAGTAGATAAATAATATTATTTGTTGATGTATTCTCTGAATCTTACGTAATGAACCGTACCGTGGTGTTGACAGCAGAATATCATATGCGGACGTAGATAGCAATGTTTATTATGAACGTTCGTTTCTAAATAACAAGCCTATGACTGAAAATACAAGTGAAAATGTCCAGAACATTCCAATGCGAGTCAGAAACATTAAATCGGAGCTGCTACCAGTAAAATCTCCATAGTAGACTGGGAAGGAACACATATTTAAAGATTGATACAAGCTAACCAGTATTTCTCTTGTGAATGAAAATGGGATAAACTTAGATTTGGACTTTCTTTACTAAACCCCCAACGCAAAACCCATGAAGGGCCAAGGCTCTTTCATATGGTTAGCTATGAACATGTTCAAGTATTGGTATGAGCTTGAAAACTGTAGGAAACCTATTATAAATATTCCATTACTTTGTGATACTTATCAGAAAATATATAGTTCCTTAATTCAGACACAAATATTCAAAACCTTTATACACTAAACAGATCACTATCACAAAAAAAAAAAAAAAAAAAAAAAAAAAAAAAAAATGGAAACTTCCTGAAACATATATGTATTTTGTATGTCTCATACAGTCTAACAGAAAGAATTGGCGAAAATTTTACTTTTTATTTAATTATCCACATAGAAGCAAAACGTCCAAGATATATAAGTAACATTATAAATAAAATACATGTATACGTAAATAAATATTTCTCTCTTTGCTCCGATTGATTACCACGAAAACTGGCACAACCAGTTTGTATTTGTATTTACTTCTTAATAATAGAATTGAATCTTAATTGTCTACACAATTATACACTTTGTTGTATAGTTTTAGGGACAGTTAAATAACTCTGAAATACATTTTGCTTGCATAACTACGAAGAAAGAAAGAAAAGCACTGGTTTGCAGCTGAAAAACGAATAACCTATTTGAAAATTAAAACGATTTATTTGACAAAAAGTGTACTATAACGAGATCATTTTTATGTATGTCCCATTGTAACACTGACATGGATCTTTTACAGTCTACCACCCTCAGGGGGAAGGGATGAGACGAAGTGAGACCGTAGGCTTGTCAGAGAGAGAGGAGCCAGCGAAGACCAGAGACGCATAGAAATCTCTAACAGTTACATGTATTGACACCTGGCGCACGACCGAAGTGTTTTCTGTACCCAAGGAGAGGACGACGAGGCGACCCTTGTGGTCCTGGCTGCAACTTGCAAGAGGGCCGGGGAAGGGGTTCCAGAGCGTAAGCATCTGTGCTATCTGTCTGCGTTCGCTGGAACGTACGGCGCTAACAACTAAACCTGAAAGATGACAAGGTAGGAAATGAAAAATGAATGGAAAGGAACCGTGAAGAGGAGAATCCACCCCAGCACTCACCTAGTGAGAAGGGGAATCACGAAAAAACCCAGTCCGAGTGGTCGGTCGACGGGGGTCGAACCCGGGACCTCCTAAATGTGAGTCGCACACGTTGCCGCGACGCTTCCTCGCTCGGTAGCAACATGCCGATTTGAATATCGAGTGCGGACCATTTCTAAAAAACAAATTGGTTTTTCTATTTCTTCAGCGAGTCTCCATCCACGTATTTCCGATGAAATCTCAATATTGAGTTTTAATGTGGAATATAATACTTCGTCTACTTCCTATACGTCATTATACAGTTCACTATATTCCGCCATGACAGCACAATCTGTAAACATACTGTTAATAATTCCCTTAAACTTGGTTAAAATGTGAACGGACGTAGGCTATACTTTTCTGATAGGAAAAGTATAAGGAACATGTTGCTGCTTGCATAAGAAACAGGGGCATCCTGCAAAAAAAGTTCAGACCGGATTTGGTCCCTCTCTGGGTGTTCCCCTTACACTTCCCTCCCAGAGATCATGTAGGAGCACAAAGGACTATTGCGAAAGTTACTGAAAAACTGAATGCTCTAACTCGGACTTGAACCACGGATCTCCCGGTGTCCCCCGAGTGCTCTAACCAACTGGGCTAACATGGCAACATACCGGAACTATATTAAATTCTCCAACTGACTCACATTTATAAGTGTAACATATGACTTTTTACTTTCTCTACTGGTAAGTAGGGGAAGTATTGTATTCCACCCAAAAATTCGACGTCGAGATTTCACCGGAAATATAGGTTTTGAGACACTCTGAATAAAAAAAAGCATTTTTAGAAAAAGGTCCATGTGTGTGTGTGTGTGTGTGTGTGTGTGTGTGTGTGTGTGTGTGTGTGTGTGTGTGTGTGTGTGTGTGTGTGTGTGTGTCAGTCTGTGGACAGCATAAGTCAAAAACGAAAATTTGGTTAAAAACCAAAGTTGGTATTTAAGTTTAATGTCTTTCAAGGATGCTACACCAACTTTTGAAGAAAATAGCCACACCACAAACTACCCTTTACATGGAAAATTTTTATTTTCTTGGAAATGGCTCTAACGATTTTGATTAAAATTCCATATGTTTGAGATAGTTTTATGCCAAATGAAATGTATATCTTGAATTTTCTTGCTACAGCACTTGTAATCGTATTTACTCTGGACGACTTTTGCATAACTGGTAAACCGATAGAGAGACCAAATCATACTATACAAAAGATGTATATCTCGCTAAAACACGCAACTTATGCCTTGTTAATTTTCTGGTCGAGTGAACCATTTCGGAGATATTCCTTGTTATTTGTGTCAGTTGCGGAAAACTTAAAACTTTCGCGAAACGGAACATCATTGTTCATTTTTTTATATGTTAAGCGTGCAAAGAGAACGGAATCTCACAGCTTTAAAAGATTTGACTATCCCACAAAGCCTACTGTAGTCCAATATTCCCCTTGCACCTACAAGGAAATAAGCAATAAGATAATTTGTAAAAATGTTTATCTCAACTAACACGAAGAAGATATAGGAATAAGAGTTTGTAAGAGTGCTTAGTACAAGAGCAGAGAAAGTCATGTGATTGCAACACATCAGGTTTATTTTAATGAAATAGAATAACTAAAATTGCTAGTATTACTATAAAACTACAGGATAATATGGCGACAAGTAAAATAATGCTTGTTTACAAATATATTGTCCCCAAAGCAACTACTTTAGGCGAAAGTATTGTGCCAATACTCGACATTTTAATAAACTCGACCTACTTTTGTTGTTTCAAACTTTCTCAATTATGCATTATCTGCCACAATAATATCGCAATAACTATAAACAATCAATGAATTGTCGAGGTTAAGTTTTTAAAGTTATTTTATCTATGACTATAATAATCAGTAATGCTTTAGTTCATAGTTACTAAGGAACAAAATATAAAACACGCTATCGAACATAAAATACACTTAAATGATGATCGTCTACATATATCTTATTTTTCTTGACAATAATATATATTAAAAGAAAAATATTACAACCATTATAATGTGCAATACTTGTTGGAGGCACATTTTCTTTACTGTCAGAAGTATTGTGAATTTAAAGTTGTGAAAAACATGTAAAACTAGCATCCAAACTTGCAGAATATAGCAGCGTTTGTTAATATATAGTGTCTTTTCTTTTCTAAAGCCCACAATACTCTTTCTCTAAACATATTGTTTCCGAAAAAATGTCGGTAAGCATACTAAACACACAATAAAATATTGTAGAGGTCACGTTACAAAATTAGAATTAATAACTCGGGGCTCTGTCACTAAGCCTCTACTTTTGTAACTAGTACTCTATTGCATGAGTGTATTGATACCCATATAGTTTGCAAATGTTATTTCTGGAGCCTATACCAGTGGTTCACAAGTCACCTATAAATTGGTTTTGTGGAACCTGAACTTTATAAACAAAACACAAACATTAGCTCCAGTTTCTAGTGAAAATTAACAGAACAATACGTTTGGATTGGTGCTCTAAAATATATATAAGCACCTCTACAATGCGGTTAGATTCAGCGTTGGAAGGTAAATAACTATTAAAGGGATAAACAAGTATAACAGTAATATTTCAGTAAACGAACAGATTTCCTAGAAATTTTAAATACCATAATGAATTTGGATGAAGTTACAGGCACTGGTAACTGGTTCTGATATTCAGTATTATCAATCTATACCTACATGTGTCGACGAATTAAAGAAAATAAATACAGGTTGAAACAAACCGGACTACTATCGACTGCATAATCACATATACTTCTGAAAATATGTACTTTTCCAGTTTAGCTACGCAAGCCACATTTACTTCGGCCTTAAAAGTCTGTGCTACTTGGCATTCTGTTCATTTCTGCTTCTAAAATATTCATCTGTGCATATTTTTCATAGTTTAAAGCGTCATTTAACATTCTACCGTACTAAATCACTTTGCGGAACCTGTTATCAAGTCACATCGCGCTCAAAATCATCACCGCAGCATATAATAGCTTCACGTTTTTGGAATGAATATACCTGCTATTGCTTAGGTAGGAGAAGGTTCACGTTGGAGCAACATGGTCTAACCAACTGTCTTGTAATGCCCAGATTTACAAGGAACTAGTGGGGCACTTGGTGTAAATATTTGCCCATATATTTCGTTATTGTAACTATGTGGTGATATCACGACAGATCTGTTAGGAGAAACCATGTGAACCAGTGTATGGTGAAAGTTAGCCTTCTAGCTCTCATCCTGTACCATGCTATCTTGCTTCGTCACGTGTCCACAGACATCTCAGTGTATGTACATCTACAGTGTCGGGCAGATGGCATTAGGGTGCCATCCAGTCTACCTGTTTCCATTATCAGTGCATAGACCGTCTGCTTTCATTCTTTCTACTGTTTTAAACTTAAGAAAGAACTTTGGGTCGTATTAAATGTCCAATCCATTTATATTTTATACTAAACAGAGCGTTGTTCATAATTAATTTTGAAATTTAATTTGTAACTGTATCTTCCTAATACCGCATTTTGTATTTCAATCTCAACTGTATTTCCTTAATGTTGTGTATAAATTCGACGTATCCTATACTTCATGCAAATGTTGCGGCATGAAATAGTTATTCCTTAGCAACCAGCAAAAAAGCTGGTCTGGTTGGTTGGCCCAGTAGATTTGAATCCGGGACTTTCTGAACGCAGGTCACAGACGTTACCGCCTAGCCATCTCTCTCGGTATTGAGCTCTCACAAGCAGCTGCTGTACACAAAGTCACACGATTAGGCGTCTTTCACACAGGTAGACATTTCTTATTGGCCTGTGCAAAGAGCTACTAAATAGCTGAAGTTAAAACATAAAATAACTGTGGCACATGCTCTTCAACCGAGTGATCCTCAATTACGCGCACATTTTGTGAGTGGACTTTCAATAACGTATACAATGGTGAAATTGACCCACATTTAATATTTTCAGGGTTGAGGTTTGGTTCCACCTTCATGAATATGTGTATACACAAAATAATCGGTATTGGAGCTCTGAGAAACCTAATATTGTTTATAAAATACCCCTTCACGACGAAAAAATTGCTGTATAGTGCCCCATTAGCGGAGAAAGACTTACAGGCCAAATTTGTTCGAGTCAACAGTTGACGCCCGTAAATACGTGAATACAATTTCCGCCCCCCCCCCCCCCCCTGTTTTTAGAGAATCAACCGACAGTGAGCGTGATGTTGCCTTTTTTCAACAAAACTCTAAAACAGTTCATACAGTCAATCTGTCGATGAGAACAACTGAAAGTGTGTTTCAGGACAGCATTGCTAGCCTAGAGATTTGTGGTCCCCTCGGTGCCCCGACCTAACCCTTTTATCTCTCAGGCAACAAAGCATAAAGTGCAGAAGACAAACTCACACGCACTGGAAGAATTAAAAATTTAAAAAAAAAAAAAAAAATCTGCCAGGAAATTGACAGCATTTTTCAACGTGTGCTATGGCGAGTGATGGATAGTTTCCTAAAGAGATGCCAAAAATGTATGGACAACGACGGTGACCTGTTTCAGTATTTTCTTTAATAACATTGGTAAGTAAAGCCTTTAGAAGTAGTTTTAAAAATGCTGTATGGTTCATCCATAACAGCGGCAGTCGGCGACGAGCGCCGAGGACACGTACAGGCAAAACACAGCGCAGCCGGTTCGGAGTCTTTTGGGTTACCCGTTATAATTCAAAATATGTCGTACTGCAACCAAAAGTGGACTGAGCACCCGGCCGTTTTAACAATGGTAAAGCGAGGATTGCAATGGATATATTTTATATTCTTACACATTTTTACTTTCTCTGCTGCGTAAAGTAAGTAGGAGAAGTATTGTCTTCCACAAAAAATAGTCGAGAGTTAATCGAAAATATGTTTTGAGGTCCCCTGAATTTAAAAAAAAGCGTATTTAGAAAAAGGTCTGTGCGAATCTGTGTCTGTTAACAGCTTAACTCAAAAGCGAATAGTCTGTTAGAAACCAAAATTGGTATATAAGTTTAATAATATTTAAGGATACGACACGAAAATATTGAAGATAATTCTCTCAATATACACTAACCTTTACATGAAAAATGTTTCGAAAATTTTTATTTTCTCAAAAATGGCTCTAATGATTTTGATTAAAATCTCGTATGTTTCAGATATTTTTATGACAAATGAATTTATATTTTGAATTTTCTGGCTATAGCTCATGTAGTCCTGTTTACTCTTGTTGTCATTGCATAACTTGTTAACCGTAAGAGGTAGACCAAATCTTACTATACCAGAAAGGTACATCTCGTTAAAGCACACAAGTTATGTCTTTATGCTTTTTTTGTGGAATGAACCATTTCGGAGATACTCCTTATTTGTGCGTGTTTCACAGTACGCATATTGTTCTCAAATCGAAGGTCGTTATTCAATTTTTTATCTCTTCACCGTGAAAACAGAATGGAATTTTAAAGCCAAGTTTAAAAGATTTGGCTATCGTTCAAAGCCTAGTGTATTCCTATATTCCCCTTGCACCTAAAACAAAATTAGTAATACCTAAAGTTACTTGTGCAAATGTTTATCTCGATTAACATGAAGAAGATAAAAGAATAAGAGTTTATATGAATAGTTAGTACAAGAGTAGAGAAGGTCATGTGAGTACAAAGTATCAGGCTTTTATAGTAGAAGTTTTAAGTAAATGTTCCACTTTTCTAGCAATATTATTACATTTAGGAAATACTAGTTTTGAAGATATAGAAAAGGACGAAGTGAGGACTGAAGTTCCAGTAGAAGGCGGAATAGATTCAATTATAGAACCTATAAATGTTAGGATCTTACTGATTCAAACTATGCACCATAGAGTTTGTGAAGAAGCGTTTGCATCACGAAAGAGGAGTTATTATACGAGGAAGAATAATAAAGTTCAAAGCTTTGTTGATAATCTGGCACTAATAGAAGAATAACAATATCTAAGAGAGATTAAACAACAGTGAAGAATACGAGATGGAGATAAATGTAAAATATTCAAGATTATGGTTTCTGGAAGAACGGCAAAGGCGTTACTTGCGAATTCGAGAAGAGGTAGAGAAGTGCAAAGAACGTTTTTAATAGAAAAATAAACCAGTTTTTGGGAAGAGATTACTGAAGTGTGATATTTTATAGTGCGGAAACTTGAGCGTTACACTGAAGATAGAACAAAATACTATGAAGAATTGAAATGCAGAGGACTCTAGTGTATAAAATAGGTAATTTTTTTTTTTTTTTTTTTTAAATTAACGTCCTCCAACATTGTGTCATATCGGACGAATTAATGAAATGAAATGGGTGAAATGATGCTCAAATGAGCCCGAGGTCCATGGAGCTTTAAGTTATCCGACATTCGTCTTCTCAGGGTAGGGAAAACCTCGGAGAAAAACCTTACCCGGATAACTTACCCTAAGCGAGATTCGAACTCGCGACCTCTTGAACGTGAGGCAGACACGCTAACATCACGCTATCGAGGCGGGCATAAAATAGGTAATGAAACTATATTTAAAATGACACTGAAGGAGGAACGGATAGACGAAAGGTACATATTTAGACCTGGGTGGAAAGAAACCTCTTGCTTAGAAATGCATTGGAAGGAGCCGAAAGGAGGAAAAGGGTCCGAGGCAGAGAAAGATACAATAACTATGTGTAATATCACCGTTCGGTATTGAGAAGACAAAGAGGAATGCAAAAAAGAGAAAACAATGGAGAGGGTTGTTGGTTATAAAACTTCCATCCTTATATGGAAAACCAGGATTAATTTGTGAATATTAAATTTTTAGAAGAAATAAACTGCTGATTGCTGCCCTTTTTAGGAGAGATTTAGCTTGAAAATTTCCAAACGCTACAATGCTCCAAAACTTACTATTTGTACACATTTGTGACTTCGTTGAAGGTTGTAAGAAGGCACACTAACGCTTTTTCATGCTATAAGAATAGCTTGTTTGGCTGATAGAAGTAGAGGATGCCTGAAAAAACTTTTAGTACATGTCACGTGTTTGCAAACTTGGGCACTCGCTAATACCTTACATTTTTCTACCTCTGGGGTAGGCACATTTCTTCCAAAGCTATGAGAGAGAAAATAATGAAGTTTGCCACGCTTTTCATTATTTCATAACGAAAGATTCTCCGCAGGCATTGTTTTCATACGTAAATTTATGATATTTGACTGAAGACAGAATGAGATACTACTAAATTTTATTATTGTGTTAAAAAGTAAATAATCAATGTATAAACTTAGGCTTTCATGGCCGGCGTCCTAGCTAAGTTATCTCTTCCGCGCTTGTAGCCCATGGTCTAGAAGGCATCGAAGATACCGACGTTTCGCTAAGTACTGCACTTGGCATCTTCAGGGCAAAATGATCCGTTGTCTGCAGATATAAAAAATATGTCTGAAGGAATATCCCACATATAATGTAGAGAAACTGTACAAAATATCAGTTCAGGGCTTGCAACCCGTCCGCTATGACCTAACCAGTTAAAGGAGATTAAAACTTAAAGGGAAAAAACTATAATTAATGGTAAATGTAATATTCAGTCGCTTGTACCTAAATCTCGCGTTAAAGTTCACTTTAAGGGCACGATGATTAAAATGTTCATTTTCTAAGACTTATTTCTGTTCAAAGGAGTACTAAACCACATGTGTCATAGCATCCATCATATTTAAGTAAAGATGGAACAGCCTCTAACAAGACTGCCAGTGGAGCGTTTGCCTTAAACATGCATTTAACATGAGGTTAGATTGTAAAGTGAAGGAATCAAAGCTAACATCTAACGCAACAAGGTGCTGCGGATGTATAAAGTAAGAAATATGGCGTTTAACGTCCTACCTGACGTGGAGAAACGTTGCACGCAAAGAGAACCATGGCACCCCTATCGAGAACAATTTCAACACACATACACACCGTTTATGGCCAGCGTAAATGAAAGAGATTAGCTTGTAGATTAATAATCCTTTGTTTTTACTCTCGCTCTCGTGAAATATTACCCGGACCGGCAAATATAATAAGGCTGGCACCTCTTGCGAGATATATCGAGATACCTACTCGCGGTCACCTCGCGGCCGACACGAAAACGTGCGGAAGCGGAAATTGACTGCAGGAAATTTGATGAATCCTAATTAGAATCCAAGTAAACTTCTAGATCCTGGCGGTAACGTCTCGGGTTCAAATCCCATAGGCCGACCAGCAGATGGCAGTAGCGAATGCGTTGCCATCTATCTATAGATAATGAAAGAAGCTAGATTGTGGATGGCTGCTCGTCACCTGTAGAAGCGGAGATACAGTTGCCTAGCACTAAGGTCTTTGTGGACACATGTCGAAGATGAGGTATACTATATAGTATTTCTCCATATAATCACTCCCTTATTTAAGCATTTATCAGATCTTTTCATGAACCTTAGAATTTACGTGTTGCCGCCAGTCCATTAAGCCAAAATCTTTGGACACTTTCGCCAATCAAAGTAGACAAAATATTTGGAAAAGATATATGGAGCTTATCTGGGGTCTGTCTTGTACGATTTTGTTGTTCTGAATTATTTTGATTCTCTGCCATCTGATGAATCTAGATCGAGTTCCGTCATGCATTTTTTTTTTCATCCATAGTTGAACATTAAACACCAGTCTCCCAATTTATTTCATTCATTGCTATATTACAATATACTCTCCTAAGTTGGCTGCAAATTTGTGCTGGTTTTAAAATCCGAGCATTAAAAACCCGAATGGTTCAATCTTTAGAACCAACAAAACTTTATATCATACAGTTCATTTTGAACAATCACAAAAAGCGGAATAACAACGATACTGAAAAAGATGTCGAGGAAATCATTCGACCTTGAATAGAACCCGATAACGATCTGTGCAGTTGGAGTGCATAAATGGACATTACTTAGATTACCCTCAAACAAAAAACAAATAGCTAGGCAGCGAAATTTGGACACCGATGAGAGAGAGTCGGGTAACTTAAGGTTAACTGTCTTTTAGAGCAATTAAGTAATGAACAACGTTGTCGGTCTGGGTGGCTCAGTTGGTTAGACGCTGGCCTACGGATCCCAAGGTCGCGGGTTCAAACCCGGTCCAGGCCGATGGCTTTTAAGTGTGCTTAAAAACAGCTCCATGTCAGTAGATTTACTGGCATGTAAAAGAACTCCTGCGGGACAAAATTCCGGCACACCGGCGACGCTGATGTCATCCTGGCAATTGACAGCGTCGTTAAACAAGAAAATAATTTTAAAATAATTTAATGAATAACGTTTAATTAACAAATGAAACATAATACACTTAAAGCTAATCTAAGTTTATATGAAACTGTATGTTCCACCGCACGTAAACCTCCTAATAAAGCATAATTAGAACTAGAATATCAGTATTGTAGTGTGTACTGTTCACAATTCGAGAGTGGGTTGCAGTTCTACATAAAAATTGTGGATATGCCAAATTCAAGGATATTTTAAGGGAAACAGTTCATTTGAGAATAACAAAGTACATGAATTCTAGTGTCTCAAAAATTAAATGTCGGATAAGAATGAACTTCAGACTTAATCATCCGTAATTCCACCTAAAGGATACCAGGTGAATACCAGCCTCTGCATGTAATAGATTACAACTGTTTTGTATTTACACAAAAAACAAACAAACCCTAGCGAATGCTATTAAATACCTAAATGAAGTTTTGTTAAACATATAGTTTATGTGTCTCTGAAAGTTTGAAATGTTTATTTTTCCACTCAATAAGCTCGAATAAAGTTGACATATGATATGAGGAGTTGACTGTTTACTTCGCATCTTGTATGTAGTAAGACATAGTGATTTAATTGGGATTAATTTCTAGCTAATGTAAAATATACCTAACAGTGAAACGTAATTCTTAGAGAAAGTCATGTAAGTGCAACACAGGTATATTTATAGTGTCTTCCTTTATCCGGAAGAGTTACTAATACTTACGGCAGCAATTGAATTTCTGCAAACTATTAGGCAACTAAATTTTATTTTATTTTTCCCTAAAAGTTTGTGTCATGTATCTTCGTAAGCCGGAAGGGAAAACCTTTTGCTTTTAAAGCCGCTATCATACTACGTCGGTAACTAGTTAGACAAATACAGAAACGTTATTTCCCTGTAATACAACAAGAACATTTGAGAAATCACTAAACACCAAAAAACAATAATAGAATTCTGGAAAACAGAGACAAGGATTTTTAACAAACTGGCCGATCAACTGGCAAAGAAGCTACCAAAGGAACTCATGCAATAATTTACACAAGACCCCCAAAAGTACAGTAATAACAGAAGAAAGTAGAAAAGCATTGAAAATTGGCAATAGGAATGGCCAAATTCAACGAAAGGAGCCGTTAGCAAGAAGTTTTTTCCCATGAAGTCCAAGACAGACTGAAGATTAAACATAGCTTTAACAGAAAACTTCACTGCAATAGTAACTGGACACAGAAAAACTAGAAGCTATTATCACCCGTTTCAAATAATAGATATTCCAGAATGTCTATGTAATAGTGGGAACCAAACAATAGATTATCTTCTGTGGATATGCCCAAAGCTCAGCCAGCTGCGTAAGACTTCTAACGTGAAACCGCATGTGACAGAAACTGGCCGATAAACTACATTAAGAAGCAGTTCAAGTCGTTCATGCTCTTTGTCAACAATATATATTTTTATCAGTTTTAAAATCACAATTAAAAGTTAGAAACTGTTATAAATTAAACGCTTATATTGGTTGTGCGAATATTTGTGTTATTTATTATGTTAACTATTATATCTGTGTTAAAGAATGAATGTATAAATCATGTAATATACACAATGTAATGGGCTATGATGTTGAGGTTAGAACAGAAAGAATATTTAAGACTAATCGAAGGATTCGAATCATTCTAAGAATCGATTTACTCTTCAGATTCATTCACATTTATGTTTCTAAATTAGTCAAACAATTCATTAATTTTGCAGAGAAGAGGTTGGGTACCTTGATTCCAGAGGACACCAGTACTTCAACAGCAATAACTGCAAAGATGCTGCAGAACGCTGAGAAACAAATGATGGCCTAGATCTGGAAGAGATGTACAAAGCAGATGCTATTACTTGTTCCGTTCTTCCTCTGCGAGCAACTCGAAAACACCTCTCCCCTTCTTAAGAGCTAGGGACATACATTATTAAAAGCATATATACAATATAGACCCTTGAGCTGAGTTAACAGGTTTTAATTCCAAAGCCGTGCAAGCTCATGATAAATCGAGCAACAATGGTTAGGAAGGCCATCGATCTGAGCATGCAGACGGACCCAGTCAAGAGTGCTTCGTTTTATTACAGGCCTAAATACATAGAGAAAACCTGTCTAGGCCACTTCCCCCCACATTCCCCGTCTCCCAGTGTCGATCAGGTTCACGGCAAGGCACATTTTGCGAAATGTTGCTACCGATATAGCCGAGGCATTACATAATGTGTTGAGATGTCCCCACTCATGATGGCCATTGTCGGATGACTGTGGTACCAGCAACTAGATCTATACTTTGTTCTGACTTACTTACTGGAGACATATTTCACCTTCCTGCAAAGTTGACTGTCGATAGTTACGGACTGGTATACATCCAAAACACTTTGGACCAGTCTGCTAGACAGATATTTCACCAAACATTCGATACAGACATTTCACCGAAAACACCAGCCCGCCTCGGTAGCGTGATGGTTAGCATGTCTGCCTCACGTCTAAGTGGTCGCGAGTTCGAATCTCGCTTAGGGAAAGTTTCTTCCGAGTTTTTCCCGACGAATGTCGGGTAACTTAAAGCTCCATGGTCCACGGGCTCATTTGAGCATCATTTCACCCATTCACCGTCCGATATGACATTACGTTGAAGGACGTTAATAAAAAGAGACTGAAAACTCCCCGTCATTGTTAAAATATTTTCTGTTTTTAATTTCAAAGGGGATCTTAATCCAACAAAGAGCATTTTTAGAGTGCGTGAATGAGTGAGCAAGTAAGTGATTGAGGTTTAAGGGCCCGTCGAGAACGTTATTTGGGTCAGCATTTTTAGAAAAAGATCACTATGTGTGTAAGTGCCTGTGTACATCGGAATTCCAAAACGAAAAGTTTTAAATAACAAATATCTTCCAACTGTACAGGAAGAAGATTTTCAAGAATACCGCCGTCTAAAACTACCCTTATTTGGAACAATTTTCTAAAAATTGATTTCCTAAAAATGGCACTGACGATTTCGATTAAAATATCAAACCATTAACTCATTCACACGAGAAATGAAAGGAATATCTTGAATTTTCTGGAAATATCTTGAGAAGTGCTCTACATTCTGAATGATATTTTTAGAACTTATAAATTGTAAGAGATAAATACTTTCTACACAAATGTATATCTCTTAAAATCACAGAATATACAAGATAAATGCTTTGTGGCATTAACCATTTTTGATATATTCTTTTATTGTTTGTTCAGTTCTCAGATTCTTTAAACTTTTCAATTATTTTATGCAGGCTGTTAGGGTTATTAGTGCAGATATTTTAATAATAGGTACCTTAATATGTATTCACATAGGTGTATTAGTTTCCTTATAAGTTTTCCTACTACCAGTGGTATAGTCTAGTACAGGAGCGAGCAGAATGGTGTGGGCTTCGAATCTCCTGTACACGCAACCCGCGTAACATTCTCGCTGGTTGCATGAGTGCTAATTCTTCGCTTCTTAAACTTTTGACAGTGTTGCTTAGTTTAAAATCGTTTCCAAGCAAAAATATATTGTAAATAACGTAAGATAAGTAGAAAAATGACTTTGTATGGTTTCTATAATATGTAAAAGATACCTCTAAAACGACAATGGAGAGAAAGTTATACGAGATGCTTCATCTGTGTTGGGGTTATATTTTTGAGTATGTACATTTGAACTTAATTCTTGGATAGCAAATAGTATCACTGAGTGGATTTGAAAGAGGTCCTCGAACGTGGGTATGTATTACACAATGTAATTGATAGTTTCCGTAACGAATATATAGGTATACACCCGGAGGGGTTTCTAACACGGTTTATTGATTGAGATCTACTCTGTCAAATTTCAATTAATAAATCTTTTACATACTGCAAGAAAATTCTTGCCGTCACTATGATCTGATTTATTTCCTCAAATTGCAAGCAATCGAAATCCTAAGAAGTTTGATCCTTAATGGTAAAGTCTGCCTGTAACAATCAGAAATTTGGAGGGGTAAGAAAACATGAAATCGGCGGCATATCATATGATATGCGATGGTGTAAAAATTCAGCTGTAGTTTTATTTACTCGCAAAATTTTCAGACCTTGGAAATAAAAATCTAATTATACCAAAACCTCTAAAATAAAAAAATAAATAAATAAAAAAAGGGGGTTGGGGAAAGCAGCGATGCTTTCAAAGAACGAGTTTATATTCACAGCAGTTTTATGTTATTTCCTTGCTTTCTGCTGAACTGTCATGTTTTTCCCATAGATTCGAATGTCCTTAGCTTCAAGTTAAAAGGACACATTGAGATTTATTCCGCATAAGATTAGGATTATTGAAGGTTCAACTACAATACCTAAAAATCTGATGTGTTGCAATCACATGACTTTCTCTACTCTTATACCAACCATTCTTACCAACTCTTATTACTATATCATCTTCGTGTTAGTTGAGATAAACATTTGCAGAAATTATCTTATTAGTTATTTTCTGGTAGGTGAAAGGGGAATATGGGAGTATAGTAGGCTTTCAGCTTACGGTTTACGAATTATTCAAAAGTCATCCAGACTGACTGACTGACAGACAGAAGACAGACACACAGATACACATATACACACACAAGGACATTGTTTTAAAAACGCTTTTTTTTTTTGGATTCAGGAGGCCTCAAAACATATGTTTCCGGTGAAATCTGGACATCGAATTTTTGGGTTGAATACAATACTTCCTCTACTTAGTAGTAGAGAATGTAAAAAGTAATTACCGACATTAATAATTTTTGAGCTCTTCAAACACAATTATTTCCTTTCGTAATAGACCAGCTGCATAATTATCACCTGAAATTGGAACAGATATTTATGTTTAACCCTAGTAATATCAACCCCTATTACAGAATTTAAACTACCAACGGAGGGGGGCACTTTTGAACCACTACTGGTATCAACATTTTTGAGGAATTTTTGAAACAAGTTTATTTTAAAATTGGGTATTATATCTCGTCACATTTATAAAGGTAATATTTAATATTGTTTAACTATTCCTTTTTTACTTTTTGACATGAATCCCATTATACCGACGGGGAAGGGGGTACTTTATGACCTTGAAATTTCATTGTTTCTCAAAAAGAGAGCTTTAAACACTACACAATTTGGTAGTAGAAACAGTGATTGACAATATCTATTTAATGCCTTTAATCAGAAAATTAATAGAGTTAAAGAGTTAAGAGTTTTAAAAATTACAGTAAGTGGACATAAAGTGCATTGGTATTGCTTGAGTTAAGCTTTCAGGTGAATTTTTGTTTAATTTCTCGTTAATCTGTTTAATTCCTGTTAGTTCATCCAAAAGGAAATTGGAGAAGTATTTCTTCTTACGTAAATTATATTGTACCTAATTCAAAGTTAAAGAAAAGATTATAATACTTAGTGAAATAGAGTGTAATCTATTGAATTATGAGGAAAATATTCGCTCAGTAAAATTAGCAACAACAAACGATAGTGAAAATTTAGTTGCCATGGAGACAGAAAAACGTTGAAGGCAAGAAGTCGCAACATGCTATACTTTTGTAACCAGAATTAATTTTTCATAACGTAAATAGTGCACAGTTTTATTCATTGTGAAAGTGAAGTAAAATAAAAGTGTTTTTCGGTATTAGTGAGTATATTTTGCAGCAACTAACCCACAGTTTCCTTCAAGTGCTATCATCCTGAAGAACTGGAGTTCCATCGCCACCTCTGGGTCAGATCGAGGCTTCAAGAGAACGGAAAAAGATAAATTAATTCCACAGCAAACATTTGCACCAAAAGTAACACATCACTCACGAAACAAAGAAAGAAAAAGTGAAATCCTGAAATGTTGCTATTAATGCTATACTGAGGTGCTTGTAAGACGGAATTTTGAATTTTCACTACAACTGATTCATATCCATTTCTTGTTTCTTCTTGTGAAGACTATTAACTTTGCAAACACACTATTCAAGTTGAAAGATAAATTATTCAAGTGGCTGCCCACGACAAATTCTTTTTAAAGACACTAACCTAACTTCACAACCGTGTTGCTCAATAAATTAACTTTAGACAAGAGAAGTGTTTGGGCCCGAGTTAATGTATTGTAATCCAAAATAAGAATTACCAACATTTGCTTCTGTCACAGTTTTCCATAAAGATAGAGAGCAATAAATGATTGCGTGGGATTATTAATTAGGCAGATTCCGCCTACATGGCCACATTCTAATTGTTCGTCGGTAGAGCACGTGGAGACACCTTGCCAGTAGGTGCGACCACCACACCTAGATGTGTCGAGGTGATTATGGGTAACGGGGATTGATGATTTATGCGCCACAGCGTGCTGTTATTTGATTCTCTCTGCCAAAGACAGACAACTCCCCACCGAGACGAGGACATGGGCCCCTGGGGGCGCTACAAGGAAACATCCAGACGTGTACACCCTCGCCAGGGCGCACTTTCATTTTCTGTGGGCGTTCTGTCTGATATATGCACCGGGTGTAGATTCGCCAAGACCCACGTAAACAGCTCGGCTTTTGCGCTCTTCAGCCCAAGATTTGAATGCAGGTGTTATGAAATGACACGAATCATCATGTAACTTTGTTCATACGCTTTTTGTGAGCAAATTCTACATCTGAAGCAAATCTGATCACGGATATAACCAAGTCCATGTTTACAGCATCCGTTGGTTGGGCCGGGGCTATTGAGAGTTTGTCTTCCTCTTACTCGTCCTTCAATCTCTGGTATAGATCCCATTTTTTTTTCTTTTCTCTTTTTGGGGAATTCCGTTTACGTGCCTTCTTTAATATCTAAGGTCATAATATAGGTGGTTCTGGCCTTTGTAAGAATTTCTCATAGCAATGGTGTTCACTCGTTAATTTTTTTTAATTGTTCCATATTGGTCATATCGGCGGCCTCTCCTTTGGAATATAGTGTCTATCGGCAATAATATTAACTCGTTTTAACAATGGGTTTTTATTAGTTAAATTCACGCACAAAAACACACACACTCATTCATACTTCCAGACTGGGGAGGAATGCGCAATAATCCTGGCTAGAGGAAAACTCCGGAAAAGAAACCGGGACCTCTTGTACAGCAGGCAAGTACTCTACCAACTGAGCTACCTCGTTAATTATTGTTAATATTTGGGTTTGTTTACTTTAGGTTTTCTTTATAGCTAAGCGTTAAATTCACATACATTTACTCTCACTCATATGTTCAGACTCTAGGAGGGATGGAGAATAATTTTGGATAAAATACCTTAATGACGCTGTCAATTGCCAGAATCATATCAGCGCCACTGGTGTGCTGGAATTTCTTCCCACAGGAGTTCTTTTCCGTGCCAGCAAATCTGCTGACATGGTCAGTCAGGGTATGATGAATCCGCGACCTCGGGATCAGTAGGCCAGTGTCTGATCAACTTAGTCACCGAACTGACTTCCTGGAGAAAGAAGGGACTTCTGGATTTGGAATCTAGCTTGCTGACCACCACAATAGACAGTTTCTTGTTTTGAGGTGCATATTGAATTTTAAAAACTCATAGCTTCTTCGTCGTTTACAAGATCGAATGTGTCTGGAAATATTAAAAAGCTCTCTGAGTTTCATCATTCGGTTCGACAAATTAAGGTCCCAAACATGTATTTCCCGCTGCACACGCCTCAGTGTTTGTGCATACTGAGTTTCGTGTCGTGTATTCTGAGCATCCATTTTATGCTTATAAAGCATTAAACATACAAATATTGTTAGTAATTTCCTTTCATTTTCATAATAAATATGTACAGAGTAGTATAAGGAATATTTAGGAAGACTCGTGTATGACAATAGAGCTTTAGTGCCTCAGAGAAACCTTCAATGAATTTAGAGCTACTAGGTACATTTCCGGCACAAAATGGAAACAAAGCGAAATGTAAGCATAAATATTCTTGGTGCAGAGAACAAAAACTGGAAGAAATTTGGAAACCAACAAACAAATGACCTGAAGGAAAATGTCAGAAGTTTTGATTCTATAGCGGAAAACTAATTGTTTGCGACTTATTTTAACACAGTTAAACTGTAATCCTAAAATGTTAAAAAGTTTTGTGCACTTTACATCAAAATAAAAGAAAGTAAGTTAAGCTTCAGTTAATAGATTCATACCCCATCGATAGACTTTACCTCCCTCTCTTTCCTAATGCCCTATAATTACTTAAGGGAAAAAATCTGATGTTTTGCACTCACATGACTTTCTCTAGTCTTTTACTAATCCTTATTCCTATATCTTCTTCGTGTCAGTTAAGATAAACATTTGCAGAAATTATCTTATTGCATATTTCCTTGTAGGTCCAAGGGGAATGTGGGAATACAGTATTTTAAAACTTTGATATTCGGTTCTCTTTGCAAGACTGACAAAAACTCGGATGTGTTGCACTCACATGATTCTCTCTACTCTTGCACTAACCATTTTTGCAAACCATTCTTATATCTTCTTCGTGTTAGTTGAGATAAACATTTGTAAAAATTACCTTATTGCTCCATCTTCTTGTAGGTACAATGAGAATATGGGAATACAGTAGGCTTTGACCGATAGTCAAATTTTTCAAAGCTTTCAAATTTCATTCTCTTCGCGTGGTTAATATATAAAAAATGAATAGTCATGTTACATTTGACAGATGTATAAGTTTTCCAAAACTTACAGCAATAACGAGAAATATCTCCGAAATGGTTTATTCTACCAACAATTTTATTTCGACATAAATTTATTGTTTTAGCAAAATCTACAGCTTTGTACAGTAAGTTTTGGTTTATCTCTTACGGTTTAACAGTCATGTAAAAGCCATCCAGAGTTAACAGGGCTATAGCCAGAAAATTCAAAATATACATTTCATTTGTCATAAAAATATCTTAAACATGTGGCATTTCAATCAAAATCGTTAGAGCCATTTTTGAGAAAATTTCCGAAAAACTTTCCATGCAAAGGGTAGTTTAGGGTGGTGGAATTTTCCTCAAAATCTCCGTGTCGGATCCTCAAAAGATGTTACACACACAGACACACACAAAATCTAAAAATGCTTTTTTGGATTCAAAGGCCTCAAAACATTTCTGGCGAAATCTCGACATCGAAACTACTTGTAAACTACATGGAAGTAAATAGTTCTACTAACTAGCTTGATTGCGCAGCCCTGACTATTTATTGGCGCGAGGTATGTCAGAAGGACTCGGATTATAGATTCAATATCATGAGGGAGTAAGGACATCCTCCCTTGGTGAACTGACACGTAATTAGTAGCTATGAGGGTGAAGGTAGATATCAATTGTTGATTTTGTCAATCATACTAATAAGGTAAAATAAAATATAGTGAGTCTTCAAATTATATGAAACAGTCACATTGTGTTCTGAGAGTGAAGGTAGGGTTCTAAATCTAAACTAAATATAATATTATGATGATTATTACTTTCTCTACTACGTATATTAAGTAGAGGAAGTATTGCATTCCACCCAAAGATGTCAAGAAATATATGTTTTGAGGCCCCTTAATCCAAAAAAAGGCATTTTTAAAAAAAAGTACGTGTGTGTATGTGTGTGTGTCAGTGTGTCTGTGTGCAACAAAACTCAAAAATGAAAAACTGGTAAAAAACCAAAGTTTATATTTAAGGATGTCTTAAGGATGCGACACGAAGATTTTGAAGGAAAATTCCGATTTTGATTAAAATGCCATATATTTTAGATATGTTTATGACAAATGAAATGTAGTTTATGCATTTTCTGGCTTTTGCCTATGTAGTCCTGTTTACTCCGGATGACTTTTGAATAACTGGTAAACCGTAAGACATAGACCAAATCCTACTATACAAAAATCACTTGCTAAAACACACCGATTTATGTACAGCCATTTTTTTTTTTTTTTTTTTTTTTTTTTTGTAGAGTGAACCATTTCGGAGGTATTCCTTATTATTTATGTGATTTTTGGAAAACTTATACTTTCATCAAATGCAACATCGCTGTTCACTTTTTTTATGTTAGCCTTGCAAAGAGAACGGAATCTGAAAAGATTTGACTATCGCTCACAGCCTACTGTATTTCCATATTCCCCTTGCCCTTAGAAGGAAATAAGCAGTAAGAGAATTTCTGCAAATGTTTATCTCGACTAACATGAAGATATAAGAATAATAGTCTATAAGAATTATTGGTACAGGAGTAGAGAAAGCCATGTGAGTACAGCATATCCGAGTTTATTTTTGTAGGTTACTGATGAGTATACGTTTATAGAATTGAGGTATTCATACTCTAAAATCCATACCATATAAATTTAGATGTATTAAAAATTTAGATGTGTTTTATAGCCCTATGACTGTTTTTCAATCATGAGAGAGTTATTAAACTTCAGTTGTTTTTGAGATAATCCTATATACGCGCCGAAAATGTTTGTTTTTATAATTTTAAGCATCGATTTTGTAAAACATCATACAACGTATCCGTTGACACACCAGTGCACACTTGAACACAGGCGCAGAAGAGGGAGAGAAAACATATCACATTAATGCAATATCGCGTACTGCTAGTTTTAGCATACTTGTATATTTTGCACGATTAAGTATTCAACGTGAGACGGCGCCGTGGCCGAGTGATTAGACCGCTGGTCTATCACCTAGGTGGCTCGGGTTTGATCCCAGGTATCCGCACGTGGTATTTGTGGAGGACAAAGCTGCATCTAGGTTGGTTTTCTCCGGTCCCCCCCCCCCCGCCAAGCGTTCCACCAACTGCTCCATCATCACCTTTCGAATCATCCATTTCGCCTGTATTTCATATCATACTCTTCCTCACTCTCATACCTGGTGTTTGGCTGGCCACCCGCTTTCAGGTCTTCACTCTGTCCGGTTCATAGGTTCCTGTGTTCCCCGACAGGCCTCTGACCCTAGGCACTGACTTTTAAGTCCTATGAGGTGTAAGTTCTACATAAGGGGAGGGCAATCAAATAAAGAAGTATGTAGCGTATGCTATTGGTAAAATAGCCCTGGACATTTATGATTAACTTAAGATAAACGTCTTTTAGTTCCAATCCTAACCATCATTCAACAAACTGTTAGAGCGCAAAAGTGTGACGCTATTCCAGATGCTATATACACCATAAACATTTGTTAAATCAAGCCTAAAACAAAATAATTGCCTCGATTTAAAACCTTATACAAAATATTTGTTGAACTATGATTAATCTAGATGTATGGCTAGCAGAAAATTTAATGGCGAGTGTGTCAACACAACATCCAAACGTAGGGTTGCCACACGTTAAGCACGCTGTGAAATCACAGTAAAGCCAGTGGTATAAATAAAATTTTCGCCCAAAATTTGTTTTTACAACAGAAAACAATAGTCATGATTACCTATCAGTCGCCATTAAATTTTGTGTCTGCAATAATATATATGCATATTATGCTAATGACAGTAGGAGTTTGTTCATGTAGGTTTTTAAGCTATAGTTTCGTTAAGGCTGTCTACCGATAAAGTGCGAAAATCAATCGAACAGCGCAATGCAGAAATTAAGTGATTCAGCACTCTTTTGGGCAAAACAGAAAAAGGATGCGATTCAAGCAAGGCGCGCACGTACAGCTGTTGCGCCTTCACTGACCGACATATGTCCGTAAATAACTCCTCTAACTTGTCACCCCGTCTCCTTATATAGTGGTGATGACGTCACAAGGTCCTTTCTGGAACTTCTACAAACACGTCGGTAGCCGGATGTCTCTCGAAGGTTCCAGCAAACATTCGTTTAGCGCCGCGCTCAATGTTGTTAGTCAGGCATACAAAAACAGTCGCGCGAGACAGCCTGACCTTGAACGCCTTTGTTTGCCTGCCTGCCTGGTACCCTAGTGTGAAGTAACTTAGCCCCGATCGTCCTTTGTTGTGCATCGCGCCCGACGTCACATAATTTATTTCATCAGTACTGAACTCCCTACCAATCCACACTCAACTGCCGAGCATTTTAACAAATTAAACACAGATACTGAACCCAGTATAATCGCAATAGACAAATAAGGTACCATAATTAATCAACTAGATAATAATTAATATTCGCAAATCGAGCCATAACCCGAAGCAAAAGGATTATAATATTTTCTGAACGATGTAACCTAGAAATATAATCCGTGAAATATCTGAAGCGATGAAACCGCCTCTGCTAATAAAACGCTAACACGCTTAACGCAATAACTTAATAATTACAGTTAATGCTTATGATATTAACAAATAAAACATTCTAAAAGATGCAATTACAAGTTCTATTTTATAAGGTGAAATGAAGTTATTTGCTGTAGGTAAAATGGTGGGAAAGTTTTGTGATGTGCATTACGGAATTATACCCTGTGAGCTAGTGCGTGATAAACATGGAATTCCTATGGGGTCGATGATACATAAAATTAACAGCCGGCACTTGTTTCTATTAGCAGTCCAAGGTTGCCGGATTGTTTTCAGATGTGGATGATCAGGCACGCAAGGAATGTAGTAATCTCTCCCCTTTATCCCCACCATCTCACGAGCGCTTATCCCATGGGCAACCCCGTAATTACTTATCGCCAGCTTAGTGATGTCATCACATTTCTATCTGCAGTGACCTACAACTGTATACTTCCATTAACTTAGTCATGAAAATAAGAGGCTACAAAATAGTAGTATTTACACCTAATGTGAAATGGCCGCTAATATCCTCTAGCCTTCATCATTAGCAGGAATCCACATGCGACTTCAGTATAGCGTGGCTGTTTAAATCTGCTAAATTCGAGACTCACTATCGCAGACACTAGTTCAGAGTTCAGGCTGAAACTTTTTCAGGATGTAGATACATGTCCTCTAATATCACTCATTTATTTTTGAGTTTGTGTATTAACGAAGATGGGAAATATTTTCATTTAAACAATTTTGATTAAAGTGACGTATTTAAAAAAAAATTAATGATCACATGATTAACACCAAATTAAAACCACAAAAGCACTTATGGGTTGTTTTATCATTTATCATTTTAATTTATATATCTTCGATAGTTTCTGAGCAAATGCTCATTTATACTATAAAGTGTCAAGGGCCACGAGGACTGAAATTTCAGAGTTCAGTAATACGTAAGCTACCGACTTAAATTTTTGTGTAGACTATATGTAGGTCACTAGCAAGCTGGGTAGCAAGTTTCACATGTATGATTATTACTTATAGAATTATGAATTATAATATATAATATTGCTTATTTTAAAACACAGCTGGCGTCTTTGTTTTTAAAGTTATTAATGTTATGG
Source organism: Tenodera sinensis (assembly GCA_030765045.1). Lineage (NCBI taxonomy): Eukaryota > Metazoa > Arthropoda > Insecta > Mantodea > Mantidae > Tenodera > Tenodera sinensis. The sequence continues at coordinate 173,895,175 of CM060963.1, read as the reverse complement.
GCTTTTTGTTTACTATAATTACACTGGCTAGCAATGAGTTTGTTGCATAAACAATTTTGGGTGTTTCTTATGTATTTTCATCAGTTAATTGCAAAAATGAAGACAGAAATTTTCCATCACCCACCATTTTTGTGTAATTTTTAAAATATTTGCCCTTGTATATTAGCATGGTAGATAAAACATGCTGCTTAGGAGTATTTTAAATTTATATTTAATTTCGTTGTGTCAACAATTGATTTATAACATTTGGTGATTGTTACCTTCAATTAATGAGTTACAATAATGACATTCCCTAACAGAACTGTCATTATAAGGTAATCTTCGCCTCAAGATTGAAAGGGTGGAAGCTATAGCAGAGTGACACTTTTCTAAAGAGAAGGACCTAGTTTTCTGCAATAATGTTTAGAATTTATTTCAATCACTGGGTGTTCAGCATAAATCTCATTGTTCATAGACTCCACGAAAACGAGTTTCAAAGAAGTGTTACTACAAAATGGAAACATTTATGCATCTATTCCAGATATGTGCGCATTTGAAAGTTATAATCATCTTACTTTGGTTTCAGATCTATACTAAATTTTTCCGCAAGTAGAACAGCAGAGATAAAAGTAATCATTATATTAAAACTCTTGATCAAAGAGAGAGAGAGAAAGAGAGAGAGACAATGTTCTTCGCCAACACGTGTACAGTCTGGAAATAAAAATCGTATTGCTTCCACTGCGTGTCAAAGTAGAATTGTTTAAGAATTTTGTGAAGGAAATGGATCGTGATGATAGTGTATCTCTTCCTGAAAAACAAATGTCTAAGGATCAGTGTAGCCAAAATAAAAGAACGAATATTCATTGGCCCTCAGATAATGGAACAGATGAAATGTGCGGAATTTTAAAACCATTTGAATAGGAAAGAAGTAGCTGCATGGCAATCTTTAAAAATCTGATGTGTTGCACTCACATGACTTTCTCTACTGTTGTACTAACCATTCTAACAAACTCTTATTCCTATATCTCCATGTTAGTTAAGATAAACGTTCGTACAAATCATCTTACTGCTTATGTCCTTGTAGGTGCAAGAGGAATATTAGAATACAGAAGGCTTTGTGCGACAGTCAAATCCTTTTGACCTTTGAGATTCCGTTCTCTTTGCACGATTAACATATAAAAAAATGAACAACGTTGCTGCATTTCGCTAAAGTTCTGAGTTTTCCGAAACTCACACATATAACAAGGAATATCTCCGAAATGGTTCACCCTACAAGAAAATTTACTGAGACACAAATTGCGTATTTTAGCAAGATCTACATTTTTTGTAAAGTATAATTTGGTCTATCTCTAACGGTTTACCAGTTATGCAAAAGTCGTCCAAAGTAATTACGATACGATTCAAGATATACATTTCATTTTTCATCAAAATATCTCAAACATATGGCATTTTAATCAAAATCGTTAGAGCCATTTTCAAGAAAATCAAAATTTTCGAAAAATCTTCCATGTAAAGGGTAGTGTAGGGTGGGGGTATTTCCTTCAAAATCTTCGTGTCGCATCCTTGAAAGACATTAAACTTAAATACCAAGTTTGGCTTTTAATCGACTTTTCGTTTTTGAGTTATGCTGTCCACAGACTGACAGACACACAGACACACACACGGACCTTTTTCTAAAAATGCTTTTTTTGGATTCAGGGGGGCCTCAAAACATATATTTCCGGTGAAATCTCGACATCGAATTTTTGGGTGGAATACAATACTTCCCCTACTTACCAGTAGAGAAAGTAAAAAAATGACCAAATTTATAGGAAACTTCAGGTCTGATAACAGCAGAGAACTTTTAAGATAATTGAGAACTGAACGATAATAGGATGTAATATTAGGTCTTACACTTTCTGCACCCCTATCTTGGTTTCTTCCATGAAGACCTAAGGGCTGTGAGCGATGAACATGGGGAGGGTTTCCACTAGGACATCGCGGAAATGAGAAACCACTACCAGGGTATATAGTGTCCAAAAATGTTAGCAGATTACTGCTGGACACTACAGAGTCATGTTCCTCAATTGACATACAGCCGAAAATCCCATTCACAAATATTTGAGATGAGTACATGCAATTTCAGATATCATAAAATTATAGTGTACAGACACAAAAAATGTTTCCGTATGATTACTCAAAAACCCTGGGTGATGGAAAAGTTGTGTAAAAATATTTGAAATCAGCACAGAAAGTGGGCCAGGAATAGTAATTTTCTCCCTTATAACATAAGAAAGTTCTAATTATGTTGGCCAGTGTTATCAGTACAAAATCAGTTATTACTTTATTTGCTAAGATCTCATTTTGTGTGTTGAAAAATGTAAACTTGAGAAAATTGCGTTTTCTGAAAACATGCATTTCACATATTTTTACGTCACAGTTGCAGCACTTCTTATTTATAGAAGAGCCTTTCATTTATCGTACTGCACTTCCTGAATTTACAGCACACAGTCATAGTGCAGAATTAAGGAGAAAGCTTGCATTTGTTTCATTAACTGTGAGTACTTTAAAGATGTTAAATTGATTTACTGAAAAGGACAGGTATTAAGAGCGAACTCCTCCTACTATTAGGGTCTCGCAGTGGCATCACTAGCTTTAGGGATAGGGTGGTAGGACAGATTTCCAGCTTACTGAAAATTTGTCTCCTTCCTAACAGACACGCAAAGCTTTTATAGTTAATTATACCGTATCTTGCACTCCTTCTTCCAGGCCTTTCAACATTTCCACGAGTTTTCCTGTTCCAAACCTCCATTCGCATGAGTGCCTCCAAAGTTTCCTATGTCCCCGAACATTTTTAAGTGATCGTACCACATTAGTCCAGTTGGTTCAGCCAGTAACGTCTGTGGCCAACATTTGGGAGGGCACGAGTTTGATTCCCGCGGCCAATCTTACTGACTTTGGGTTTTTGGGGGGCTTCCTGGATTACTAAGGCGAATGCTGGGAAGGATATTTACCTTATATCCCCCGTTTCACTTTCTTTCATGTTATTCCCTCTATCTGGTCTTTCCAGGTTGTACGAGTCAGAGGGGTCACTGGTGGACTGTGCCACGGTGGTGCTTGCGCTGAGGGGAGTTGCTGTGATCGGCCGGCCGTCCTTCCAGGGGGACTATTTGTTCAGACGGACTGGTGGTGGGCTCTCTATGTCGACTTGGAATTCCATCGGGCTGAAGAACTTGCCTGCACCTGTTAGAGACCCACCGTAGTTGTAGCTCCACCTGTGATCCGTTCTTGACGTCTGTAAGGTACTTTCATATCATCTTGACTCCCGAAGTCAGACACACAATAAACCATCAGCTGACATGCTAGAATTCCTACCGTGACAGACAGACACACAGACCACAATAATCATGTTTAGTCTCGCGTATAACACTGCCTGCTCCTTACATTCTGTATTGCTTTTGGAAACCTGCAGTTTTTTTTTCTGATAAAAATTATACCGACTGTCTGTGGTAATTTTTTACTTGTCCGTGTCCGTAATTCCATCTATACGTCAAAATATTTATTCCCGAGGCTTTACTTTTATAAATTCTGTCCCTTTCTCTACTAAATGAAATAAGGAGAGGAAGTATTTATATTCCAGTCATTCGTTGTTGGGATTTCAGCATAAACATATATTTTCATCTTGTGAACCGCACAATTTAAAATTGAAAAGTCGGTTAAAATCCAAATTTGGTACCTCAGATCAACATCTTTCAAGGATGACACACTCAGATCTTCAAGGAAAATCCCACCCCAAACTACTGTTAATATAGAGTATGTTTAAAATATTTTCATGAAAATGAAATATCTTCGATGTTCTTGCCACAGCCTCTTTCTTCTGGATGGCTTTTGCACAACTGATGAACCATAAGAGATAGAGGTAATCTTACTGCACAAAAATGTATGAAGAGCGCATTAGAGCACACAACTTATGGAAAATATATCTTTTTATAGAGTCAACCACTTGTGAGATATTGCTCTTTATTGGTTTGCATTTTAAAATCCATATTTCCCAAATGAGAAGTCCTGCGTTTTTTTCTCTTTCTCACTTGGTCACGGAAAAAGACCGGAATTTCAATGCCATCACATAGTGCCCGGCAGTACTGTATTCCTCTAGGAAATATGCAATAATAGTATATCTGCAAGTGTTTATCTCAACTAACACGAAAAGATACAGTAAGCGTTTGTAAGAATAGTTTGTACAAGAGTAGAGAAAGTCATGTGAATACGACACAACTTTTTTATTTCTCTTGGGAATGCATTCCATTCCAAAATTCGATATGAGATTTCACCGGATATTGGAGTACAAAAAAGGACATTAAAAAAAGCGTTTACATGGAAATGTTTTCTTAATTTGTATTTTCTCAAAAATGACCAATGATTTTAATCAAAGTACCGTATTAGATAAATGCTTGCAATTGTTATTTCACAAAGGGAGCAATAGTTAAGAGTTTCAAAAACAAAAAGAGAAAAAAGAAGAAAAAACGGATTGCCATGTGCCAGAAAATTCAATCTCTTTGGATAACATCGCGAGAAACAACTGAATGTTGGCAGTACTTCAAAAAATGAAATAAAAGTTTTGAAAAATTCATATGAATAACCACAAATATCAAAGAAATGGCTGGTGCTACAAAAGTCATTTACATGATTATTTATCTGCTATGGTTTAACGATTACCTCCACAAATTGTACTGAATGTGTTCCAAATGAAGAGGGTTTCACAGGCTATTCCCAAACAATATACCTACATTATATTTGTCATGAAAATATCTTAAACATATGGCACTTCAACCAAAATGGTTAGAGCCACTTTTGAGAACATGAAATTTTGGAAAGTTTTTCCATGTTTGGCGTGGGAATATTCTTGAAAACTTTTGTTCACACAAGGGCCTTTTTCAGGGTACCTCAAAACGTGTAGTATTTCAAATGAAATCTTCATATATGAATTTTTTGGAAGAATGCAATTTCTTCTCTTATGTACTATATACCTGGTAAACGAAGTTACTATTCTGTTATTGCCATGGCCGTCGCGAAAGGGGGGGGGGGCAAAGGGGTGGGCGCGGCCCCCCCTTGGAAAAGAATAAATGTAATGTGCAATCCATTACTGTTAGACTATTGCTTTAATTTTGAGGTAAAGTACTCAATCAATAGGTGTGAAAAGTAACATGGTTAAATGGATAACTCAATTTATTTCACAAAGATTTTGTGCCACAAAATATAATACATACATTTCCAAATATAAACAAACACACCGAGGACTTCCACAAGGTGCCGTTCTGAGCACAACACTCTTTAACATATATATAAATGACCTTCCATCAATAATAAAAACTTTAGAAACCAAAATTGCTTTATTTGCTGACGATGTAGTCATTTGGACTCCAGGCTCTCCAAAAAAACCTGAATTAATTAAAGACAGAATAGAAACAGCCCTAAACAAAGTACATGAATGGAGCTCCAAAAACCTCATGACTATCAATGTGGAAAAAACAAATTATGAATTATTTACACTAAAATACAAACCAGTTAATATTAACATAAATTATAATGGCAAACCACTCAAAGCAGTTGATGATGCCAAATACTTAGGCTTCACTTTCGACAGAACGCTAAGTTGGAAAAAACATGTAACAAACATCTCAGAAAAGGTTGAAAAGAAACTGCAAATCCTGAAAAGGTTAGCTGGTGCTAAATGGGGCTGCTCAAGGAGAGTCCTTAACACAACATACAAAATGTATGTAAAACCAAACCTCTTGTACTGTTCTGAAGCTTTAATAACAGCAGCAAAGGCTAACATCAATAAACTTGAACAAATACAAAATCAGGCTCTTCGCCTAATCACTGGAGCAGTTAAATCCACACCTGTTGATGCCATGCTTGCCTTAACACGTACCCCATCAATAACAACAAAAATAGAAGAACAAGCATTGCTCCAACACAAGAAAATGTTACGACTGCCAAACTCTAAATGGACAGAAGAGAACCTCCCCCCTTCAATCCTTAAAAATCATAGTAGTTTCCTAGAAAAGATAACACAGATTAAATCCAAAATGAGCATTCCTAACACCAGAGAAAATCTACTTATAAGAGAACATCCATTGGAATTATTGCAACCTACCTTCACTTTGGAATTAATAGAGGAAATAAGTAAATCAGACACACCAAAAGAAATACAAAATCTTCTAGCTCTGGAAACAATCAATACTAGATATCCCACAGAAGAATGGCTGCACATATATGCTGATGGATCCTCCATGGAAAACCTTACTGGAGCTGGAGTTATGTGTTCACATTTTTCCTTTTATCATTCTGTTGGCAGAGACACAACAAATTATGATGGAGAAATTGAGGCTATGCACATTGCTCTCCGCAATTATTAAATCTTCCCTTAAATAAATTTAACAAGGCAGTAATTCTTTCGGATTCTAAAGCTGCAATTCAGGGAATATGTTCAAATACTACAAAGAAGTCAACAAAAATTAGAGAATGCTACAAAATGTTAACACAACTCCAAAAAGTTAAGAAGACTGTTCATCACCAATGGATTCCAGCACACTGTGGAGTCATGGGGAATGAAGCTGCAGACTCACTTGCAAAGAAAGGCACAACAATAAAACAAAAGTCTAAATTCAATTTCTCATATTCCTCAATAAAACGCTTGATCATTAAAAATTTTTCTCATTTATACCTACAAGAAATAGAAACAAATGCCAAAGATAAAAAATGGATTACACTACTTTCCAACCCAGATATAATCCCCCAGAGACCAAGGAGAACAGCGGTTGCAGCCTTCCGACTATTGACAAATCACGACTGCTTAGCAAGTCATCTCTACAGAATAGGTATCTCAGCCTCACCAATATGTGTCCTGTGTAACGATCCAGTAGAAATGAACGAAGACCACTTGAAGACCTGTGAAGCATTAAGATCAGAAGAAACTACAGTTCAAAAGTATTGGAAAGCACGAATGCTAATGGCTTCATTGCCAGATGCAAGGCACTAGAAAACAACAACAACAACAACACTTTTTATTTAGCATAAATTAACATACTTATCAGTAACAAATACTATAACTCAATTTTTACAGTTTTTGGCAACAGAATAATGAATTAATTGCAAACTTCCAACATGCGGCCCCTCCCTGAAAAAAAGTCTGCCGACGCTCATGGTTATTGCTTAAAATTACGTGAGCAGTGAGAGTTTACTTTGAAGCAGTCCACAGCTAGCAGGATGTGGTTTGCTGAGCACACGTTACCTACCTACCTTATTGGCTGCTATAGTCATTCTGGTGTGGTGCTTTTTTATAACACATAATGGAGAAAATGGGAAAGTAAACAAAGGTAAACGTGTCGAGAAGGGGAGTGGCGGGGAACAGTTCCAAGTTTTGCAACGAAAGAGAGGGATAAAGAAAGGACAGAGGATGAAGAAGTTGTGAGAAGGAAGAAAGAGTAATTATCAATCACCTTGGTCAGGATAATTTGCTTATAAAGCTGGGAGGAGGCAGGGCCGTGTTTGAGGAGCAAGAGATTCTGTGTTATTTCCAACCACCCACGATAATTATGATTGAAGATAAAGGAAGGGAAAGAAGGGAAAAATGTTTCGTGTGAGGTTGTGATATGACTTTCAAGTTCCGCCTTTATGGAGCCACATTGTAATGTAGCCGGTTCTTTACAGCCCGGCAAGGTACAACCAGCTACAAACAAAACGGACCTGCTACAAGAGGGCGTGAGTTGTAACTATCGCCAGCATCACCAACTTGTCTCAATTATTGCTCCACATAGTGTACCTACCTTGATTTATACTACGTCACACTATTTTCCACCAATAACACGGAAGGAAACATTGAATTTCCAACAATCGCAGCTCTCTATCGCTACCAATTGGGATGTTCGCCTCCCAAGGTGTTCATTTACGTACAAACATTACTTATTGAAAGTGTTATCAGCCCAATAAGGTGGCGCCGAGGTAATCTGTGGTACTCGCATTCGGGAGATCCAAGCTTCGATCCTCGGCGATCCATTTTTTATACCTTCTCTAGGTCGGTACGTGAATAGTGGGATAGTTCTCTTCTACCACGAAGTGTAACTGAGTTTCTTGATGAAGTAGAGAAGGGTAATATTAAGAAGATAGTTATTTGAAAATTTTACTTCTATAATTTCTGCATATAATCTTTTGAGTTTTGAATTTACTTAATATCAATTTAGTGGTAAAATCAATGTTATTCTATATTCCAGCGCCGGAATTTAGTTATGTAATTATTGCACATTGGTAAATAATACATAAGTAAACAATAGTAATACAAATGCAAATGTTTTAAGTGTTATTGTATGTGAAAAATGTATTGGAATTTACTTAATTGTATTTTTGTTTAAATTATTTACGTATTTTTGTATTAATATACCTATTATTTTATAAATTATATACGCTTCTGATGAAAATGTTAAAAAGTACAGGTTCTGTGTGAAATGTCACTACATTGCAATTTAATTAATTGTGCTTTTGTTAGAACATTTACGCATTTTATTTTAATTATTTTATTTTTATTGTATAATCTGTAAATTATAAATGTTATGATGTAATTGATAAATTTAAAAATCTGGATTATTGACCCCCGACTAAGAAATTAGGTGCCAGATTTTTATTTTATTGCATTTTTTATTCTACCACCACTTTACCATTCCGAATTTCCTGTACCACCATTTCGTTCGTTATCTGTTTTAGGACTAGGCGACGGTGGTCGACGCGTTGTGGTGGAGCGGTGGATGTGCGCTTGGTAACGGTTTTTTCTCTAGCATCAGTTGGGTCAGTCCAGTGCGGACTGATTGAATGTTGGCGAGTCAGATACTAAAGTAAATAGCTGTACATTAAATGTCAGCCTTATACGTCAGCGAGTGAGTTTTTCGATGCCATTGATTGTTCTGAACAATATATGTAATCACATGTTTGTGACCAAGGTACAAAAGCAAACACTAGAGTTATATAGCAGATTAATATTTGGTTGACGTTTCGTTTGGATTATGAATAATTATTAATTTTAATAAAGCGTTTGTGATATTTGCATACTGTGAATTACGTAAGATTTTATTATCCTATAGGTTGCTTTTACTTCCTTACATTTCATTACTTAGAAATTAATTACACCATATTGCATGAAGGTTACGCACAAAGTTAATCATTTATTTTTAAAGTAAGTTCAAGCAAGCAATTTCACGTTAAATATGTAGTGATTCTAGCTTTTACATTTACGAATATTATATTACCGTATGCATGCTTTTATGCTTTTCATAAGGAGAGCTTTAAAAGCAAAGAGATTTGTTTAAAATGAAACAGTTCAGCGAAACATGAGTTGAAGTTTTCTGCTCTCGAGTTCATTTAAGTAATAACACGGATTATAGCGGCAAATACATCAACATTAAACTAACATAACATTACACTCTTTGTATTTGAGTTACAAGACTTAAAATACAAATTACAATTATTATGATGAAACTAAAATCACCCATGGCCAGGGCCACGAACATTTTTTTGTCCTCTGACGTCAGGTGTAGATTTTTCGACCTTCCTTAACAGTAAACACAGAGAGTAGATGAAGTGTACTCATTGTTGTGCAAATCCTAAAAGAAAATACAGTAGTTATCTGGAGCACTTCGACAATAACCGCAATTACAGAACATCGAAATGAAAAGCCTTTTTTGATGGTGTATTTATCAGGAGATAGTGGATAGGTGGTTTATGAAACTAATTACCTGAAATATTACCTGAAACTACATCTTAACTTTTATTATAGCGCTCATTCGGCAAGACTTGTTGATGTGTGTAATTCCATATATTTCGATATATGTATCTGACTATCGAAATATATCGATATGCCGCTTACTATTAATTTATATCACTATCGATTTATATCACTGACTGTCGATCTGTAGTATATACTAATATAGATATAATGCTTTTTTGGCTCCAAGATTCCATAAACAGTTGCGTACTGCCAAAGTTCCTGCTTTTCCTTCCCGTAGTATATATGCTGTTTATGACTAATGATGTAAACAGTTGCTCGTCTCCGCACATTGTAATGTATTCAATTATTCCTTAATTTGAAAGAATTTTGGGACATTTATCGTAAATAAAGTAAGCTTACAGAAGAATTACTTGTTATACGAAGAGTATACTATGCAAAAGTTGGATGTAAATCTGTATTGGGCAAAGAAAACGTATTATACCGGAATGATTTTATAAAGAAATGATACACTAATAGATAAGTAATTGCTATATATGATTTCCATATGCTGAAATCAATGCATAGATTAAGAAACACCAGTTACAATTCTGCTAGTGGGTAGAAAGTCATTAGCCAGACAGATTACGTGTTAAGTCAAAGCAATTAGAAGTCAGAGTAGCTATGGCAATTAGACGTTCCTACCTCCTCAGTCAACAAACAAGTCAAGCTTCAGGTAATTTGAACGCGGGACGTTCAGAAATCAGACAATTGCACCAAAATGCACTTACATAAGTTCCGAAAGTTAGAAAGGGAGTTCTTATAATTTAGCAAGTCAAAGATTAAAAGTTGAGTTCAATTTGCCAATAAGAAACAACGAATAAAGTAGGAACTATGGTAGGGTAATCATGAAGTACGCGGGACTTGGTTAAAAGAGCAAGTATAACTTTGTTGTTTACGATAGGATCAGGATCATATCAGCGTCGCCGATGTGCCGGAATTTCATCCCGCAGGACTTCTTTTACATGCCAGTAAATCTACTGATATGGAGCTGTTGTTTTTAAGCACACCTAAAAACCAGCGTCCTGGGCCGAGTTAGAACCCGCAACCTTGAGATCAGTAGACCAGCGTCTAACCAACTGAGCCAACCACACCGAAAAAAGATATTGATAGAATTATTTTAATGTGATCGATTATCGGCAGTCCATATTGCCTGAAGACCGTGTCTATATGGTCACCAGTGACGCTTGGTCACTCTAATCATTGAGCACTATCAATCGTGCGAGTTCACTGTCCATAGTAGTGTTAAATACACAGAATAATAGGCAAAGAAAAAAAAAAAAAACAATCTGATGTGTTATAGTATACTCATATTATTTTCTCTACATATTCAACAATTTTCTCCTACAAAACTTACTTTATTTTCTTCATGGTAATCATGACAAAATTTTGCCGAATTGTTTTATTACATATTACCTTATATGTAAAATAGAAATAGAGAATACAAGAGGCTCAAGTGATAAAGTATTTTAAAAGTGCTTGCTATGTTATGCCTTTGAAATTCCATTCTGTCAGGAAATAAAATTGAGTAATGACCTCCTGTTCGAAAAAAGGAAAATTATTTGAAAATCCAAACCAATATCTCGGAAATGGTTATTTCCACAGAACTTTGACATAAATTGACTGCTTTAACGAGAATTCCTTTTTTTCGTAGTAAAATGCCTATGTCTTACAGTTTATTAGTTATGCCGAAGTCATCCAGAATGAAGAAGACTTCCGTGACCATTCGCACATAATGCAATATACTCGTATTTTAATATAAATCGTTAGAGCCGCTTTTGAGAAAATTAAAATGTTGGACATTTTTATGTAAAGTATACTATGAGGTGGGAGGATTTACTAAAAAATCTTCGTATCGCATCCTTGGAAGATACTGAACTTAACTACCAAGTTTGGAACTTAACCGACTTTTCAAATATGGCATCTTAAACATAAATGATCCTGAAAAACCGTAAACCGTGACACTTATTCAATGCATTTTATGCCTTATAATAGTAAACAAAGCAGAGTTAAGAGAAATAAACCCAATCTCTAACAATAGGTGTTAAAATGACAAAATACATAAAGCAAACCTTTAGGTCTTCTTGTACCGACCCTTCGCTACAATTAGCAGTTTCACATCACAGCTGTCTCGCCTTAGGTAAATTCCCTCCACGTCTTCCATTTCTGCCATTAGCACCCAGCACACCAAGGTGCATAAGACTAGCTCGAAATTAGCAAGGCAACACTTGCTTTTCCAATAACATTTATCTAGAGTGTTGAGTTCATAGTTTCAAGCCGCTGCCTCAGATAATTTTATGAGTAACTTATTGAATAAATTGTATGAAACGTTCATGAAATAAGCATTATTACAAGCTTGTAAAGAAAACATGGATAAGTGGTAAGCACCATGATATAAATCTGGAACTCTGCAGAACAATTTAAGTCCAAAAGCTTGTGAGTAATTGGACTCACAAGAGTCCAAACTTTAAAACTTCTTCCCATAACCGTGCGCACCCTACCCATAAGCATTTCATGTTATAGCTATTTTCTAAGGGATGGTAAAAATACATCAGATTTTGTAATTTGTATTTTATAATAAGTCACTATTTAGATGTTTGGTGTGTGTATTACCCCGAGTGTTCTTTGCCATCGGCTCATTTAGTCAAACTAAAGATCTTTCGCCTTATTTCTACGCCATCTTTGATATCTGAAGTGATATCAGTGACTTTGCCTTTGGAACAATTCCTTATGGCAGTGGTGTTCACTCGCTTACTCTTGGGTAAATTGTTCGGTTGTCTTTATATTCACACACACACTCGCACGCACACACATATACACACTCATTCATACTTCCAGGCTCTAGGGGCCCTCCAGCCCGGAATCGAACCCGGGACCCTTCGCACAACCTGCAAGTGCTCTACCAACTGAGCTATGGGGCCCAAAAATTGTATTGCGGGACAAGAATGCTTGTTTGAATGGTGACGCCATTGTTGTTGGTCGGTGCTGAGAGCACTCTCTGGCCTTGGCGGGAAAGTTAATACCTTGTGTTCTCTGTTTAATCCTACCTCTTGGGTGTAGAAATAGCGTGTCTACCTCACATTCAAGAGGTTCCAAGTTTGAATATCGGTTAGGATGAGTTACTGGATATGGTTTTTCCGGTTTTCCCTTATCATGAAAGACATGTCGGGTGACTGTAAGCTCCACGGACTACGGGTTCATTTGAGTATCATTTTACCCGTTTCATTGATTGTTTATGTGACCTAATCGGTTAACAATGTTAAACCCGAAAAAAGCGCAGTTATCTGTACTTCCATCTGGTGTCAAGGCAACGTACTAATTCTAGACATCAAGGAACACGAATATAACAATTCAATTTGGCGACGTGCGCTTGTTAAAATGTTCTCAATCAGAATATTCCGGACTATTCACTCATGCGGGATTATCACCTCTTGGTCGTGGTATTATCGCTTTGGTTATATCACCTACTCCTTGCGGTTCCGCAAACCTAAACATTTGCTTACGTTTCTAAACATCTGAAGTATCCATGTGCAGTAGAAACAATTAGGGGCCATTCAAAAATGGTAGACAAAAGATTTTGTGAATATTCTAGTGAGAATATTGATATTTTCATTGAAAAGATTAAGTCAAGAAATACTGAAGCAGGTCATGCATGTGTATGGAATCAGTTCCAGATGTTTTGCAAGGAAAGAGGTTAGGAATTCGCAACAGAAATACTGACTAACAAATTACTAATATCATTAGACATTGGGTTACAAACATGTTCTCACAGCCTACTGGATTAGTTACATTGCCAACTGTGAAAATAAATCTTAATTAAAATGTATGAATGCTATTGCAAGTTGTATTAACTCGTAGTATTAATATTAAATAGTATTAAATAAATCAATTACTACTTATTTCGCGGAATATTGTAAACAAATACCACTCGAGATTTTCATATTTGGGATAATTTTTCTCGAGTATTTGGGATAATTGGAATAATTACCATCATATGAAACACTCTCGTGGTATTACTACAGATAAGACAACAGAAATTGAAATACGTAATTCATGATGGCACATTTTAGACTGTTTGTTGAAAAGAAAAATCTTTTTTTTTTTTTTTTTTTTTTTTTTTCACTATTGAAATTTTCATTCATTTCAGCATCCATTCATGTATAATATGTTAATTGTTCTTAATTTTATATTTATCAAATTGCATTTAAATAATATGCTGCACCTGTCGCGCCCTTTTCTGGTTTTTAGCCTTTTGAATTTTGCCGTAACTTATATTTTTCTATATTTAGGTACTATTTGCTCTAAAATTACTGCATCTAGGAAGCTGAAATTTTCTGAGCAGGTAAAACATCATATGAACTTTATAAGGAGCGGGGCAGTTTTGCATTATTTTACCTAAAGTTTAGAAACTATAATGTTATGTATTACAAAAATGGAGCTAGTTTTTAAATTACACACAAACACTAATTTTCAGTATAGAATTAGCGTTTTGAAATACTAATTCAGTGATTCTGTCAGAAATATTGTTTTCTGGGTTCACCGTAAGTCTAAATTCATTGAAACAGAGATTCTAAGCGCACCTAAGTGAACATCAGCATACCAAAATTATTTTTTCTGTGTATTAATATATATATAGCTGTCACCTGCCTTAATTTGGGTTTAAAACCTTGATTTTCGCACATCTTCTACCCCCAGTACTGTACAATATGTAGTGCAAAAATTATGACTAAAGCTGTAATGGCTTAGGAAATGTTTATATTACAATGCTAACCTATTTTTTATCCTTAAGTCAATGTGTTTAACTACACTGTCTCCTTAAGATTAAAATACATAACTCGTATTGGAGTATTTTATATCACTTATTAATTACGAGTATTCTCGGTCTAATAGGTAAAGTGGTTAATGCAGATTATTTGCAAAATTAGATCAAAAGATAGGGCGCAGTTTAGTTACAAATGAAATTACACGCTGTGAAGCAATAGCAATCTAAATGCGATACTGGCTTGGATTGGAGTGTCGCAAATTGCAGGAAACCCCACCTCGCTAATAGTCTTCTGCTACACGAAGCCAGTTTCTTCATTAATATGTAAAGTACCATTATTGCTATTGTGCAAGCCAAGGCTCTGTTACGTCATTAAGATGCGGATATACGTGTTAAAAGGCGTGAGCACAAATGGTATTTCATCACTTGGGCACGATTTTCATTTGTTCTGCCCACAATCGATACAGTGACTAGAGACACACAAAAGAAATCCACGCCTCGTTGCGATTTTTTGCTCCATACTGAAGACCTTTCACATCACCAGATAGCTCTAGAGGAATTTTTCGTACTGAGGATTCGCTTGTGGAATTTAATTGAGAAAAAAAAATCCTGTCTTTAACGGACCATTTTCTCTATCCCATAACCATTTTGCAGTTATTCCACTAACTTCATACCAAAATCTATGTTTCTTTCCAATATAAGTAAAGAGTTCATTCCTGTTGGTCTTTGACTAAATGTTGAATATTCTAAAATTTTTGTATCCTTTTTGTAATTTTTATCATTCCTCTAGAGTAGTCACATGCTTTAAAACTTTTTAAGATAAATAAGCATTTTTCTCACATGTTATCTTAATAAAATAAAGAGTGTTAAGAGTTCTTGTTCATTTTTGCAGTGTTTCACAATATGCGGCATCCATGTGGTGGTCAATGATGACCGGACATAGAAATTTCTAAGCCTTTGGCTGCAATACAGCGGCCAGAGGTCAGTCGGTCTGGCTAGCTCAGTTATTAGCTGGCCTACTGATCCCAAGGTCGCGGGTTCAAATCCGGCCCAGACCGATGGTTTTTACGTGTGTTTAAGAACGACAGCTCCATGTCAGTAGATTTACTCGCATGTAAAAGAACTCCTGCGCAGGAAATTCCGGCACAGTGTAATCCTGACAATTGACAGTTTCGTTAAGCAACAAAATTGGCCAAAGGTCACTGATGGCCAGGTAAACATAGTCTAGTGCGTGTTATGTGCCTCGCAACAGACTGTACGAGGAGTGGGGGATGATTTTGTTACCTGAGGCGTCCCTAACTAAAGTCCAAGTAACATCTCAACTTTCTTTCCTTCTGTCCTGGCTTTAATGCCATGGTAACTGATGACGCATTACCTAACTGAAATGTTAATAAGCAAATTTGGAAAGGAAAGGTTCCAGGTTTAACTTGGGATTCCTGCGCAGCATGTGCCTCTTATGAGGACTCCGGAAAACCTGCAGACAGCTCTGAACAGACGGACGGCCATAGCGGGATTTGAACCAAGGATCTACGGTTGACAAGTCCTTGTCTTAACAACCTTGGTTAAGTAATACCCCACATGTTTATACAAACCTAAATTTTAAAGTAGAATTTAACACATCTTTTCCCTTTCTGCTCTACTAAGAATGTGATTTGTAATCGAAATATATAACATTGTATTATATTAATATCTTACAAATTATTCATACAAGTTGTAAGAACTTGTAGGTTTAATTTTTATATATCTATAAGATAAATAAAGTATTATATTCTGCCCAAAATTCTATACCGAAAGTTCACCGGAAATACAGGTTTAAACCCTGAATCATAAAAATGTTTAATCGTGTATTTTCTTTAAAATGGCTCTGACGATTTTGATTACATGACCCATATATTTAAGATTTTAAATAACAAATTAAATGTATATCTTCAATTTTCCTAGAAATTTCTAAAGAACTAAAGGAATCAAAGGATGTATACATTCTATTTTACTTCGTTTTAGTTTCAAATATTGGTTTCAGTCACACTCTTTTGATATCTCATCAAGAACATAAAGAGTGATGAAAATTTAAGCAAGTATTTTTGAGGTGGGGGAAATGCCTAAAGTGTCATCAACTCCTTGGAACACAACTTACTTAAATAGCAAATCCATTTTATACGATTATTAGTTTCAATTGATGCTTTTCATATCCAAATTTTCTCTAAAAATTTCCTTTCTGTATTCCGAGGACTCAAATCATGCATTTGTTTGGAATCTCCAAATAAAATTTTGTCCTGGGTACTTTGTTTCCTCCAAAGAGAATGTTCTGTATACCTAAGAGGAATAGAATCTCGTGCACAGTGGAAGAACCCCCCTGACGTTCATTTGTTTTATTTATTGACAAGTAATGCTCTCGCCAGTCCTTACATCCTCGGCTTGATGGATGAGTGATTATGAATAAACAATGCTATTCGCTTTATAATCATAAGCGTCATTCGCTTGAAGGTGAAGAATGATCAGCGAATTGGAACCTTTGCCCTGTGGAAGTAGCTTTTCTGAACGAGGTGCGAAAGATTACTTAATTTATTTACTACAAAATCTCATTTTTCTTTTTCAACTAGGTTTCAGCGCAGATCCATCTACAGTACACGTATAAATCAATTAACAGGTTAAAGGAAAACTATTTCGTTCAATAAGCTGTAGGTGAGAAGAAAATATATAAGTGCTCGACACCTAGTATAAAACTTTTCTCAATATTTCACGAAAAAATATTACACAAGCAATCTGGTGAGCTGCACTCACATGTCTTTCTCTGCTCTTGTACTAACCATACTTACGAACTCTTATTCCTATATCTTCTGCATGTTAGTTAAGATAAACATTTGTAGAAATTATCTTATTTCCTTGTAGGTGCAAGGGGAATATGGGAATACAGTAGGCTTTTAGTGATAGTTCTCTTTGCACAGCTAAGATATAAAAAAATGAATAACAAGGAATAACTCCGAAATGGTTCACTCCACAAAAAAATTAATTTGGATACACATTGTGTGTTTTAACGAGTCTAGCTCTTACGGTTTACCAATTATACAAAAGTCATCAAGAGTAAACAGGACTATGTGGACTATAGCGTCAAAATTCAAAATATACATTTCATTTGCCATAAAAATATCTTAAACGTGTGGCATTTTAACAAAAATCCTTGGATCGATTTTCGAGAAAATCACTATTTTCGAAAAATGTTCTATGTAAAGTGTATATTAGGGTGGGTGAATTTTCTTCAAAATCTTCGTGTCGCATCCTTGAAGCATGTTAAACTTAAATACCAAGTTTGATTTTTAACCGACTTTTCGCTTTTGAGTTACAATGTTGAGATACGCACAGACACACGCACACGGATTTTTTTTTTTCTAAAAATGATGGTTTAAGGCTCAAAATATATTTCCGGTGAAATATCGACATCGAATTTTTGGGTGGAATACAATATTTACTTTACTTCCTATACGTACTAGAGAAAGTATTATTTCTGTAGTTATCAAAAGTCTATGGGTTTGCTGTTTGTGTTATGTAAAGCATTGTGTCTTTTACAAAGAGATCTTTTCATGCTCACGAAGCTTATTTAATTGTAAACTTCATTACTGCATTATATTGTATACAAAATAAAATATTCTTCACCTGAGAATCCTTTGTATTTCAAATTATATCGCATTAAACCCGAATATTACTAAATTTAGTCTCTCTATGAGCGTAGACTACATTATTTATATATATTCACCAACCCGCTGATTAGGCTAAGGTGGTGATCGTTGCTAATTTGCTCTGTGATGTTCGGAAGTTTGAATGACACCTACGAATAAATTAGGTTTTTACTTATTTATATTTATGTTTTGAGAACGTTTTGGCAAATCCTGTGTTGATTTACACTAGAAAGTGGATTTCGCTATCAATACGAAGTTCCAGGCGATATTGTTTGTATATACATACTACGTTTTGAGAACTCTCAGAACAATTTATTGCATTTCTTCTGAATGAAAAATAGCTTCAAATGCAAAAATGTTACATAATGATGCCTTAATTTTGTAAGATATAATTACAGTGCTATTATTTAAGACGTGCATTAAAGGATATTCTAACAACAGTATCCCCTTATTAACATTACTGATACGAGATAGAAAGGTTTCGAAGTATCCTGCCTTGAGAAACTGGTATAAGAAAGGAACAGTTCTACTTCTATAGAAATAATGACATTTTAAATTTAAAAAAAAATTGTTGATGAAAGTTCAATACAGAGTACTTTCAATATTTTACAACAAATATTTTAATGCAATATTTTCACTTACTACATATCATTTTTTCTTTTATGCTCCATTTGTGTGCCACCTTTAAATTCTACAAAGGTCACACCGACGCGGGTTTTCCTTGACAATAATGGTCAGTCGTAGTACTTTAGGTTTGTTTTACGTTAGGTTTTCTTTATTAAAATTAAATTCACACACCCATTTACACTCATACCTTCAGACTCTAGGGGCGATGGGAAATAATACTGGTTAAAGAAATATTTTTTTTGAGTATTACTTGTTCTTTTGTAGGTCGACTTAAGATTGTCTTCTTAAGATCCTTACAGCATTTAAAGGTACCAGAAATTAGTATCATCGTCCAAATGACCATTCATCATAAACATTTTCGATTATTTTATTCAGCAATTACCAGAACGCGGGAGCAAAACTGAACACCGAATGATGATTCCTTGAAACAAATTCGGTTTCATGAAGCTCAATTTTTAAACGATGTACTGCATATTAATGGCCTATGTAAAATATGAAAGAGGAAATCATAATAAAATATCGAAATGCAGGGTTAGAATTGTTCTGTGCACAGCCTTAGATCAACGCTAGCTGTATTTAAAAAACGTGAAAAAGAAATAAGGCAGCAACCACACATATTTTCACTGAACTATACAATTTCCCGAAATGGGGTAAACAAGGGGAAACACGTCCAAGAGGACGCACAACAACAGGATGCCAAAGCTTGCCTTCGAAAACCATCTTAGCACCAAAATAAATGTTAGTTGGCATATGCGGAGGTGATGTGACTTTGGAAAAGGCCTATGCAATGGTCTAATCCCTGAAGAGGGAGTAAATACGCAAGTTGCACTAAATCTATCTTTTTTTAATAATCTGTGCATTGCAGCAACAGTTGAACAACTCCTCCTACCACTTACCATTAAATTTGGTGTCTGACGTAGTAAACTACTTTAGTACCTAATGCATATATCGAGAGAAGTGGTGCCGCGGTAATCTGTGTGACTCGCATTCCGGAGGTCTGGTTTTCGACTGGGCGACCACCCATTTTAACCCATGAGTTTTTCGTGAATTTTCCGAGTCGATAGGCGAATACTGGTGTGGTTCCTCTTCTACTAGACTTTCCTGCACCTCATTTCTTATACTTATGATTTCCTTTTATGTCATCTGTAGAAGGAAGTGATATGTTCGGCGGGTTGCGGTTGGCCGGTAGCTGTGCGCTCTCTGGAGGTTTTTTCCCTTGCATCGTTCAGGTACTGCCTGTCTAGTCCCGCCTCCAAATGGGAGTTAAGAGACCATAGGTGGGCTCAAGTGACGTCAGATGCATACAAACTGGAAACGTTAGGTACCCCGTCCATGCTTGCTTCCGTCGCCATCCGTATCTGGTCTTCCACCGGGCCTCTTGCCTCATCCCTCCCAAAATTCATATGGAAGGCCATTTAAGTGTCGAGAGAAAACAATCGGTTGTCAGTCAGAGTAAGCTGACCACTTCGTGGAACTCAGTCGACAGAAAATCCATGAGCCAAGTTTCGTATAGTTGGTCTGGGTGGCGGAGTTGGTCAGGCACTGTTCTACTGATCCGAAGGCAGTGGATTCAAATCCGACCCAGACCGCTCGCGTTTAAGTGTGTTTAAAAAGTGACAGCCACATGACATCAGATTTTCTGGCATGTAAAAGAACTCCTGCGGGACAAAACTCCTGCACACTGACAGCACTGATATAATCCTGGCAATTGACAGCGTCGATAATAAAGAAAATATTAAAAAATGTTTCGTATGTCTAGAACACATACACTCCAAAATCACAGTTATAAAATGCACTTACGTCAGTTCTGAAAATTGGAAAGGGAAAGGATTTCTTAGAAATTAGCAAATCATGAGTAAAAGTTTCAGTTGAGAATTATAAAGCTTAAGATTAGCCAAAGTATAATGCAGGAACTTTGGTGGGGTAGTCGTGAAGCAGGCGAGACTTATAATTATAAAAGAGCATGTATCGGAGTGTTTTGTTTTGGTCGATTATCGGAGTCTACAACGACTAAAGATCGCACTCGAATTACACTTACTTGTTGGTAGCCGTAAAGCAATTTTCTGGCTAGCATTTCAGCGAATTACGCTTGTTGTTATTAGGGTAACAGCTATTTTATGCCGTAAATGACCAAGTGGTTATACCATTCGCCTCTCACCAAAGCGGCCGGGGTCCGATCCCAGGCGACCACTTGTGGGATTTTTGGGGAGAAAGCGGCGCAGGGGCGGGTTTCCTTCGGGTTGTCCGCGATCTCATTTCACCGAATTCCATTTTCATTCCATGTGTCATCAGAGAATATGGACCTCAGATATTCTATCTCTTCCTGAGTTCTTCCCCACCACTAAAAATAGTACTCGACGCTACACTGCCAAGTTGTGAAGCTTTCAAACAATTGACTCTAAAACTTTATCACAGATTTATTCTATATAATTATAGCATAAAATTGTCATGCCCTATGCACTTAACTTTCCAGTAAAGTAATGTTAAAAATGCAAATCCAGTTTCATAAAAGTCTCACCTGTTGAACATTTGAAAAGCTTAAACTTTTAAAATGTTTGTATATTATTCCTGGGTATATAGGTCTTTATAATCAGATTAAACCTTATCACTGAAACTATTCGTGATTCAAACAAATTATATAACACTATTAATTTTCTAAAAATCAATCATGTTTTAAATTTCTAAAACCCTAAATCCCAATTTGTAATTTATATCAACAAAAGGCCACTTGATTCTCTTCATCAGCTCAGTGAAAAGAATTGAACAGTCACTACTGCATGGCAAACATTTTAAAGTGAGAAAACCATAAGAATAAAACAAATCTGATATATTGCACTCACATGACCTTCGCTACTCTTTTACTAACCATACTTACACACTCTTATTCGTCTTATCTTTATGTTAGTTGAGATAAACACTTGCAGAGATTGTCTTATTGGTTATTTCGTTGTAGGTGTAAGGGGAATATAGGACTAGGCTTTGAGCGATAGTCAAGTGTTTCAAAGCTTGAGATTCTGTTCTCTTTGCACGATTAAGATATAAAAAACATGGATAACGATCTTCCATTTGACGAAAGATTAAGTATTCCAAAACTCACATAAATAAGGAATATTCCCGAAAAGGTTCACTCAAAAAAATACAAATTGTGTGAATTAACGAGGTCTACATTTTTTGTATCGTAAGATTTGGTCTATCTATTACTGTTTACCTGTTATGTAAAAATCGTCAAGAATAAATAAGACTATGTGGGCTATTGCCTGTAAATTCAAAATATACATTTCATTTGCCATAAAAATATGTTAAACATGTGGCAATTTAATCAAAATCGTGAGAGCCATTTTCGAGAACATTAAAATTTTCGAAAAATTTTCCATTTAAAGGGTAGTTTAGGGTGGAGGGATTTTCTTTAAAATCTTGATGTCGCATCCTTGAACAATATTAAGCTAAAATACAAACTTTGGTTTTTAACCAACTTTTAGTTTTTGACTTGCGCTGACACAGATACAGACACATGGACACGGACACACATGTATCTTTTTCTAAAAAGTTTTTCTTTTTTTTAATTCAGGGGGCCTCAAAATATTTATTTTCGGTGAACTCTCAACTTCGAATTTTTGGGTGGAATACAATACTTCTACTTGCTATATGCAGTAGAAAAAGTAATAAAAGAAATCAAGCTTTAATATTTCTCATTACATCCATTATAATGATTACAAAGGTCATTTAACTTCATTTGAATTATGAGTAATGTTCCCAATAAAAAGGTTTAGAAACAATGTTCCACTAAATTTTGTACCCATGAAGCACATTCGTCATGCTAGTTTCATTTTCATAGTAAATAAAACACCAGCTAAACTTGTCTTGGAATAAAAGCAATAAATACAAACATTTATATATACACAAATATAATTTAAAAATGAAAACAAAACATTGTGGGGTTTGCATTAAAGTATCGAAAAATCAATCGAATTAGGTAATAGAAAATAAAATATACAATAAAACAATCTACGTCTTAGTAATGGAACTTAAGTACCTAGTCAATAATTTACTTCAAATAGCACTTTTTTTTTTTCCTTTTAATTTTTCCCTCATATGCAATGTTATTTTTGATTTCCTTCTTACTTTCCTTATACCGAATATTCCAATTGTTTGAACTATTTTTCCTCTCCTGTCCCCTCGTTCGCCTCTCCCCTCCACCACCCTCCCTACCCGCTCATCTCGCCTCCCTACTCCTCTTCACTTTTCTGCTCAATAATAACTTCTTTGTAAAACATTCACTGAAAGAAGCACATTTCCAATATTTAAATTACCTTTTAATTATTTCATAATTTCTTTGTCTTTTAAATATATTTTGGAAATTTCCTTGACTTATATGTATAATATTTCGGAAATACTCTGTGCATTTCCTTCCTGATTTAAAATTTCCTAAGTATCTGGTTTGCTGCACACCTACAGGCCACCACCAAAAATGAAGCAAATAAACACTGCACATCAAAAATATGCAAAGTTAAGATAAAAATGCAAAAGATGGTGATGCTTTTTTCACATGTAAGGAGTATATGAGTGGGTATATAATGCTGTTTCAAGGAAGACTCAAAATCTGCACACTTGATTTTACTTTCTGTACTACGTAGCGGAAGATTTGTATTTGACTCAAAAATTCGATGTGGAGATTTCACCACAAATATGTGTTATAAGGCCCCTTGAATAATATAAAAAATAAAAATAGAGCAGTTTTAGAAAAAGGTGTGTGTGTGTGTGTGTGTGTGTGTGTGTGTGTGTGTGTGTGTGTGTGTGTGTGTGTGTGTGTGTGTGTGTGTGTGTGTGTGTGTGTGTACAGCACAATTCAAGAAGGAAAAGTCGGTTAAAACGAAAGTGCGTATTTAAGTTTAATATCTTTCAACGTATATTTTGAATTTTCTAGCTATAACCTATGTAGTCCTGTTTACTCTCGATGACTTTTGCATAAATGGTAAACGGTAAGAGACAGACGAAATCTCATTATGCACAAAATGTAGATCTTGTTAAAACAGACACGTTATACCCAAATGCTTTTTTTTTTTGAGTCAACCATTTCGTAGTTATTTGTGTGAGTTCTGCAATGAACTTGTCTCAAATGGAAAGTCGTTATTCACCTTTTTATCTCTTGGTCGTGCAAAGAGAACCGAATTTTAAAACTTTAAAAGCTTTGACTATCGCTCAAAGCCTGCTGTATTCTCACATTTCCCTTGCATCTACAAGCAAATCAGCAATAATATAATTTCTGCAAAAATTTATCTGGACAAACGTGAAGAAGATGGAAGAATAAAAGCTTGTAAGAATGGTTAGTACAAGAATAGAGAAAGTCATGGGAGTGCAACACTTCAGATGTTTTCTACTTGGGCTCACCGTGGCAGGGTTTGGTTCATACAGTGGTAAACATTTTGGTTACTTTTTAATGCGATAGTTCCCCTGCAGAATCAGGAAGCATACTCACCTCGGCAGTTTAGCACACTTTAACTGCTGCCTTAGAACACATGGCTAATAATTAGTTCTCTTTCAAACGGCAGTTAATCAATAACTACTATAGCTCTTACTGCAGGAAGAGGGCAATTTCAACAAACGTTTTATCTCCATGTTTCTTATATTTTTTATGGTACATCGCGTTTCTCATTCACAGATGTAAGCTAAGATTGCCGAGTCAATCTTGGCCAAAAGGTCACCGAGAACATTTGCCTTTAACATCAAGTCCCTGAAACTGACACCTTTGTAAACCTAAGATACTCTACATTATGTAGTGAATATTTTATAATGGAACATAGAACAAACTACAAGCAAATGTTTCTCTATTAGAGATGGAAATTTGTATAGCCAAGTAAAGCGACTTTACTAAATTCCCTGCTAAAAGTGGAAAAGTATAATTATGTAACCTTCAACTTTAAATGTCAATAAATGCGAAGGGGGCCCCGCCGTAGTAGTCTTTTCCATTACTTTTGTCTAAAACTTATGCTTCTGAATCTTTCAGGTAATCTCCAGGAAAATAAACTGACTTAATAATCAGAAAAAAAATTATAATTCAATTTCAAAGTTCTTATTTATTGTTATTACCAGCTGCACTAATCTTGTTCTTAATCCGATATTCATGACTGCTGACGCCATTGCTCCCAGTCTCCCCACTGTTTAGGATCCAAATTTCAGGAAATAATGGCCTTCTGGACCCCTTCTATCCATGTAAATAGTTGGCCTCTTTTCCTTCTTTTTGATGGGGTCCATTTCATAATTTGACGTCGAAGTTATCCCTGCGTCATTCTTTTTACGTATCCATAAAATTATAGTCGTTTTGTTTCTATTATGTCTAGTTCCTCTAATTTCATAATTTCTCTTATCTTTTCTGTTCTTACTTTTCCTAGTGACCTTAAAACATGCATTTCTGTAGCTAAAATTTTGTTTTGATTCCTGTTAAGAGATTTGCCATAATTCTGCACTAGAAATATACTTTGAATTACTGTCTTATATATTTGTAATTTTCAATTTTTTGTTATATGTTTATACCCCAAACTGAATTTAGAGCATTAATTGCTTTCTTTGTTTCGAAAAGTCTGTGCTCAATTTCTGTATTGCTTCTCCCATGTTGATCTATTTTTGTTCCGAAGTATATAAATTCTGTGCTTGGCTCTATTATTTCTCCATTGTCTACTTTCAATGTTCTTTCTACTTAGTTTTCTTTGTGTATATTGTAAGTTCTCAACTTTCATATCCCTCTAGCTACATTAATTACTTATAATTATATAGTTATTAGTTTTACTTTCTCTACCATTATTCCACCCAAAAATTCGATGTGGAGATTTCACCGAAAATATATGCTTTGAAGCCCCCTGAATTAAAAAAAAAAAAAAAAAAAAAAAAAAAAGTATGGACAGCATAACTCGAAAACGACAAATCGGTTAAAAACTATGTTTTAAGGATGTGACACGAAGATTTTGAAAATAGTTCCTCCACCCTAAACTAGCCTTTACATGAACAATTTTTCGAAAATTTGTATTTTCTCTAAAATGGCTATAACGATTTCGATTCAAATGGCATATATTTAAGATATTTTTATGACAAATGAAATGTATATTTTGAGTTTTCTGGCTATAGCCCATGAAGTCCTGTGTACTCCTTGCACAACTGGTAAACCCTACTTGTGTGAGTTTTGCAATACTTATACTTTACTCAAATGGAAGGTCGTTATTCACTTTTTTATATCTCTTGGCCGTGCGAAGAGAACGGATTTCAAAGCCTTCATATAGCGACCAGCGATTTGACTATCACTCAAAGCCTACTCTATTCCCATATTCCCCTTGCACCTACAAGAAAATGAGCAATAAGATAATTTCTCCAAATGTTTATTTCAACTAACGCGAAGAAGATAGAGGAATAAGAGTTTGTAAGAATTGTACAAGAGTAGAGAAAGTAATGCGAGTGCAACACATCAGATTTTTTATTTATTTTAGATTTTTTAATTTAAGTAATATATTTTCTGAAGTACATACCAAGTCACAATTCCTTTTTTTCTTATGAATACTTAAAGAAGATAACGTGATTTTAAAACAATGCAAACAAATGCATAAAGCATGCCCAACTCTTGAAGCTGTATCACTCTATACTAGTATCAGAAGAAAAGGATAAAGGAGTGGTGACATATTGGCAAACATTCGAACAATTTTATTCTTTATTTATGCAACCATGCATTATAGAGGAAAACCTGAAACCTTATGTTTCAGTTTAACGTCAAGAAGTTACAGTCTACGCATTCATACTCTAACACCTTATATAAGCATTCTTTCCTAGGTCTTCTGTGGTTATAGAAAGGGCAAATAGCTTTCTTCCCAGAAATGGCAATCAAATAGGATATGTGAAGCAGTTTCTTCATTCTATAGATATTCAGAGATTAATGCCATTATCTTCCTTATTCAACCTCAGGAGAGATGAGGAAAGCTGTTGTATGAACTTAAGGCTAGTTTCCTGGCGTCCAGTGCAGGTTTGCCAACAGAGTTGCTATTTTTCCCTACTCCACGTATTTACTAGATTTTGCTAGTACATGTACTGATTCCCACCAATTCTCTATATTGGATCATATTTCTCAACATACTATTTTTGGGCCTAAAATTCCTTGGATAGCTTCCCTAGCAGGGAAGCAAAGCCGGTGGTCCCGTGTCATAGATTTACGTCACATCAAAGAGCCTCAAGCCTGATAAGGAAATCTAAGCAAACTTAAGCGGTCTTTCAGCACCTAAAATTTAGAAAAATTTAGAAAATTTTAAAGAGTGTACATTAATAAAAGCTCAATTTCTCTATCTTTTCAATGAGAATGAGGAGATAACGCAAAATCATTTACCGAAAATATTGTACACATGTAATAACTTCTAAGAAAATAATGAGAAAAACGCGCAGAATTTCCAGAAGATTTATCCCTATATAAAAAGGTTACTTAATACGCATAAACAAAGACAAACTTTTTGGATACCATAAAGAACAAAAAATAAACAAAATAAATAAATTAAAATTTGGGAAAGACACTATGCAAACGTATTAACAATCACAAACACTAAAGGAACAAAAGTGAGCAGAGGAAGCCGTGTGAATGTAATATGCTCCATTTATATTTCAATCATATAGAAAACTGTATGAATTGCTTGTAAAAGAGGAAGTAGAGAAGGAAGTGTGATTTTGTTTCATAAAAGAAAGTGAGTACCGTGTGGATGTAATGCGTTGCATTCTATTTCATATATACAGCAAATTGCATGAATTTTTTG
The DNA here is from genome assembly GCA_030765045.1 of Tenodera sinensis. Classification (NCBI taxonomy): domain Eukaryota; kingdom Metazoa; phylum Arthropoda; class Insecta; order Mantodea; family Mantidae; genus Tenodera; species Tenodera sinensis. Next base: position 173,867,563 of record CM060963.1, on the reverse strand, counting down.
TAGAAGAGTGAGTAGAGAAGGACATTTGAATGTGATATAACATAGCAAACCAGGTAGAGAAAACCATATGGTTGTAATACGTTGCTTTTATGTTTCAAACATGTAGAAAGTTGTATTAGTTGTATGCTAAAGGGCGAGTAAAGGACATGTGAACGTGTTATGTAAAATAAAATGAAAACCATGTGAATGTAATACACTGCATAGCAAAATGGACAGCACACAGACCTATTCCATGAAAAAATTACATGTTTGTGTCGAATTTCGAGGTCAAACAGTTTTGGAGGTAGCGGTTACACACACAAACCTACTATGGACCTTTGGCTTTCGATTTACTGTCTTCAGTGACGAACAGACCAATGAGTAGATAAACAAATGTGAAGAGCATACAGAAGAATATATGGTCAACAACCTATACTAAATTGCTAGATGCCCGCACTAAATCCACCAACTTCTTTGAACCTTTCCGAACAATTGAATGCCGAAAATAAATAGACTACTCGCCTCAGAATTGGCCATGCAAACTGCTACATTTATTCATCCTTAATAAAGAACCATCATCAGAATGTGAAACCTGCAATGCAAGGCTTACTGTTAAACGTATCCTGCTGCACTGCACCAGATGGGCACTTCAAGCTAGCTTTAGTGATTCAACAAATCTCTAAATGACCCACACAACGAGAAAGACTTATGTTTAAGAAAACTACCTGAAATATCTGCAAAATCTAATGAAAATAATGAGAAAATACCTTGCAAAAGCACTGTTGAACAGCTAACAATGCTACAGTTTGTAATGATGTTTCCAACCAACGCGCACGAAGATATTAAGATATTGCAAGAAAGTAAAACAAAAGGAGGGCAAGTTTGACTATATAATTCCTCCATGATCCACGTCAAAGAAGAGATCAACGAATATTGCATGATCATGTTCAGGCAGTAACGTCTTCGGGAGGTCGCGGTTTCAATCTCCGTGGCCGTGTACTCTGACATGGGTTTTTCCGTGGTTTCCTCATATCACTTAGGTGGATCCTGTGGTGCATTCCTCTTCTTCATGGATTCCTTTCACTTCATTTCTCATTTTCCTCCTTTGTCATCTTACAGGTTTTGTTGGTAGCGCGGTTCGTTCCGGTGTTAGCGGACAGATGACATAGTTGCTTGAGCATAGGCCCTACCTGGAAGTTGCTGCCCGGGCTACAAGGGTCGCCTCGTCGCCCTCTCCCTGGGTAGAGAAACACTTCGGTTGTGCGCCAGGTGACACTATCTGGAACTGTTAGGGACTTCTATGCGTATCTGGGCTTCGCTGGTTCCGCTCTCACTTCGCCCCGTCCTTCCCCCTGGGCGTTGGTAGCCCACAATAGACCCATGTCGGGGTCGCAGTGAGTCGAGGTGTCCCCCCTTCGTTACACATACAGAAAAAAATATGTACTGGAAATAATAGCTTGGTGCAAGAGGGAAACATTATTTGGGTTGTGATGTAGGTTTCGATATTGACAGACATATAGAAAATAAGATAAATACATTTAAACACATTTTTGGAATCATAATGTTTTATAGGACCACGGAAGTAACTGTGTTCATGTATGGCAACGAATCGTGGATAATTAAAGAGAGAGACAAACGGGAAATCCTGGCAGGGAAATGAGATTTTTACGAAGAACTAAACGATGCACTAGATTGGACTTCATAAGAAACGAAACAATCAGAGAAGAACTGAATATAATTTAAACGACAAACTCGAGGAAAATAAACAACTGGAAAGAGTACATGAACCACATGAATGATGAAAGGATACCTCTTTCAATCAAGAGATATACACCAGCAGGGAAAAGATGGGAATAAAGAATAATGCGAAGACGGAACAGGTGGAAACCCTAATCCTTGAAGTGAAGTAAATTCTTTCTTCATATAAGAATTTTGTTCCCGTTAAATTTGGTCGTTTGGAATTATTTACGGTTTTACCGAGTACTTTTTGGACTCACGTTTATGGATGTTTCAGCGATTGAAGCGTTGTCGATTTTCTTGTTGACCAAATGTTTTTGGCACAATTGAATGTTGCAGCAGGAACACGCTGGTGCAAACTTTGGGAGAAGGAATGGTTCCAAGCTAACGAGAGGAACAGAACTGGTTTAAGTGGCGATTATCAAAGTCCGGGGAGTGTACAGCGGCCCGAGGGTAAATCTAGGCCTATAAAGTCAAGGCAGCGTCATCACCGGGACCGATATGGCCTGGCATACGGGAGGCGGGGTAATTGTAGAAAATTACCCATCAGAACGAATAATAATTACGACGTTTATAATTATAGTTCTTTTACCCACTCGCACCATGTCTCAATAGCAAGCATTACAAGGTCGGTGAATATAAAGAAACGGACGCAACGAAGAAAGGAAAGACAGAAAGAATAATAATAATGAAGGAAATCATACACACACATACAGTGTATATTTATAAGCAGGTATATGGCGAGGCGTGTGTGTTGGGTTGTTATCGAAACCAACAGATGGATCTACGTTCGCTCAACAGTTGAAAATCGGTGCCTCAGGGCATAAACTTCCCCATGCTATCCATCTTCTCTTCTCTTAATGCTGTTTAGGAAAATTATTGACCATTAGGGGTGGGGAGTGGGAGAGGCATTCGAGGATTTATATGCAAATGAGCAACAAACTTGCATGCCCCCTATTGGCACCAAGCCTTGTTAATTACAACAATGGGAGGTCGCAGTCGATGTTGGTACATCTTGCCTGCAAATTGTTCCTGCCATTCGCGGTTATCTTCAAAATAATATGCATTTACTAACGCCTCGGTGAGCCCATTATCTCCCCGTCAGTTGTTTTTGTTCTCTCTTGTTTCGTATCTTTAAGAGTATCGAAAACAACTGGCTTCTTGTGATTTGCTTTTCTCTTCGTAGATTTGAAGTATGTCAACTAAATGAGACTGTTTTTACACTTGCAAAGCAAATTTCAATGTATTGACTTTAATTTACGTCTTACTTTGCTTTCTGTGACCCAAGTACATCTTACAATGATTGAACACTTAAGGGGAGATAGGCAACTTAAGTTAGAAAAAGTGTATCCTTTAACTAAAACACCAATTTCTCTTGAACTATCATAGATAAGCTCAGCATATTTCATGTACATGTGTCTACTACATACACAAAACAAATGTTGTATATATCTGAGAACATATTGTGACGTCGGGCTCGGCGTGCAACAAAGGATGGACGGGACTAAGCTACTTCAGTCATGCGAGCGAATACGTGACTAACAACAATCGAAGCGGCTACACAAAATAGGTTTCCTCCTGAACTTTCAAGAAAGATCGGGTCACATGATCGCCGGCGTGTATGTGGAAATCGAGAAATGTCCATGTGACGTCATCCCCGCTATATAAATAGGCGAGAAAGCAGCGGTGAGTTAGAGTTACAGCTACAGACATGAGTCTATCAGTGAGTCAGGTGCGCCTGTGCATCGTAAAGAAGATTTCACGAGCGTCGAGGGACTGCATCGTCATAGTGTGTGAGAGACAGAGAAAGTGAAGAAAGACACTGAAAGGACTGAGGCAAGGGTACACGAAATAAAAGTTGAGTTGGGAGAGCACAAAAGACTGTAGACTGTTAACTGCGAGAAGAAAATTGTATTTTTGGTTAACGTTTAGAAGACAAAATGAAAAGCAACGGAACGGATTTGTCGCTTTTGTCACACTGGTGTCAGAAATGGGATTCACCGATTTGTTATTTTGTCTCAATATCATGAATTAGATCATTTTTACTAAACTTTGTTCTTTGTTTGTAAAAATTATCCATGATAAAAATTTGAAATGTAGTAGGTACAGAGACTCTCAGCAATAAGTTCTTTAATGTGGCCTAAAATGAATCCATTAGCTTTATTACAACTTTCAGAAGAAGAAAATGTAGTTCATGAAGAAAATATTTTAGTAATAAGATTCACAACGATTGTAGCTCGCATTAAGCATCCGTTATATTTACATGTTCCTGAAAAGTTTCACTGCGATTGGCTCACTATTTTCAGAGAAAAAGGTACATAACGTAAAGAAAATGTAGTTTTGAGAAAAATCAACTTGGACTTGGAGGCGTGGCAGGTATTTAAGGGGGTATACAAATAGCCATTGAGGGATGTAAAAAATATCAACTATGTGAATCCATATATCATTGTGCTCAGCAAGAGCGGCACAATTTTATTTTTCAAAATTAAAAGTTGGTTTTTTTAAGACTTCAGTGGCCTATCTCCCATTAAATGATATTCATCTTTTATGAATCTACTATCATTATCATTTATTACTTTTATCAACAACTTATAGGAAGCAGAGAAAGCATTATATTCAACACAGAACTTCGATTTTGAGATTTCACCACAAATACACGTTTTGAGATCTGCTGAACCTAAAAAAAGCACTTTTACAAAAATGTTTGTGTATTTGTGTCTGTCAGCACATAACTCAAAAACTAAAAGTCGGTGAAACAGAAACCAGTATCTTTGAAAGATGCAACAAAGATCTTTAATTCTCTGAGAATATCTTGTGAAACCTTCTTCATTCTTAATGTAAATCGTAAGATATAAGACAAAATCTTAATACACAAGAATGTAGATCTGGTTAAATTACAGTATTTTCATAAAATACTTTTTATGATAATTATTGCCATGATCACTAATAATTACTTATATGTTGGATAAGGTAAAAAGGGATGTTAAATTACTTTTCTTTCAAGCATTTCCTTTTCAAAACTAAAAGCCCATAATAGATAATAATGCCTTTATTATGTGGTTATACAGAGTTAGGGATATAAGTGCAAATATCTTGATAAATGATATGCATGCACTTCGGTGTGTTCCCCCCCCCCCCTTCGTCTAACAGTTTTCCCTCAGACCAATCACAGATACTACCTCATATGATCGTAACTGCGCCGTGAAATGAACAACGCCTGTGAGATTGAGTATCCATTTTGCTTTACACCTCAATGTGCAACGCAGTGGCCTGGGTAATGCGAGATCATTGGCCTTGCAGAAAACATTCGAAGTCAGTTCCGATACAGCATTCGTTCCGCCCACTCTGCGTCATGTCTTCTGTGACACGCCTACTTGAGGGTACTAACCAATCTGTAAACAGACTACTACTCTGAGAGACTGAATAACATTCCTACAAAATTTGCGAACTAGATAACCAAGTAAAGAAGGATTCCCTAATCTAAGTGAAGCACAAAATCCAAAAACGCAATAATGAACTTCCAGATTGAGAATTACAAACTTGCACTGTTTATCCATGAAGAACATTCGGCTTTACTTTAACGAGTTCAAACGAATGCATAGGATGCAAATATGTCCGTTACGTGCTCTGAATGACAGTGACGAACCTATCTGTCACATTTATTTATGGCCGTGGCATCCTTGTCTTCCTTGCTTTATGTTTATGTAAATATTTTTCGAGTTGCTTTCTCTTCCAAAAGGCCGGCTGTTCTGTGCTGCATCTCTATAACTGTAGTTTGAAAACTTAAATATTCCAGTACAGAAACGCTACCCATTAATATTTCATAGCGACTCCGAACACTGTCCATATAAAGGTTTTATTTTCTATCCATTTTATGTTAAACCTATTAGATAGCCTGCATAAGAAATGCAATGCAAATATACACGTTGTTATACCAGATCGATACGAAGTCTTATACAATTTTGGTTCAGAAAGTTTCCCAGATTAAAGGCGTATTTCAATTATTCATAAAACTACTATACATGTGTTCAATTTTAGACCTAATGTGTTATTTACTAAGAGATTAAAATAGAATCATGAAGCTGATAAAACCTAAATAAGCAAAGCAAGATGGCTCCGCGGTAACGTGTGAGGCTCGCATTTGAGAGGTGATAGGTTCGATTCCAGTGGACGACCTTCCTGACCCACGGGTTTTACGGGGGTTTTCCCGGGTCACCAGGCAAATGCTCGGATGCATAATTATATCCCCCGAATTTCCTGTTCCTTCATTTTATTTCATCTCCACTCCAATCCGGTCTTTCAGAATCGGTGTTCCTGGCGATGGGCGAATCTGGTGCAGCTGCATGCTTACTTTGCAAAGTGTAACTGCTGTTCTCGAAGGATGGGTAGCGTTGTAGTTCCATGACTGGTGGTTGCTTGGTGAATCTGTTGTCAAGGTGATGAATCTCCAGCGCACGTTAGGAATCCTCACTACTCGCCCGTGCTCCAAGAGCACTCTCACTTCATCCCCTTCTCTCGCGGTATGACATATAATAGCCTTAACACTTGGCTCTGTGTGGAATCCCCTCCGTCCTTAACATTCCTCTACTTCTCAATCTCTCTTTCGTTGACAGTTTACAACATCGTCAAGACTAGAAATTAGAGGGGAGCGAGCTGCAAGGCGATGCGATAGTATAAATGTGCAGTTGCAATATGAAAACAACAGGTTTTAGCGCACGAGTAAATTCAACTCAGAACTGCGGATGTTTTCTTTACTACCGATGTCTCGCCCACTTGCTCCTTAAATGTTTAGTTCCTCTAGCCACCGCACACCTCCCTGCTGGATACCCTATACTCTAATAGTACTATATGAAAATATTACCCTCTTTGCTGTTACGAACCCCCTCTTCTTCAGCAAGGAATATTGTTTATTTGTTTATTAGTCCCTAGAGCGCCCCCGTGTCGCCTGCCTCTGTTGCGAGGGATCTAGGTTCGATTCCCGGCACCAGCGAGGAGCTTTGGTTCGGGGTGCACTTAGCCTCATGATGCCAATTGAGTAGGTATCCTGATGAAAAGATAGCGTCCCTAAAAGATTAAGTAGTCACCTTACAGTCGAGAGAGTCGGCGCGCTGACCCCCACCACCTATATTCTGTACTCGTCCGTGGCCTTGGCTGCGACTGCAGGATGCAATGGCCGATCGAAGAGGGGCATTAGGGGCAGCTCTCCATATAGGAGAGGTGCTCTAAGGATTATTATTCGTACCTTACTGGCATTTACCTTAACGTCGAACTTAATTAAAAGTTTAATAAATAAACCAAAGCTTTGTAAGTTTTGGTTTATAAGCTTTGTATTGGGAAGTCTGGCCTTACCCATCATCAGAAGTAAGACATTTTAAACCTGATTTCTGAAATTCAATGTTTTGGAGCTGGACTATTTTCGTAAAACGTAGACTTACAGCTGTTGCTGGGCTGCAGTATGTCATTACGGCTTCCAGTGTATTACATTGTCTCGATGTCTGTATATCGCAGTGAATAAGTAGAGGGGAGTAGACAGTGGGAGTGGCAAGTGCAATGCGGGGAGTGGAAGTGGCATGTGGCCTTCAATCGAGCAACGTAACCCGACTTTAACCGAGTGGCATCGAAATTGCACGTAGATATCGTTGGCAATCTTTCGTTGCGTTACATCTATTAATAAAATCCTGAATTTTATACTTGATTGTGTGGTCTAATATTTTAATCTTATGTACTTCTGTTAAAGAATAGAATTTGCCTGCTGTATATATTATGCATTTTATCCATGGCTGTACATTACTGTATATACTGATATCTATATGTAACTAACAGCGGTTGACCAATCACCATGACAATTGGCACGTAAGTGTCTTTCATGGAGCAAAAACACTTACCCATTTTACTACGCAATGTATTACATTCTCATGGTTTTCTCTGCTCGCTTCTCTCCTACGTAACACATTCATTCACGTGCCCTTCTCTACTCGCCTTTTAACATACAATTCGTACAATTTTCTGTTATTGAAATAGAAATGCAATGTTTTACTTACCGTTTTCTTTGCTCACTTTTCTTTTATGAAGCGCAATCTCTACTCACTTATCTTCCTATAGTACTTTAGATGTGCTTTATTTATTTTTTCTTATTTATACATAGTATCCTAAAAGTTTTAATTAACTCTTTGTTTAAGCGTATTCAGTAATACTTTTTAAATGTGTCCAAAGAAGCTATTGGGCAAGACACCCTAAGTCTAAAAGTTGCAGGGATAAACCTCATACCAGGGCAAGGTTGGTATTTCAGCTAGTAAAATAATATCTATGCACTTAATTTTAGTTATTTCTCAAGTGCGACAACAAGAACAGCATAGCTATGAAATTTAACCCTCTTCGCCTGATCTTAACACTTGAAATATTCGTATAATTCATTCATATCCAATTTGAAACCCAAAGTATTAAAGAAAGAGGAATAAATTGTTGGTCAAGGGTTAAATTAGAACACTGCAAACCTGAATTCAACAAGTTGCAAAGGGTGTTTTGCATGGCTATTTACAGGAGCATTGAGAACTACCCTCACTGCAGTTGTAGGAATGCCATTCAGACTCGCCCCTTTATCCATTTGGGTCAAGGCGTAGGCTTTGGCGTATTCATAGGTCAAGCAATCAACTTGAAGTTCCCCTTAAATCACTCCAAACTACCCTTGGACAAAAGATTGTTTAGGGTGCTCAATATAAAGACATTTTGAAATCAAAACATTTACTGTATTATATCCTAAACGCAGGAAATGGAAAGGAGAGCTTTAAGCTGAAGAAAATAAATTGCCAATCTGGCATACTAATGGTATGAACATCAGATTGGTACCTGGACTTTGGCAATGGTACCAAGTTTTCATTTAGCTTAGGTGAATATGTCATGGACTTTCAGATAAATACGTATTTGGTATTTTAACTCGTACGTATTTGGAAGAGTTTAAGAACATAGTCACCACGGTCGTGAAACCGGTTGCCGTAGCTAGGGGTGGGGATTGGCGCACGCCAGTCTGGGCTTCTACTTATGCGCCAAGCCCCTTGGCGAACAATAGCCGACCAATACAGTGGAATTGAGAATGTAGAATTTTCCTTTATGAAAGGTCCAGAAGCTTCGCTTTCGAGAAAGCTTTACCGTGGATAGGCACTATATAAGGGGCTCGATCGTGCCCAGCGCCCGAATCAGTAGCATGATGGTTAGCGTGTCTGCCTCGCGTTCAAGAGGTTGTGAGTTCGAATCTCGCTTAGGGTAAGTTATCCGGGTAAGGTTTTTTCCGAGGTTTTCCCTGTCCTGAGAAGACGCGTGTCGGGTACCTTAAAGCTCCATGGTCCTCGGGCTCATTCGAGCATCATTTCACCCATTTCATTTCATTTCATTTCATTCATTCGTCCGATATGACACAATGTTGGAGGACATTAATTTAAAAAAAAAACGATCATACCCAGAGGACAGTTAAGGATTGGGATGGCCAAACTAAACTATACCAACCTCCAACACAAAGGCATCACTATAAAGAAAAATACAAGTTGATATGGAGTAAACGATACGTTTGGCTTGATAAAAATAATTGACAATAAATATTGAAATCGTATGTATCTTTCAGCTAGGAGTATACGCGAATGAAATTGCGTAGTGTGTTTAAATATTTATCAGGGTTGTGTGAATTAGTCCCACGCCATCAAGCATACAATCATTTTGTGAGCACTATGCATACACTTGAAAACTTAGTGTTGCTTCAAAAATGTTCTAAGACTACCAAAATACACAAATTAAAAAAAAAAAAGGATAAGAAACTACCAAAATTTGTTTGTTCATTCTGCACAACAAGAGATCAGTTTGCCTCGATTAACTCCACTACTAAAGTTTTCACTTTCTCTGCTTCTTAAGCATACTAAAATCGTTTGCGAAACTTCATCAGAAACCTATTTTGAGGTTCCCTGAAAACAAAAGCATTATTAGGAGAAGATGTGTGCGTGTATGTATGTGTATGTGCGCGCGCACAATATCTCAAAAGCGAAATGTTGGTTAAAACCTACTGTAATCTCATACTCCCCTTGCACCACAAGAAAGTTAACAATAAGATAATTTCTGCAAATGTTTATCCCGATTAACATGCAGCAGATAGAGGAATACTGCTCTATCATCACATTTCCTTTAATACATTTTACCATCATTACATATCCTCTCCTTCCTCACTCTCATAGCAGTCTTACGGTTGATGCTCTTCATCCTCACAAATCTCTGATCCAAGGCATGTCTGCTCTGGGAATCTGACCTAGGCGCTCGCTAAGTCCTGGGGAGTGAAAGTCCGATCAAGTAAGAATTTGTGTGTGCTAATTTTATTTTCATTTCTTCTCTCTATTCTGTATATTTTGGTATTTTATTTTATAGCAACATTCCATTTACTAACGAATAAGTATGACTAATTTTATTTTCTTTACCTGCATTTCAGTTTTAAGAAAACAACTGTTCCATTTCTTAAGGGGACAAGGAAGTCTGAACATTTGGCAATGACACCTTTGGGAGTTCAATTCAACACTGCTATTTAAGCCGTCAATGAATGAACATGAAATGTTTTAGTAAACATGAAAATTATTCTAATGAATCGCTTATCTTTCAATCTTATTTGGTTGTTTTAAAAATTTAATTAACAATATAATAAATTTACTCTTAAAACATGTTGTGTGACTTAAAATATATCTTTTTCTCTGAAACTACCGGGATACAGTATTACACTTTTGCATAGTTATTATAACCATAATTAACCACCTTTTTAATCTCAGTTATTTAATTATGTGAATCAGTTCACTGGAAATATAAAATATTTTTTGCAAGGTCAAAAAAATGTAAACGGATAAAATCTGCTGTGGTGTTTTTTTTTCTCAATATAATTAATAAGTATAGTTAACATATTATGATTGTAGTTCCGTAAGTGTATCTAGATGTTGTACATTGGTGCAGAAACTTTTAGCTATCTAGCTCTAATACTTTCTGAGAAAAGGTAAACAAAACTATGGAAAAATTTTCTTTCGAGAAAACAGTTTAAAAGTTGGCACTGCTGCATTAAAAGAGTAGACTACCAACTAAATGAATAATTTAAAAATCTCATAAATCTTTAAAGATGTGTTTTAAAAGCTAAGAGTTCAAAGAGATTTTGTTAGTACCTAAAACAAAAACAGTTGATGTGTTGCACTCACATGACTTTCTCTACTCTTGTACTAACTATTCTTACCAACTCTTATTCCTCTATCTTCATATTAGTCGACATAAACGTTTGTAGAAATTATTTCACTGGTAATTTTCTTGTAAAGAGGAACATGGGAATACAGTAGCCTTTGACCGATAGCCAAATTTTTTAAAGCTGATCGTTAAATGAAGGCTTTGAAAATCCGTTCTCGTTACACGGCCAAGAGATAAAAAAAAAAAAAAAAAAAAAAATGAATACGATCTTTAATTTGAAAATTGCATTGCAGAACTCACAAATCACAAGGAACATCTCCGAAATGGTTCACTCCACAAGAAATGCATTTAGACATAACTTGTGTTTTAACGAGATCTACATCTTTTGTATACTAAGATTTGGTCTATCTCTTACGGTTTACCAATTACACAAAAGTCATCAAGAGTAAACAGGACTATGGGCCTGTATTACGATCTCCGGTTAAGGTTTCGGTTAACAGTTAACTTGAAGTTACACCTAGATGTCAGTATTACGACCTTCGGTTAAGGGCTAACTGAGAGTTATTTCTGGAGGTACACTAACCGCAACCTCAAGTAGGGGTTAGTGCGTTAACTTGGAGTTTACTCGTGTTTCACACACAAAAATGGCGTACCTCCTATCACAATTGTATGTCCACAGCTGCTCTGAAGATGAAATGCTGGCTCATTATTTATTTAATACAAGAGCGAAGAGATTCAGAATGCGCAAAGTTAATTTCGAGGAGTGAACGTGGAAGAGTTCCAACAAATATACAGGTTATCAAAGGCTTCGACATCTGGAATTTTAGCGGAAATAAGGCATCGAACAGAATTTACGACAGAATGGCAGTTTTCAGCACGTATATAACATTATACCAGCATATTTGTATATTCCCGACATTCTTAAAATGAAATAAATTAAACCCACATAAATTGGAGGTATTTCTTAATGGGCATTAGGTTAGGAAAATTTTATTCTAGAGCCCAGTAAGTGTAGTGGATTGACACAAACAATACGATGTTTTGTGCGATTTTCATTACATCGGCACCACGTTTTAACGAACGCAAATGTAATAAACGGAGCATGGCAAATTACACATTTTGCGAACAGAAAATACACGGAAAACTATACAATATGTAGGTACACAAGTTCAAAAACACGCGGAACAAGATCATTATCTTTAACTAACGTTGCATGTTATTCATTGTGGGCAGAACGATTACCTTTTAAATAGTAAACGTTGCATTATATTCAATGTGGACACAACGATTTTGCGCTTCTTCAAAGCACTTCAAGGCTCTGAATGAATAGTGAATAAAACAAGCTATTTTTAGGTTATGCAATGTATACAAATCTTCAAACCATCCCACACATGTGAGATGTGCTTTACCCACGAGATAGCGTTGCAAACACAGCGAAAGCCTAGTGAAAAATGTTACGAACTGCTCTCAGGGCATCATAATCTTCAAGATAACAAACCTACAGTCAAATTGAGTTTGTAATACGAGGCACCGAGCCTAACTAACAGTTAGCGGTAACTGAGAGGTAACAAACCGTGGTTAGTAACCGGAGATCGTAATACAGACCCTATGTCGGCTATAGCCAGAAAATTCAAAATATACATTTCATTAGTCATACAAATATCTTAAACATGGCATTTTAATCAAAATCGTTAGAACCATTTTCGAGAAAACCAAAATTTTTGAAAATTTTTTCACGTAAAAGGTAGTTTAAGGTGGAGAAATTTTGTTCCAAATCATCATATCGCATCCTTGAAATATCAACTTTGGTTTTTAACCGACTTTTCGTTTTTAGTTCCTATTCACAGACATGCAGCCAGACAGGCAGGCAGACACAGACTGGCAGGCAGGCAGGTAAGCAGGTAGGTAGGCAGATAGGCAGACAGTCGGGTAGGCAGACAGGCAAGACGCAGACACACATTCCCGTTTGTTTGTTTTTTTTTTTTTTGTTTTTTTTTTATGTTTTTTTTGGGGGGGGGGGATCCAGGGGCCTCAAAATATATATTTCCGGTGAAATCTTGAATTCGAAATTTTGGGTCGAATACAATATTTTCATTTATTACATGTAGTAGAGGAAGTAAAAGTGTGATTTTTGAGCGCTGCAGACTTCCTTGAAAACCCTTAAATAACTTCTTAGTCGGTGCTTCTATCGGTATATTTACCTCTTCTCTCTCAAGAAATAGTTATCGATTCTTCTTTAACCACCATAAAATTGTGTGCTTAGCAATAAATAGCTTTCTGTGAATTATTTTCAATTAAAGGGGGGTTAAAATTGGAAGTGTTTCACAGAAGTACGAGAAAATGAGGAATGGATGGCAAGGCACGCATTTAAGTACAGAAAAAGAAGCATATTTAAGTTCTTAATATAGAGCACAATATCCGTTTAAGGAGGAGCTAACCTAAACAGATAATCGCAGGAATTCTGTCATTGCATCACGTTCTGAGTTTAAGTGTGCCAGGTTTTATCACTTGGAAAGTACAGCAAATAAATTACTAATTACATCTGCAGTAGGTGAAAGGAGCATTAATGTGCCTAATAATCGCCTTTATGAGCTCCTAGATTGAGATAATGGTACAGCTGTTCTGTAGGGCACATTTCTCAGAAGAGCTGTGCAAAATTCAGATGCCAATTTTCTTATTTGCAGCAAAACCTCTGTTCATATGCAAAAGTGAGTCTGTCTCAGGCTCTAAATTGATTGAATCTTACTTTCTCCTTTCTTATTCCGTATTGATTGTACTTAAAACAACTATTTGGCATCTTCTTAAGATTACTATATGATTGAACTTGGTTCAGTCTGTTTCGATGCCTACTTAATACTCAGCTTTTATTAGAACAGTTGTCCGAGCACACAGGTTCAGGCTCCAAGATGCCACAAACTAGTCTTCATTGAAAAAATCTAAAGTGTTGCACTCGCATGGCTTTCTCTACTCACTCTTTCACAAATTATCCTTACAAACAATTTATTGTTGCATTTACTTCATGATAATTGAGATGAACATCTGCAGAAATGGTTTTATTATGTATTTTTATAGATATAATGAGATTAGCAGACTTGAAGCAATAGTCAAATATTTTTACAGCTGGCCGCAATGTAATGGCTTTGACATTCTGTTCTCTTTGTATGGCCAGGAGAAAAGCTGAAACAAAAATGTCCCGTTTGAGAAAAGTTAAGTGTTTGTGAATGCAAATCAATGACAGAGTATCTAGGAAATTCACTCCACAAAACGGCATGTTTGACACAAAATGTATGCTTTGGCGAGATCTATATCTTTGTGTAGCAAGATTTCGCGCTCTCTCTCTCTCTCTCTCTCTGTTTAGCAGTTATGCAAAATCATCCAGAATGAAGGACTTCAGAGGCTATTCCCAGAAAATTCAAGATTTACATTTTATTTGTTATGCAAATTTCTTCTGTTTATGGCCTCTCAATAAAATCAATGCAGATATTTCTGAGAAAACCAAAGCTTTCGAATAAGTTCCATTTTTGAGGTAGACAAATTTTATTGAAAACTTCGTGTCACATCCTTGACACACAGTTAAGTGAAATACCAAACTTGGTAATAAACCAACTTTTCGTTCTTCAAACACATGCACACAAGTTTTTATAAAATGCTTTTGTAGATTAGGAAGCCAAAACATCGATTACCATCGATTCAAATTTTGGGTGCAATTCTATACTTCATGTAGTGAAAAGGTAATAAAAATTACTAAATGCGTGCACACAGATTCTTTCTTGGTATAGAGGGAATAAGAGTGGGGTTAAAGGTACAGGAGGGTACGCCCACTACCTTCCGAAATCTCTTTTGATACCAACAACTTTGCCGTTATTACGTACTTATTTATCTGCATGCAAATAACAGCCTGTATTAGAAGAGTTCAAAGAACGTATTTATTCTATGTAATCAATATTGCTCTAAAATATCTACTCTCCTTTATTGTACAGGAGCTAGAAGCTCCAATAGATATTCATATGCCATACATTTGAAGGCTATGGGTTATACTATATAAAACAAATTATCTACCCACTTTTGTGAGTTGCCAAATTTTACAAATTTTTCCGACGCTGAGGAAAGCTTTACATAAGTTGAATGCAAACTGGTATTTTCGACTTATGTTGCAATTACTGTTGAAAGCAAAGAACTCTTCTTCCCAGTAACTTTGGAAAGTGCATTTTTGTGTTTGTATGTTGTGATATCAAATTCTTCTTTTCTTAGTTCATTGACTGCTCGCATATTTTGCATACGAGTACTTTAACGTCGGTACAAAATACGTCGGATCCAAAAGTATTAACGTAACTGTAATTTACTGCGTAAATGAACACTGAATTTCGGTATCTTGCTGCTAGCTGCAACAGCGTCGGAATGAAAACTGAAAGAACACAAGCGCCATAGCGCCATTTCAAACACTTTCTATTATCTACACATTTATTTGCGCGGCAGCACTCATTGTTGCAAAAAAAAAAAAAAAAAAAAAAAAAAAAAATGAAGGACGCCTATGTTGTCTGCAACTTAAAGACAATATACATTCGGCGAAGTAACTTTCATTGTCACGGACTAACGGTTATTGAAATAAGATGTACCTGAAGGAAATGTTTCATAATTAATAACTAGATAAATAATTAAATAAAGGCAACAAACAGCATTCATTTCATAAAATAGGCATTTATATTTAAAAAGGCAGAAAAAGGTAACATAAAACTGTGGCAATCACAAAGTATAATTCGTACAGATTCACTTTCACATTGAAGATAGATTTGACACATTTAAGAAGGCTTTCTGCCTAAGTTCCGGTCTTTGGTGATTATATTTTCTTGGTTTTCCTTTCAATTCTTTGTCCATAAGTAGTTATTATAATTACTTCACTTATTAATTCCGTTTATTTACGTAACCCACAATTTTGGTATCGAAATATTGAAGTCTGATCACGTTGTGAACGGGTCTGTGTCTAGAAAGTAACTATCACAGATTTTGTCTTCCTTATATTTTGTAATAGTTACAAATGGAGGCTCACCTATTCTAAAATGCAACTAACAATTCTGAGCATCTACTTCTCTACTATTCCTAGAGATGCTATCTCGTCCAAAACAAATTCTCCAACTAATCTGGACAGGATGAGCGGCCTCTACATAATGCATTTTGGGATTTGAAGCTGATCGAGATTCTGAAGGCTGGAGTGCGATTGCATATTCCGTTTCCATTTCTAAATAAAGCTATGGCCCTGGCCATGGGACTGGAACAAAGGCAACTGTCACTGTGACATGTAACTGTTTATTATTCAGTTGAGAGGTCTCGTCAGCGGGGCATGCATAATCAGTGCTCTTCGCTTACAGAAAAAAAGAAAGGGGGCGGCTTGTTCTAATGCATGCGAGGATGGGGAGGGGGGGGGGGTTGTCAATGACGAGACCTGTGGTGTGCCGCTGCCCGTTTTGGGTATAGGCCAATCGTGCGCGACCTCTATTTGTTTATCTCAAACTTAACTACAAGACAATTTAGATATTATTATAATAGACATGGCGGCCCATGGTAAAAATTAATCTTCTGACGATTAGCAATAAATAAGTCCTTTAGAGAAGGACAAAGGCTTTGTTTCAGAAACAATAATAAAGAGGAACTTTTATGCGAAATGATTTAAATGTTTACTTTCAACAAGCTGTTTCTTCTTTAATGAATATATACAGTACATTGTTAATTCTTTACAGTAAATAAAAAAGTATTGCCTCCAACTGAAAAATTCGATATTGAGATCTCACCGGAAGTAAGTTTTGAAGGAACCTGAATTCAAAAAATAATTTTTAGATAAAAGTTCGTCCAGTTATGTAAAACTCATCCAGAACAAACAGGAAATTCAAAATATACATTTGATATGCCATAGAAATGTTTTAAGCGTATGTGATTTTAATAAGGATCGTTAGAGCCATTTTGGAGAAAATTAAAATTTACGAAAAATTTTTCATGTAAAGGGTAGTTTAGGGTGGGGGAGTTTTCTTCAAAAGCTTCGTGTCGCATCCTTAACAGATATTAAATACCAAAAGTCCACTTTTCGTTTTTGAGTTATTCTGTCCACACAAACGTGCGCGCGCGCACGCACACACACACACACTCACGCACGCACACGGACCTCTTTCTAAAGATGATTTTTTTTATTATTATTCAAGGGGCCTCAAAGCATATACCGGGTGGAAGGGAAGTCATTACATTAATTTAAACCAGTGATAGATCTCGGTATTTGGAACACAGTTTGTATCTTACATTTTTGTCTCCGACCATTTCCTATGGAGATATTTTAGTTTTACCGAAAACAAACTGGCAACACTGCAGATTGTGTGGGTGGTCACTTTCCCTAGCGCCGTGCCTAAAGAAACAGCGTAACGGTGCGCTTTGAAAACAAACTCATAACATGCCTTGTCCTTCCTTATTTAGTGTGACGGTGTAGGCGTTAGGTCCCAAAACCTTAACGAAAGCGAAAGTTCTTTACATCCAAGTCAACTCCCTGACCAACCTCAACGCAACGTTGTCGAGTTACGTCATCTCTGATATAGTAGCTCTGAGTATTCCTTCGCGTCTTTTTAATTATTTCGAAACCCTATGTGATGTCGCATAATTACTACCAAAGTTATGTCAGAAACAAGTTACTCTACGTATTTTACAAGTAACAAACTGTTACCTTTGCACATTCTCGTGGAATTACGCATCCAACTTGGAGTAAAAAACTATTTATTTTTTTCGAAATCAGCTGATCAAAGAACAAAATTCCATTCGCCTTTTTTGTTTGAAATGTTTCTATGAAGCACATAGTAGAAGGAATGTAATGACTTCCCTTCCACTCTGTATATTCGGTGAAATCTAGACATCGAATTTTTGGGTGGAGTACAATACCCCTACTTACTGTATGAAGTAAAGAAAGTAAAAATACTCTCGGATTTAATTACTAAGTGACGGTGCCATGGTCGAGTGGTTAGAATGCTCACCTATCAACAAACAGTTACTCAGAGCAGAGTACATTTCCAGAAAATGCAACATATACATTTTGTTTGCCATACAAATATCTTAAATTTATGGTGTTTTAATCAAGATCGTTTGCTATTTTTTATCAAATAAACATTTACGAAAAATGTTCAATGTAAAGCGTAATCTGGGGTGGGGGAATTTTCTGGAAAATCTTCGTGTCGCATTCTAGGAAGAGCTGAACTTATGTAACGTGTTTTGGTATTTATGAGTTATACTGCTCTCCCCCCCCCCCTCTCTCTCTCTCTCTCTGTCTCTCTCTCTGTGTGTGTCATACACACTGAACTACATATTTGGATTATACCGTCCTGGTTTAGGCAACCAGATACCAGGATCCCATTATGTCGTCCTCGATGGTCTAGGTGTTGCTTCTGGTTCCCGACATCATGGGTTCAAACCCGGCGAAGGGGTTTGCATTTTTTTCGGGCGTAAAAATACTTAGCCTGGCTTGTTCCGGCAGGGAAGTAAAGTCAGTGGTCCCGTGTTATTGAATTGCGGCAGTAAAATTCTGTAAAAATCTGAGATAACATTTAGCGGTCTCTCACGCCCTATCTAGAATGGGATGCTAAGAACCACATCAGTTAAGGAGCTTTCGTAAATAAATTCAGTTTAAATTAAGAACGTATACTACAGACTTATTTTTCTACTATAATACGCTGGTTATTCGTGAAAAATTCGAGAAATACATTTTGTTGGCCACGACAATATTTTAATAAAAATGATTAGATTTCATATTCAGAGAATAAAGTAACCTTTTCATCCTGAAGATTTGTATTCGATGGGGAAAATTGTTTAGGTCTTAACCTCATATCCTTGGAAGATTCTGGATATAAATGCAGAGTTCGGTATTCCAACGATTCCTTAGAGTTATACTGCATCTCTTGGTCTTCTTCTTGATCCCCCCCTCCCCCGTCTCTCTCTCACACACACCGAAACACACACAAACATACGCACACGCACACATGAACCGATTTTTAAAATAACATATTTGCGGTTATATCGAATGGAATTTTTTGGTTAAAATACAATGTCTACTTTCTATACACAAGTACTGCTTAATGAAAATAATTACATTCGTTAAAAACGGACAAATATATAATCACCATGCATTTTCCTACAACAATTAAACTGTAAAACTTTATGTAACGAAAGAAATATGAGACATTATTTTAAAGGCGACTAATCGGTCGACTTGTTAACTTTCTATATGGAGTGTACCCACCACTGAAGAAGTATAATTAGGCGCACCATTGACGTGTCTACCCTGTAAACAAACATAATTGCTGCTGGAGGGATCAGGAAACGAAACAACGGCACGACTTCACAGGATGACCCCAAACTTATCGTCTAGCTGCATTCTCTCTAATTCACTTTACTTCCACACTTGCTAATTGTTTTCTTCAAAAGAAGAACTACAAGCAAAATATGTAATTATTGCTTATTTCTGCTGCAGGGTACCAGGCATATTACCGTATTGTTCTAAAGTTTTCGCAAAGGTTAGATTTTTTTAATGAAAGTTTATTTACGTTGGTCTTATCGCGACCGATTTACATTTCTTACAATATACATTTACAAGAATGGCGTACAATTATATTACAGATACTGCAAGAACTTTTTCATACTGAGTCCTTAAATTATAATATACGAAGTATAACTTGGTCATTTTTGTGCAAATTATATCTCTAATAATTCTCTTGTTTTGTCAGTGTCGCCAACTTATCCCATAAATCGCTGAAAAAACAATTTATACACATTAAAATCTATTGAAAATCATAATAGTTATCAAATTTAAATGGTGCTGTGTTTTTAACAATTGTTTCCTTTACAATTAATGCATTTTTCCAGAAAAAGGTTATTTGTTAAGCAAAGATTTATTTGAGCTTATAAACCGTTTTTCTGTTGTAACAAAATGGGAATATGGAAATACATGTAATTCTTGGTTTCGTTTTCCCCAGTTGGCAGTGTTAAATCGAACTACACTAATCAAAATGAATATATTTTAGGTCATTTTTTTTTTTACAGAATTTAGCATTTTCTGGTCAAATCTTTGCGATATGGTATTTAAATACATTTATGAAATAGTCCATAAATATCATTCATGGTGTAACCTTCATAGATAAATTCTCTCGCTCTGCTCTTAAATTCATTGATTATGTGACATCTTATGATATTACGTGTGAAAGTTATTTAAGGTCACTTTAACCATGTAGGTGTTATCGTGACCGATTTAGATTTCTTATAACCTGTCTACATTTACAAGAATGGTGTACTATTATATCACAGTGAGTACAAGGATAATTTGTACAACTATGGTGTACAAGTATAACATAGTAATACAAGGATAATTTAGTAACAATATAATAATAACTGTTTTTTTAACTCTTGTGTTGTTCATACGATTTAATTGCTTTGAGAAAGTTGATTGCATTGCTAAAGATAGAGACGTCATTGAATGTTGCATGAGGACTTGTTGGAATACCGAATTGTCTGAGCTGTTCCAATACTGAGCATGTCAAAATGATGTGTTCTACTGTTAGTGTTGTTCGGCACTTCTCATAGTCGGGTGAACGACTTCTTCTCAAGTAGCTCAGTGGCAAAGTGTGAGGCTCGCATTCGGGAGGTCATGGATTCGATACCCGCGGCCGACCTTCCTGACCCATGGGTTTTTTCCGGGGCTTTCCCGAATTACCAGGGGAATGTTGGGAAGCATAATTACATTCCTCGAATTTCTAGTACCTCCATTTTGTTTCATCTTCATTTTAATCCGGTCTTTGAAGATGGAAAGTGCTGGCGATGAGCGAATTTGACGCTGCTGTGTGGGGATTTTGCGAACTGTAACTGCTGTTCTCGACGAAGGTTGGCTTTGTAGTCGCCTGACCTGGTGGGATAGATTGCTGTCGAAACCCATGCAGCTGGTGACTGTTTGGAGTACCGTGGTGTTGAGACCACACGTTGGGGATCCTCACGCTGGCTCGCACTGATCGCCCAAGTTTCAACACACGCCCGTAGAGTGCTCTCATTGTATCCCTTCCTTTCAGAGTTTCTCTAAAACCTCTAGTAAGCGCAAAAACTAAATTGCAGAACATTTTGCTATGATATTAAATACTTAAAATAACTTTACGCACAGTTTGCCAGTTTTGGGACATTCTCTAACAACGATCTATAAATCGAGATTTTAACAGGCTTTAGAGCCAAAAATAAGTATATCTATGAACAAGTAACTTGTTCCTCTATCTCCATCCATTAAAAGAGAAGACGTAATTGTCACTGACAGACAAGATGGCACTTTAATTCACCATACATTCTGATTTGGAATAAAAGAATGTAGACCAAATTAAAGAGGTCGATAAGAGCAGAAAAACTACATTGCAAGCCCTGCATAACTTACTTAAGAGACAATTACCAAATTTCAAATTGGATAATGATTGGTCTACTATTTGGTGCTCATGGAGTGGTTTACTAAGGTTACTGTTGATCTGTTCAGACTATCCTAAGTGAAATAAATAAACAAGTGAAATATAGTTAACTGTGCTATTTCCAATTTTTTTAAATAATTTTGTACATTACATTTTATTTGTCAAATATGTTCACATTATAAATTTGTATCCCTTATCATTCATATTTAAAATTGTCGTTTTCTACAGATGTATTAGCAGGCTGCATCTTTATGACAACCCTAAAACAGGTTAGCTATCCAACTACTGGATTTTCCCTCTCTTCAAAGCACCTGTTGCTGCAGCATCTCTGAGAAAAGGCGATGGAGGATATGCTAGTTATCGGAAAGCCTTCCTGTGTCTTAATCAGATCAGATCAGACTCTAGGTTTAAACATCACAGTTTTATACGCGTACAAAGTTTTTCGGAACCGTTTTCATCAATATATTTTTAGTGTTCCAAATAACTTTCTTCCCAATCCCAAGTTCACAAGCTCATTGTCCCAAAACCAATTTTTAAAAAGTCCCATCTTGCCTGTCATTTTTACCTTCTCTTCTACGTATAGGAAGTATTATATTCCACTCAAAATTTCGATGTCGAGATTTCACCTTAATATATGTTTTGAGGTCCTCTGAACCCCAAAAAAAGGCTTTTTATAAAAAAGGTGTGTCTGTGGGGGGGGGGGGGGCTCTGTCTGAAAACAACGTAGCTCAAAAACCAAAAATCGGATAGAAGCCAGTCTTTGAAGGATGCAACAAGAAAATTTTGAAGAAAATTCCTCCATCCTCTAGTGCTTTTTACGTGGAAAATTTTGATTTTCTCGAAAATGACTAACGGTTTTGATTCAAATAGCATATGTTTAAGATTTACTCTTGATGACTTTTGCATAATTGGTAAACCGTAAGAGATGGACCAAATCTTACGATATAAGAAACATGTATCTCATTAAAACATGCAATTTCTGTCCAAAAGAATTGTTTTGTGAAGTGAACAATTTCGGAGATATGCCTTGCAATTTTTGTGAGTTTTACAATGCTTATACTTTCCAAAAATTGAAGATCGTTATTCATTTTCTTATATCTTAGCCGTGCAAGGAGAACGGAATTTCAAGCTTTAAAAGATTTGACTATTGTTCAAAGCCTACCGTATTTCCACTTGCAAGAAAATGAGGAATAAGATAAACTCTGCAAGTGTTTTATCTTGACTAACATGAAGATATAGGAAAAAGAGTATGTAAGAATTAACTATTGTTACAAGAGTAGAGAAAGTCATATGAGTGTAACACATCAGATTTTTTCTAATGGTAATTGCTTAGTGAAATACAGTCATCAATACCTATAATACTTAAATACAGCTAATATGGCAGAATATTAGATTGTCTCAGCACTATGGTATACAAAATTACAGTTATTGTAATATTATTTCCATTTCAATACAAATCTTTGCTTTGTAAAAGGTGATTTTGAGATAGAGAATTAGAAAAACGAACGAGAGTTAATTGAGAAAGTGGTCCTTGAGAAATAATTTACCTATAAGTTTAAAAAAATGAAAAATTGTGAAAGTTGGTTTGGAAAAAGTCTCCCGAGTCAATAAGGAAAGATGCGAAATATTGTGTAGAAAAGACGCATTACGGTCAGTGTCGCTATGAGCTTCAAGGCTCCAGAAAACTTGTATTCCGTCTTTTAGAATCCTCCAAGTTATTTGGCGTCAACTTGCGACTTATCCTGTACGGCAAAGATGCGACGTGAAATTGTAAGAAATAAAACTACTAAAGGAGTTGGAACAATGAATATCGGGAGATCCTTGCAACTTTGTTCTAAAGGATTACACTCAGAGAAACGAAATTATCTTTATAACAAATAAAGAGTAAGCAGAACAAGAAAGAAAAATATCTCCATCAACAAAACAAGAAAACAAACAAAAGAAATGATAGAACAGTGAAGGTTCTGATACGAGTTTTGCAGCTCCTTATGACGCTGCAATGTCCGCAGAAATAGAGAAAAAACGAAAGTTTCCTTAAACTCTCGCAATCACTGGCTTTAAACAAGTAGATCTATAAGTAGTTTAGTAAAGCTAGTAGCTACAACAAAAAATGATGAACAGAGGGGAAATACACTGGTAGAGTGTCTGCGTTTTGGCTTCTGAACCTAAGGTCCTGGGATCGGTTCTTGACGTGAAATGTAATTTTTCTTTAAATCCAAATCAGCTCCTAACTTCCATAAAGCCTGAAAGTGTTAATGTGTCCGTAAGTATAATAAAACTAACGTGCTGTTAACAATGAATTAATTTAGATTACTAAATAACTAAAAAAATTACTAAATTAATATGGTAGAATAACGTGTCTCGCCGGCGCCGAGGCCGAGCGCTTAGACAGTTGACCTATCACCAAAGTTCAATCCCGGGGATCCGCATGTGGTATTCTTCGTGGACCAAGCGGCATCTGGGTGGGTTTTCTCCGGTACCCTCATCCACTCCATGAACTGCTCCATCATCACCATTCCAATCATCCATTTCGCCTGCATTTCCTATCATCCTCTTCCTCACCTTCATACCTGGTGCTGGGCTGACCACCTGCTTCCAGGTCTTCACTCTGTCCAGTTCATAGTTTCCTATGCTCCCCGTCTGACCCTATGTACTGGCTTGTAAGTCCTAGGGGTGTAAGTCTTCCATGCGGGAAGGATAATCAGAAGAACAGGAATGTGTCTTGAGTAGAAGGTTGCGACAGTAGATAGTGTTACTGATATTAAGTTAATTTAGATTTACCGAGCGCTATCGCATTCAGGAGGTTCGATCCCCGGCACCGCGCACTCTGAATTTGGTTTCTCCGTGGTTTCCCCTTGTCACATAGGCGAATGCTGTGGTGCAAAGCTTCATACCATGCTTTCCTTTGCATCATTTCCCGTATCTTTCAGGTGTATTTTCAGGCGAGCGGTGTCGTATTGATGGCTCGGATGCTTGCGCATAGTAACTGCTGTTCTCGGTGCTAGGTGGTGTTGGGCGGGCGTTGTCCTCCGTGGGTTGCGACGCTCGTGCGACACCAGACCGGTCGGAGGGCCCTCGCGCCGTGATGAAGAGATCTCAGCGTTTGTTAGGACTTTCGGCGTCTCTGTGGTCCATCTGGCTGCAGACCTGTGGCCCCCTGCTGCTTCTTCACTACACCCCTACCTACTAGTGGGTGTTAGCCACAATAGATCTGTGGTGAGGTGTTCCCCTCTTCTACACACTTTATTCTTTTACTCTTTAATTTAAGTTTTGAATAAAAAGATATTTCATTTGAGGAGTAATTTGTATACCTAAATCAAAATATTCATAACTTCAGCATGATTTATGATCAATAGTTTCCAAGTTTAAGATGAGACCAAAATTTCTCCAGCACAAATTAAACACTATAGGTCTTCTCACCCATTTAAGTCTTTCTTATTATTATTATTATTTTTTTTTTCTTTTTTAACTTAAAATCTAAATCAATCTCACTTAAAATATTGAAGCTTGAGTCACAGATGAACATTCAAGAAAAAGTGAAAGTCAAACACTGATATGTTTAATGTAAGTACTAATGTAAGTGCAGTAATGTACTTTATCAAACATTTCAAATAAAGTTATTTTTATGCTATGCCAACATTTAGTCTTTTTTTCTTCTACTTAAAATCTAAACTCAATGTCGTATACAATAAACAAACACAAAATCTTTTTCAAAAATAATAAATTTAAATGTAATTAATGTAATAATAATAAATACTCATGAAAATAATTTGTTTATTATTAGCATTACATTGATTACCTGACAAGTTAGTTACAAACCATAAATTGTCTAAGCCCCCTATTTCACCAGAGAGCTAGAAGGAGTCTAAAGTAACCAATTGTATGAGAAAACTAATGGACAAGCATTATTTAAGTGTTCATTTCTAGGTTAACTTACTCAGAAATGATTCCAACTTAAATAATAAGTGTTTAGTTGCATACATCATGTGGAAGGAATCTTCAACTGCTCGTACCAAAAGCATGGAAAAATCAATTCAGAAGCTGTAGCAGCCAGCTCTTGTGAAGGATAAAAAGAAAAGAAAGAAGTTTATACCTTAAAGCATAACCCGACAGCTACTCTTACATTTGCTGAAATATATGCAAATCAGTAATGTTAAAAGGAAAGCAGTGCCTTTGGGTACGTTCTGTAGCGCTGTTATCAAATTGCGCAACTGGTTATTCCGTATTATAATCTGCGCAAGTTTCTATTACAGCGCGTCTCACAGACCCGACCTCATTTCGTTACGTCCATGGTATTCCTGAACGATTAATTCTGTTCAGCTCCTTCTGCATAAGAAATCGCCCTAAAACATTTTATATTAATTAAAATACCCGGTGCTGCCCATGGTTTGACGATTTATCCCTAAAACATTTAGCCTTAGGTTCAATTTGTCCAATAGTCTTGCGTTTCTTTGGAAACATCCAAGACGCTTAAAGAGTTCATTAAAACCCGGAGGACACTATAAAAACAAAAAGACACTAAAGTGCTATAGAAAAGTACACAAATATCCCATTTTGTAATGGTGACTCTCGTTGATGCAGCTGAGTGACTTCCGCGTCGTCACATTCTGGCTAACTTGTGGCTATTTATAAAGAATACCTCATTGGGAAGAAATATCAGTAGCTTATGTAACGTCAAATAGACCAAATGTGATAGTTCATGATCGATCACGGAGAGATCAACGAATATTATTTGAACTCGCTCTTCGTTTGTTATTCTGTGAGGTGAAAACGCAAGTGATATTTGTTATGTTGGCAATACTCGAGTTACTACCATTTTCGTTGAAAAAGATCTAGTCATGCCAGCTAATACAGGTATTACATAAAACTAAGTAATTGAATGAAAAAGGAATGAAATTTCGAATTCTAAGCTAGAAAGAAATGTTTGCCTGGTGTCAAAGGCTATCTATACCTAGTTTCAACGCCGACTTTTATACATAAATAAAGATATAGGTTCTCAAAGCGTTCAAGCACGCGTTTGCGTTAATGGCTTCTCACAAATAAGAGGAAGCAGAATATGCAAAACATTTACTAACGCTCTAGCAGTATAAATCGGATAATTGAGCTACATTATAATAACCATATCATCAATTGACCATTAGATGTGGTTTTTGTTCGTTATCCAGCTAGCTAGCTTAGTAGCCATTTCCTCTCATAAAACTCTTCCTTAGTCACTCGTTGCTTTTCTTTATATTGAGACTTGCCTAAGTTTAACAGTAATAAGTAGCAAGTTTTAAATACGAGAGTGCAAAGGCATGGGATGCTAGTCTTGGACCTAAAACAATATAGCAATATAATGTGATGGCGGCCGGCAACCACCATTAGACTCTCAAGGTTAAGCTATCCCACACCACTGCTTGTAAATATGTGACCGAAGACAATGGAGCGATCAGAACAACGACGATCATGATAATGGCAGAGCAAAGCGTTTCCAGATTGTTCAGGAAACTTTCTGTTGCCGGCTTATTTAGAGAAAAGATGAATTTCGAGAAAAATCCGCGTTATGCCATTCTCGCCTATATAAGCGAATGTGGCAGAGAGGAGTTCTTTGGAGTTGTTAAGTGTTGAACGCGGCAGTTATTCGTATGCAGCTAGTGTTGAGAACTCAGAAGCACTGTTGGAACAATTTTTAATGAGTGAATTTTCGCAGTTGTTTGTGAATGTCAAGCAATATTAGCGTTTTGTGTCAAGATTACGATAAGACACGACAGCTGCGGGTTGTCACGACTGATTTTAGATTGTGTTAACTATAAAACAGTGTGCTTCAGCTTTAGAAGAGAAATAAAGTGACAGAAAAAATAGCTGTGTCATTTGTCACATTGGTGTCAGAAGTAGGGTTTGTCACATTGTCATTTTGTCACAATAACAAAGGATCTGTTTACTCTGAAATGTGTAGGAAAATCGCTTAGCATGCGGAAGGCAGAAAGTTACTAATGAAGGGCAGAGAGTTGGGTTGTTGGATATATGATCGGCGTCGACATCATAGGTTCTATGTTACACAATGGAGGTGGACAAATCATGCACCTAGACCTACTAGGTCCAGTGCAGCAAGCATTCTCCAAGAGGAAGAAACGAAGTGAAGGGACCCCAGGATGCTACAGACCGCAGGCAATCAGACCAAGAGACGCGTGGAAATCCACAACAGTTCCACGCTAGAAAACCCATCCGACTGCTGAAGCTGGAGTAATTTTCCTTTCCGCAAGCATCCGCACCATGTGTCCGGCACCACCATGTGCCACGAAACCCAGAAGTATACCTGAGAAATAAGAGGCAAATAGAATGAAGGACAAAGAATGGGAAGGAAATAGTTCGTAGATCAGATACCAGCTTAAAATTTGCCTGCCAGTTAGGGAAAATCACAAAAATCCCAATATCAGAGTGGACATTGACGAGAATCGAACCCGGAACCTCTTGCTTTACTACTTTATCAGCTCCTCACCGATGATTTAATTCAACATGAATTTAACTTTGGTATAACAGTCCTTTCACTGCTATGTGGATCAGATCACCTCTGAATCTAAAGGTAGCAAGTTCGATTCTCTAATGGGGAAGAGTAATCTTTAATTAAAAGACTTTCATACTTTCCGCAGAGTTCGGCAAGAACGAAAGCAAGAGCAAATCGAGTGTATGTGTTTCAAAGCAATAAAGCGTAGCTCTAGCATAAAAACTCAATCTATGTAAGTGAGTTAATACCAAGAAATTGATTCTAAAGCAAAAGCCGCCAATATGACTATGGTAGTTAATGGTAACTATAAAATGAAGCAACAAAAAAGCTTTGTAATGTATTGTCCAATATAGACTTCGTCAGATTTCAAGTAACTAGTTACTCGTAACGAAGCAATAAGCCGCTCTATTTGATCCTTAATCCTGGGATTTGAGGTGCCTGAATAAACTTTGCAATTTTAAATGAGAGTGCATTTGTACTTTACGGGAAATTTCCCCGTCAATGTTCATTATTTTATACGGAAAGAGTATTTCTTTTCTAAGCTCCAAGTTAAGAACGTTTATGGACGTTCTTTAACTACCATTATTCTCGACGAACCATTCTACATTGGGCATGAAAGATCGCTTAATTCTTCTCAGAGGCCTTTTTATCAGGCTTGAAGTTCTTTAAGTCTACGACATGGCACCACCGGCTTTACTTCCCGTAGAAGAAAGCCATGCTCGAAAAATCATCGCCTTTCGCCGGGTTTTAACCCTGACCTCGGGAACCAGAGGACATTGTCCGAGAGGTTAGATCGCTTGTCTCTTACTCCCAAGGGACCGTATGTAGGGTTTGAGGTAGACAAAGTGACGTCTGGACAGATTGTCTCCCGATTCTTCTGTTTTCGCTGGCATTCATTCCACAAACTGCTCCATAATCACCTTATGTTTCATCCACTTCACCACAATTTCATATTCTCCCCTTCTTCATTCTCATACCAGACATCGGGTTGATCACCCATACTGGCTACTCTCTCTGATCCGGAGTTTGGTCATCAATAGGTACATACTGAACACACACCCACACCCCAACACCAACCCACGCCCCATACCCACACACAGCCACCCACACACCCCCGCCCCCACACAAATGAAATTGACAAATGTGTGCTTGAACAAAATCTACACTTTTATGTGATACAATTTGATCTCTTACAGTTTGCTAGTTAATCAAAAGTCATTCAGAATGAAATGAGCTTTAGATTTCCAGAAAACTTATGATTTCATTTCATGAAAACATAAAGCGTGTGGTAATTTCATCAAAATCGTTATAGCTATTTTTGAGAAAATGAAGTGTGAAAGAATGTTCCATGTAAGGGGTAGTTTGGCGTGAGGGGATTTTTGTTTTAAACATTTGTGTCCCACTTTTGGAAGACGCTGAACTTAATTGTCTCTATCCCCTCCCACCCTTTCTCTCTCACTTACACAGAGAGAAACAAACAGACCTTTTTCCACAAATGTTTTAGTATTCAGCAAGTCTCAAAACATGTATTTCCGATGAAATCCTTACATTCAATTTTGGGTAGAACACAAAACTTCATCCATTTATTGCTACATAGGAGAAAAATCAAAAACATGTCCACGAATATGAAATTCAGAAATTTCTGTCATGTATATGCTTAAGAAACGCCTATAATACTTTCCGGTACAGGTTGAGAAAAGACCAACAACAGAATATTATTCCAAAATGTGGTGGAATCAATCACAATATAATTAAGGATACAAAAGTGCATTCAACTGAACGTCCTAAGATCAATAAAACATTCCTAGAGTTGTAGGTAGAGATTTA
Organism: Tenodera sinensis; assembly: GCA_030765045.1. NCBI lineage: Eukaryota > Metazoa > Arthropoda > Insecta > Mantodea > Mantidae > Tenodera > Tenodera sinensis. The sequence continues at coordinate 173,837,887 of CM060963.1, read as the reverse complement.
CTTCTATGACGTCCACAATTAAATGAGCAGTAAGGCGTCTTTTACGTTAGGGATATAGATGTAAAGAAAAAGAACCGAAGGAAGAACGTGTCCGAGGTGATGGTCCACGAGAACAAAGACGAGACGACGTGCACATATTTGCAGGTTGTTGGGACCTCAACAAGCGGTTGTTGGCTGAAGAAGAATGGTGCTATGTAAATGTGAAACAATAAGGGTACAAAGTTAACGCGTTCCTCTTCACTTCCGCAAAAGCAGCACCTTGTTTTCCAAAGAGTTAACCAGATGGGAGCCTTTAGGTAATGATGAGGGCTGGCCGCCCGGCCGCTCTTCTGGACAATCTTTCATCCGGGTAATGAAATTACTGTAATCAGCTTCTCTTGCGCTCAACTTGCTATAAAAAAGCTCAAGAGGCTCGAGCCAAATGTGGCCCTTGGGCTCTCTGCAAAGAGAAAACAATATGCTTTTAGTAATTGGAAAATATTTCGCCGCCGCACGGTAAAGGGCACGTTGGTTCGATTGCCGTTAGGGCCTTTCTCTTCTTTCCTGTCCGTGTTTCTTCGTTAACTGCCTCTATCCTTTTCTACCTATTTTTACACATTTTGAAACTGAAGTTCCAACCATGATTGCAAAACATTTAACATTCCTTATTCGTATCCTTCTTCTGATTCCCTCCTCCCTTCTCACCTCTCTGCCACTTTATTACTCTCTTCTTACGATAAGTAGAACATTACCGCCAAAAATGCGATGTCATGATTTAAATATTTAGAGACTTCCTTAGTCAACAAATTAAAAAAACAGAAAAAGGTCCGCGCGCGTATGCGTATGTTGTGTGGCTATAACATAACTCAAAAACCAATGTGTTTAACTGATTTTTTCAAGTTCTATCTTCCAAGGGTGTGACACCAAGATTTTCAAGAAAATTTCCCACCCTAAACTGCCCTTTACATGGACATATTTCCTCAATATCTGCTTTTGTATTCCAAATTCATATTTTCGAGCTTGAGTACTTAAAAGTTGATACTTGCTCTATAATACCTGGTCCATAACTATTTTAACTCTATTTGCTCTCCTCCTACCATTGCCATTGCTTTCGTTTTCTTTCCAGAAATGTTAATATTGTATGAATGAATGAATTTATTTGTACCCATTCTTTTACATAACTTTTACAATTATCCTACTCTAACCTAAACTACATACAAATTTTTACATAACCTTATTGCTACCTTGGTTTGCATGGCACCCAGGCCATTTGCCTCCCAGGTAGCTCTGATCAATCTTTTCCACCTTATATTAATTAATTGTCCCTCTCCCCCACTCTGCCTTCTTCATTTACACTCTTTACTTTTCTTGGCCATTTTTCTCTTACTTTCTTCAAAAACTCACCTATACTTCTAACCTTCCTTTCCTCTTTCACTGTTAACATTTTTATGGCTACCATTTTCCCCTCTATTTTTTCCCCATTTTTTCTCCCAAACCTTTTTCCTCCATAGTGCTAATTCCTTACATTCTGTCAAATAATGTTCTATACTTTCTTTCTCACCGCACATTTCACATATTCCTATTTTACCGCTTCTTGTCCCTCTTAAAAATATTGCTCCTGTTCTCATCCACGCTAGTCCTTCTTTTTCCTGTCTGTTACAATAATCCACATATGGTTCTCGCCCCCATCCTCTTTTTATTTGCTTGTAGAATTGTAATGATTTCAGGTTTTCTAAACTTCCCCATATCTCTTGCCTTTCTATGTCTTCTACCCTACACTTTACTAGTTTATCTACATTACTTTCATTTCTTTCTTCAAGTTTCCATATATCTCCCATTCCTATTTTCTCCATAATTTTTCCAACCCCTGCCCACCAACTGTTTTCATTCTCTAGATTTTTTTGTTGCTTCATACATTCTTTCTTCCATGCCATCCATTTTATTTAATTTTCCTTCCAGTTTCTCCAACATTCTTTCAATTCCATCAGGTCCTGGGTTTAATTCAATCCCTCCTATCATTAATAGCATCAATATTATTCTTCCTATTATTATCCAGTTTATCATATTTTCCTCTGTTTTTCCTTTCCTTACTTTCAGTATCCCAAATAGCCCTATTCTCATTCTGTAAACTGTGAGTTCTACCCCCATTGTCACTTATTTCACTTTTCTTCTCAGTGACAGAGCTTCCTGCAGACACAACCTTCTCCTTCAACTGCTCACTTCCAACTCCGTTAATATTGTATTCTTTTCCTACTTAATTTAAATTTTTGACTGCTTTTTGTAATTCTATTTCATTTTCAGCTAGCAGTAGTTGATCATCTACAAATACTATGGTGTCTATATTAGTATCCTTCAGAACTAACCTTCTTGGTTCATATTTTGTTCTCCAGTCTTCAGTTATTGTATTTCAAGCAATATTGCTGACAATCCGCACACTTGTCTTACTCCTTTAATGTTTCTAGTTTCACAAATAGTGGATTTTGCTAGATGGAGCATTAAATCCAGAGTCAATAACTCGATCTAAAACAGAATCCCGTTGGAGAAGGTTGCTGATGAGTGGGCATTTATTAAACGTTTTTAATACTCTACATTGCATGGTGTCCGCAGTATCGTTGTGAACTGATGCGCCTTTGATTGCTGGGTAGTACGTACTACTATTATGAACTAGTGCACCTTTTATTGATGAATATAGCAGTAATTTATGAAGAGGTAGATATAGTGAGGTCCATTACAGAGGTGCATAAGCGCTACATTATGGCATTGTCGAGCATAAATATATGCACACATTGTTGTGCATTTATATCTCAAAACTCTTCATTATTTTCAAAATATCGCTACTGACCCTTAAGTCTTCAAAGCGTATGCCTGTAATATTTACCATCAACTCCTTGATATGGTTGTTCCTTGCTTGACTTCCAGTTTTCTGCTTTACATCAGACAACATATTTGGAGTTCTTCCAATATTAATTAATGTCTCTGGATTTAGTGCACCAGTAATTATTATTCACCATTCGATTCCATTTATTTCTTTCAGGTGTTTTCTAAATTGCCTCATCAAACCACCAGTCCGGTTTGCAGAGTCATGAAAGCATTGCCTTTGCTTTACTGTATCTTTTTCCTAAATGTGTTCAGCTTAATAACGCGCTATTTTACTAAGGTAATTGAAATTCCTAACAAGTTAGATGTGTTGCTTTTTCTTTTTGCAGCGCATATTATTTACTCTTGCTTTATTAATCTGCATGCTTATTTCAAAGTCATAAAAATGCTTTATTGCTTTATCGGTTGTTACTCACATCTTACATTGCAATAAAACGAAACACATATTTGTTAAAAAATAGCTAAGAAACACATGATTAAGAATCGGCTTTTACGAAATACACATTGTTGCTAAAACTAGCAGTTAAAAACGTGTTAACTTATTTCAAGGCATAACGTTCGATTGTGACTTTGTTTTTAATTTTAGTAATATTACATATAAATTAATGTTGTCGTTTAATAACTTTAACATCATAAAGTATAGTAAACGTTTACTACATCCAATTATCAAATTGTATAAACGTTAATGTTAATTTATTTTCATGTTACACAGTTGAAACGAGGATTCTTTTTTATGACTATGATTATAATTGTATAAGAGACGTGGTATTGGTGATTTATCATATTACCCATTGCAAATGTTTACAAGTATATTTACAGCACTGTTATATTTACAAAGTCAACAACTCATGTGTGTTAAGATTTAACGTTTAATATATACGGCCTATTAAGAAACTGTCGTCCGTAATATGTTTTTTCTAGGGATCGTGTATTCACGATAGACAACTTTTAAGACCTGGTCGCCATGCGATGGCTTACATACTCCATTCTATTTGCAATGTATCTCTTAAGGTATTTAAAGCGTTAAAAGATACGCATATTCCTACGGTACAACCCATGTAAATGTACTGTAGGGAATACAGATATCGGAGCAGCCGCAATATAGATTATTCATTTTGCGAAGAAAGTGCATTAGGATTATTAACAATATGCAGCCCACAGAGGCGGCGCCGTGGCCGAGCGGTTAGCGCGCTCGCCTACCACCTAGGCGGCCCGGGTTCGATCCCAGGGACCCGCATGTGGTATTCGTGGTGGACGAAGCGGCGTCAGGGCGGGTTTTCTCCGGGTACTCCGGTTTCCCCCGCCATTTCATTCCACCGGTGCTCCATCTTCATGTATCATCAGTGTCACCGCCTGCGGTGCCGTAGTAGTAAAAGCGGGCGTTAAACACTACAACAACTACAACAACAACAGCCCACAGAATCCTGTAGAAATGTATTCACAAATGATAAGATACTTACGCTGTACCTTTATACACATCTATTACAAAGCAATAATATTTACGAAGGAAAGAGATCTAACTAAACAAAAACGTTCATATTTATAATACTTCAGACTTGACTTCAGTAAAGAAGCTGAAAAGGATGTATATGTTATGGGAACTATATTGTATAACAAATTGCCGACACAAACTCTTAAGAAAGAGCTTAAATTGTACCTAATTGAGAAATGTATGTATTTGATGAATGAATTGTAATCAAAACTGTATAAATTTGTAAATAGAGTTATCAAGTTTGAGAAGTTAGAAGTATCTAATAACGATACTTGTATATTAAAGGACTGGCGTGCAAAGGAAAATTATATATGTATAAAACTGACAATGCTAGAGATTTGTATAAAACAAATCTATAAGTAATAAATTATCTTGAAGGTAAGGCACATTAATCAAAATCATTAGGACAATCAATGAGGAAATAGAACATTTCAAAAAAAAAAAAAACTGCCTGTAAAGGATAGATTTGGGTGGAAGTATTTCCTTCAAATCTTAATGTAGCATCATTGGATAATGTTGAGCCTAAATAACAAGTTTGGTAGGTATTTACGGGATATCTGTTTTGGGATTAAACCGCCTCTCTCTCTCTCACACACACACACGCGCGCGCGCACGCACGCACACACACGGACCTTTTTCTAAAAATGCTCTTTTTTGGTTTCAGGGGGTCTCAAAACATATACTTCTGGTGAAATGCCGACATCGAATTTTTGGGTGGAATACAACACTTCCCCTACTTACCAGTAGAGAAAGTAAAAATGAACAACGATGTTCCATTTCACCAAAGTTTTAAGTTTTCAGAAACTGACAAATAACAAGGAATATCTCCAAAATGGTTCACTCTACAAATAAATTTATTCAGACATAAATTGTGTATTTTAGCAAGATCTACATTCTTTGTACAGAAAGAAAAAGTCGGTGTGGGTGGCTCAGTTGGTTAGACGCTGGTTTACTGATCCCTCGGTCGCGGGTTCAAACCCGGCCCAGGCCGATGGTTTTTAAGTGTGCTTAAAAACGACAGCTCCATGTCTGTAGATTTACTGGCATGTAAAAGAACTCCTGCGGGACGAAATTCCGGCACACCGGCGACGCTGATGTGATCCTGGCAATTGACAGCGTCGTTAAACAACAAAATAATAATAATAATAATAATAATAATAATAATAATAATAATAATAATAATAATAATAATAATAATAATAATAATAATAATAATAATAATAATAATAATAATAATAATAATAATAATAATAATAATAATAATAATAATAATAATAATAATAATAATAATAATTGTACAAAAAGATTTTGTATATTTCCTATGATTTACCAGTTATTCAAAAGTCATCCAGAGTAAACAGGACTTCATAGGCTATAGTTATAAAATTCAAAATATGCATTACACTTGACATACAAACATCTTAAGCTTATAGCATTTTAATAAAAATCGTTAGTCATTTTCAAGAAAATAAAAATTTTTGAAAATTTTTCCACGTAAAGGGTAGTCTTGGGTGGGGCTATTTTCTTCAAAATCTTCGTGTCACATCCTTGAAGGTTTTAACCGACTTTTCGTTTTTGAGTTACGCTGTCCACAGACTGACACGCGCGCACGCACGCACGCACACACACACATAGGTACACACAATTGAATTTGTAAAATGTTATAGTATTTTGGAGGAACTGAACACGGAGGGAGGTGGCGCTACCTGAAGTGGGGGGTCTGGTTGCCGTGCAGCTTATCTCAGGAACCACAAGAGTGATGGACCATATGGCATGTTCTCAAAGTTTAAGGTGACCCAGTCTTCCAAGACATTGAACAGAAAACGCTCCACATACAGAACAATGTAGCTATAGTCTCCAACATTCGTGCTTAACGCTTCTTCATCGGAACCGCACCCTCTCCTCCCCCTCCCTCTCTCCCTTCCTCTCCTCTTTCCTTCCTCTTGCTCGTCTCTGTAATTATCCATCAAAATTAAAGGTAATAACGCACCTTGAGATAAAAACCACAACCTTCTTGCCTCTCTCCTTCCATTTCTCATCAGTTGGGAAGTTTTTTGTCTGTCTCTCTCTCACAGTTAACAATTACACCAGGCCACGTCGCCCAAGTTCGCCAAGTATTAAAGCTTTAATTACACTGTAATCACTGTGCTCGAGTACGACTTTGTTGCTCTCCAACAAAGGGCAGCGGAGTATGGAGTGTGGTATCTCTCTCCTTCATTGGTAATGAAAGGAGGAGGGGAAAAAAGATGCTTGGCTTAAATTAGACAGCTGTTTCCTTTCCCACGATTATGTCACTTTTTATAATTCGGATCTCTCTAAACGACCTCAGCCTCCAACACACTTAGAAAAATAATCTAATGTGAAAAAATATTGTTACTTAAATTATTTTCTAGGTTACCATCTCACTGTTGTAAAAGCCACAAATAAAACCTTAGGACAGTCGCTAAAGCTGAAATTTCTGAAAACTGTATTCAACAATGAACTTTTACAAGTAATATCATTAGACGTTTGATCTAACCGATACATTTTCGAGAGGAGCCAGAGAAGGTCAGACCGTCGAATGATATTTTTCAGGAGTATTTCATAAATAAGATATCAATTTCAACACTATCTCTAAGATTTGACCACAGAATGCTAAATTCTACAAAAGGTAACCAAAAATATTGTTGCACCGTGCGCAGCGCAAAATAAAGAACTATTGGGGCCAATCCACTTCACACCACAGTCCAATCCGGCGCGCAAAGAAAGATGCCCAAGGTCAGGTTGCCTTGCGCGAATGTTTGTGTATGACTAACAACAATCTAGTGGCAGAAGCAAAAGGGATTTTCTCCAGAGAATTCGAGAAAGATCTGACTAGGTCATCGACGGCGTGTTTGAAGAAGTTCGTGAAAGGTCCGCTATATAAGGAGGCGAAGAAACAGCAGAAAGAGAGTTAGAGACATGAGTTGGTCAGTGTTTCAGTGAGTACGAGACAGGCGTGTGTATGTGCCTGTGTGAGAGATTTAACCAGCGTCGAGTGATTTTATCTGAGTTAGTGTATGAGAGACTCGAAGTGAAGAAAGATCCTGAAAGGATCGAGTCACGGTTACGAGAAATACACAGGCGTGAGATGTGATATCACGAAAGACTGTGTGGCTATGTTAACGACGAGAAAAAAAATTGTACTTGTGCAAAGTTTAGAAGGAAAGTAAAGTGACTGAAAAGTACCTGGACTGATTTTGTCACACTGGTGTCAGATGTGGAATTCGTCGAATTGCCGTTTTGTTACACTATATTCATTTCGATTAGAATAGTTCGACTTGCTGAACAGCGCCAACAGAGGAAACAAGAATTACTTGTATTTCGATCTTCTCTTGTTGTTATAACAAAAAATCAGTTTATAATTTCAAACAAATCTCACTTTATTTTTAACATTAAAATAAACTTTCTTCTAGAAAAATACATGAATTATTACAAAAAAACTGTTAAACCACAGTTGTGAAATTGAAATGGAATGCTCCTTTGATTGCTAATCCATTGTAATATGTAATACTTTTTTTCAGCGATTTATGGCATGCAGTTGGTGGCACTGACTAAATAAACAATGACGTGATAATTTCTACAATACAAAAGAATGACCAGGTGGTAATTCGTATATGATAATTTAACGCCCTTATGCATCAAATCACCCTAACTTATGTTTCTTAAAGCGACGTATATATTCGTGCTTGAAGACTTGTGTTAAGCAGTCAGGTATTCAAACCGAATAAGATTTCTCCGCGGTAACGTGTGAAGCTTGCACTCAGATGTCACGGGTTAGATTCTAGTCGACCGCCCACTCTGGCCTTGAGTTTTTCAAGATTTTCCTGATCGGGAGGCAATTGCTGGAGTGGCTTCTTTCTACCACATTTCCTTGTCATTCCGCTTCCTTTTCGACTTCAGATTTGCTTCAAGGTTTTGAAGCGTATGGCGGTACCAGAAGATAGTGCAGATAGATTTCGAGTATAGAAATTTTAGTGCCCTCTGCGCGTCTCTGAGGCCTGCCGGTAGTCTCCTGTGATTTCTTCACTTAATTCCTTCGTTCGGGGCGGGGGGTGCTAGTCACAATAAATCTATGCACGCCACAGTGCGCGAGGCGTCTCCGTCCGTTTTTAACCTGACCAGGCATTCAAAATTGTCGTACCAACGGTTTTAAACATGCTTAATTCAAAGAGACCAGTTGCCTCCTCTGAAGTATTTGTCGGCAATTGTTTATACATTGTTATATGAGTACAATAATACCTACCGTTGATTCCAATAAATGAATTTGCATTAATAACTGGTTTAACTTTACGCGATATGTTATGAATGTGGCGCAGGGGAACACTTCGCTCACTAAGACTCGTTAGGGATATATGTAGGCTGCCACCGTCCTGGGGGTGGGAGATGAGGTGAAGGGAAACCACAGGCCGTTAGGGAGCTGGGTTGAGCAAAGCCACAGAGATGTGCAGAAGTCGCTAACAATTCTACATGTACCCATCCGGCGCTCACCACCACCCAGAGAAAGCGACACGAAGCGACTTTAGCACCCTGAACAGTGGCACGCAGCTGTTTCAAGTAGGAGCAAGGAAGAAATGCTGCACAGCGCAAGTACCCGCACCCGTATATAGCCAAACCTTCACACTCGCAACCAGATCTGGAAGATGATAATGGAATGAAGTGAGCAAGAGAAGGAAAGGAATCCTTGAATGAGAGAAGTCATCCAGTATTTACCTAGCGAGAAGGGAAAACTACGAAAACATCCATCCCAGTCGATTTACTATAACGTAAACATCAGCTTAGAGCAATTTCATATCTTAAATACCCATGTATATAATTCGTATTTCTTAGAATTAGTTCCCCTAGTGAGTTTATTTAATCTATCTTGCTAACAAGAGATCTTATCCCTTAAGGGGTGACACAAGCTAAAATAAGAATAAGAAGCCCACCACATCCCTTAAGGGCAGGAGCCTCCTACCTATCCACAGGGTTAGCTCGGGTGAGCTAATCCCTGAGAGCTAACAAGCTTAGATAAAATAAAATAAACATATGATTACGTTAGAAGCTTTTTTGAGAACCGGCTGCACTTTACGTTAATTCCCTCTCCAAATGGGATGGGTATAATAAGGCAAGAAGTCGCTTATTATTTACTTTTGCAAATATATTGCATACACATTTTAATAACTACATTTTTCGCGTATGCTTTTATTCATATTTCGATACGGCTGTCATTTATGCAGTTAGAATACGAAGATCAAATAATTGAATTTAGTTATTTAATTCCTTCCATTAGAATGTGAAGCAAATTAAATATTTTTCCTTCTCTGCCTCATAATTAACATTCATGTTACGGTAAAGAACATTAGGTGTAAAACAGTTACTTACCTCTTGCATTACCTTCAGAGATCGCTCCGCGAAGTGAGCGGCTCGTATTGGGAAGATCGTGGGTTCGAAATCCGTGGCCGACCTTTCTGACCCATGAGGTTTTTAGGGGGTATCCCAAGTTTACTAGGCGAATCCTAGGGAAGGATAATTATATTCCCCTAGTTTCCTATCCCTCCAATTCAACACACTTTTCATTTCACTTCAGTTTCATCCTGGTTGGCTATTTCAATTTTCTAAGTGTCAGCAAGACTGCGTGGCAGGGAAGTTGCTCTCTGTAAGTCCTCGTCCGCTGAATCGGGGGAAGTCTCCAGGTCCTGGGCCCCCAGGGGAAGGTCTTAAGTCCGCAGGAGGAGGGGAGCTGGTTATACCAGCCGCCACCGGGGAGTTTAAACCTGTAGTTGTTAGGATCCCTACCCTCCACATCGTCCTCCCCAGATCCGGCCATCCTTAGAATCCTCTCGCCTCAGCTCGTCCTCTCTGCCTCCCGTCAGTGGCATAGGCACAAAAGATTTTCTCTGGGTCGAGAGGCTAAGTCTCTCTTCGAAACCTCGTCATACCTCATACTTCGTCAATACCGTTTCGTTTTCTGGTTTGCATGTGGTTTCAGGAGTAAAGGGACAGAATATGTATTGTTTATATTCAGCACATTTTCATACTGTGATACGGGCCGACAGCCGTCTCAAAGGAAACTCTTTGCTAGCTACCTCACACCACTGCTTGTAAATATCTGGCCCGACATTGGAGCAGTGGGGGCAAAGGTGAATGAGTGCGGCAGAATAAGGCGATTGCAGACAGTTCCAGAAAGTGTTCATGGACTTGTTTAGAAAAAGATGAATTTCAAGAAAAATACAAGTCACGTCATTCTCGGCTACATAAGTGTATGTAGCGGCCAGAGCCACGAGTTTTTTAAGTTAGCTTGTCAGAGTTGAGTATTGTATCGTGCTCTTTAGGTGCTGAAGAAGCTGCGAAGTGACTGGTGAAAAAGCATTTAGTGAGTGTATCTTCGGAACCAGTTGTTTGTGAGACAGAGAACTGCAAGAAGAGAAGTTGGTGTCAAGGTTACGAACAGACAGAAGAGCTGTGAGTTGCAAGCTCACGATGAATTATAGATTGTGTTAACAGTAAAATAGAGAACTGTGTTTTGTGGCTTAATTTTAAGGGAAATAAAGCCACGTGTGTCACAGTGGTGTCAGGAGAGGGATTTCTCACATTAGCATTTTGTCACAATATTATGGTACCCAACATCTTGCTTAACTAGTTTATATGTGATAAGACGCAATTGTTCACATGCTACAGGATAGATGGTCTATAACCTGTTCAACATTCGTATTTTATCAGCAAATATAAATCACTTAACTATATAGAAAGTAGGCTAATTTTGTGCACACAGAGCATTTACATAGCCGTGTTTAGCAAAACACATTTCTCCGCCATTAAAACAATACGATCGTGTATCTAACGACCGCTGTTGCAGACTCCCCTAACCTTCAAGCTCACCTCACATAACCATAAGTCTCGGGGAGTAAAAGCCGTGTATACCTTGTTGGGCAGTTAGAAACATTATAACCAATTATAGATGCATTAAGACCTGCAAGATAATTGTATATATGCACAATGAGTATCATGTTTCATGTTGCTTGCCCTTCTCTGGGTGTGTCCAACATATCATAGTAGATCTTGCTTAGGTCAGAGGACGTTTTGATACTTCACGCTTTAATGTGTTCAATTGCCAAAAATATGGTTGAATTGTTCCACATGTTGCTATTTACTCTGCATTAAACAATACACACAGGAAGAGAAAGCCGAGCGAAGTGTCATCGCGGTAACTTGTACAAGTTGCCATTCGGGAGCTGCCGGGTTTCGATCTCCGGCGACCACCCGTTCTGAGCCTTAAACTTTTTGTTGTTTTCCCAGGTCCGTGGGGCTGTTCCTCTTCTACCATTACATCACAATTGAAATATATATATGTAGGTAAAGAAACTGACGGTTTCAAATAAACAAATCAAGTAATTAACGAAGATGTTTTAATGGACATAGGAACCACGAAAGCAAAAGAAACTGACTGAGAAAGTGCTTAGTAAGACGCCCGATGGAAATAATAATGATGGTCTTTCACGTAACACGTATGTAGGTTTCATTAGAAAAGAATAATGAGTCTGAAAAAGTCAATTTCATTGCTGAAATCCGTGGATCAAATCCCGGTTATGCCATTGCATATTTCAGTCTAATTCTACCTTTCTTGTAATTAATTTTAATAATGAAAGTTACAACTCCGTTGGTTTTAAGCAGCTGGTTTGAAACAATGAAACATGGTGATTTGATTCCTCTATAGCTCTGACTGTCCTTCTCCAGAACCTTCCTGGATCTTACATACACAAAAACACTCAACCAGAAAGAGGCAGCCTATGAGAAAATATACCGAAAATTACAACCATTACATAGCAGCAGAGAAACAAAGATTCCCCAGCACTTACATGGATGTACAATGTATGCCTGTATCTTCAACATTTTCCTACTTGTTGAAAGTAGGTGACAGTGGTATGCATTTTAAATATCCGGTAAGAATCTGGTGTTCCGTCAACCCACCACCAATCATCAGACTCAAGCGTCTCAACTCTGAAGGTTTGTTCCTATCCTGCTTTACATCTCGCTTTGAGAAAAGGTACTTCCTTCCGGATCATCAGTTCGATTTTCCATTGCCATTACTTCAATTGACCTAGAAGGATGCCCCGGGTTTCTAGGAAAACTTTAAAACTGTCGCTCTTGGACAAGGAAAGAACCTTCACCACTGTGTGACAACAAAGCCTATTTTATAGGCTCAGGGAGGCAAAGATAGCTAACCTCATACTGATTAAGTTTCCTTCAGTATCGTACATTGCGGGTGAGATGAAGTTAGACCCATAGCGGCCGGAGTTCCGGAAGGCAGGGTACTATCACCGCTATCCTTTGCTGCCTAAACGCCTGACTTCTCTAGGTATCCAGTACTGTTATGGCTGGATATGCAGACGGGTACTCATAATGGCATAGAAAAATGTACGTTACTGCTCCCACACTTCCCAGAGGGCTTCAAGGCGTTTAACGGTGGAGTGAAAAGTGAAGATTGGCCATAACCATACGCAACTCTGCCCTTTGCTGTCCAAGTTCATTGTTGGCTGGCGCAGCGACCTCTAAAAAACTACGCTGGAGGAGAATCTCGTGGGTTACATCCGCCAAGCAAGGGTGTCAAGGCCATTAAGGCTCATGTACGGGAGGTCTGCGGTTCAAATTTCGCCAGGACCATTCTCCCTTGATGAGGTAACTTCCAGGATTTGCTCAGTTCTCATGAATGGTACTGGGGCGCTAACCTGAACTTAGGCCTGGAATGCTGTCTTCGCAAAATTTATTTCCCAATTATCACTTCATTTCATGCATCATCAGTGTAGACCACCTCTGGTGTCATTTCTAGTAAGAACGAGTGTTAAATGGTGCTAAGAACATATACCCGTATTCTAAGCAAACGTCAAAAGATGAGGCCAAGTCCATGTACATAGAGTATTATTTATTATCTAAGTGCTTATCCCTACTTAATTTATGTACCTTTCCCCCTTCGTTCACATGGTCTCGACACCAAATGGGATCCCTATGCAGCCACATCAGAAAATTATTGCTTCACAATCACGTGCAAACTAGCATATTCAACTAAGTTTTGTTTTCCAGAATATGATGCATTTCAGATGTTTCTTCACAACAAGAAGACTCAAGTAGCAAAGTTTGAGAGCGTTAGCTCCCGTTAACTAATGCATACAAGAAAGCAAATATTTCTTTTCTTCTGCGGGTTATACAACTTAATTCTGAATAATCATATTATCGTCCATCACGCTTTACTCACTAATATTCCCCCACAATGTGGTTCTAGGATCCCCGAACTGACGTTTATAGCCACGATGCACAGTGGCATAAATTTTCTCAGCATGAGAGATAAAGTTAAAGCGAGGCAGTTTACTTTCATTTAAAACAATACATTAGAAAGATAAGAGAGACTGCATTGCTTGATGAGAAACACAGCGATGTACAAGGCAGGCCCATTCTCTTCCATTTACGTTGCTATTTCATTAATCTCTGCGCAATTATCTTTAATGAGAAGCAAATCGTGCCGGACCAACACCTTATTACTTGTTGCTTACTTCACAACACGCCACAAAGAGGTAAAATAAACATTAAAAAAAGAAATTATACGTGCTCAACAGAGCAAAAAAATATTACGCTGTTACAACATGTGATTCCCGTCCATAGAAGAAAAGGAACAAGAATGCTTTAGTTGTTAGGTAGAATGTCTCTTCTCACAGCTATACCTTCCTTGTAGTGTAATTATAATGTAACGTGTATGTGCGCTGCAGCAAAGGTTAAACTCCGATATAATTATTGTTACTTTGCGGTTTTTCGATAATCAACTGATGGTACTCTCCTTCTTGCCTAACGATCGCGTCTTCTCCCTCTATTGTTTTTGCACGCCTTTCTGTAATTTCGACCTTCATTTCCGGGAAGTTGCTCGGCTAATGCTCGTCATCATCCAGCGACCTCCATGTTACCTCACCGAGCGCGCGAAACTTAGCGTTGTTACTCAAAGGCAACATTCTATACCTTTCCCTACTTCGAATTAAAACGTTTAAGCTTCAAGGGCATGACAGCTCTCAATTATTCCTGGTCTTGCTTTAGCAAGTACAGATTATTGATACAAAGATATGCTTATAACAATATCATCTAACATCATTAACAACATTATACTTTAGGCCCACTATATCCAAATACAAGCTCATGAACCGAGTCGCTGACACTTGCACTTACTGACAGTTGCACCCTAATGCTTGGGTCGAGCGTACATTAGGAGGGTGTAGTGGGGAAAATCATCCCTATTCTTAATTCAAATTACTCAGCGGAGATAGACTGAAGTTTATTTTCATTAAATTGTTTTCATATCTGATATTATGGAGAAGCATTGTTAAAATTGGAGGAAAATGGAAGTTTTGTGCATTTCCTTAAAATAATAGCATACGTTCAAAAATATAGCAAATATATTTTTACAGTTGAAGGACGAAGCATGACAGAATAACAAAGGTTTCACGGTTATCCTGGAACAAAGTTAAAGAAAGAAATATTAAAAGGGCTATTTCCACTGGAAAGATTGATCTATAACACAGTTTAAATATAAAAGGAAAATATATGAAAAGAACATAGGAAACGCAAAGAGACCACTTTCAGGCTGTGTTCCCTGGTAACGACATTGTGTAGGCTAATTAACAACAATAATAAATTGCAGAATAAATACCTTGATCTAGCAAAGGGGAAATATCAAATTCAAAGTAGTTGAGTTCTCCTGATTGAGTATTTTCCTTGGATAGGTAGCAAGGTAATTAGAGAGGAACCAGTTTTTACCCAGGTATAAGGGTGGTTGAGCGCTAGTGTCACCAAGTTCAATTGTCAGTAAGTGCAGGTGTCCCAAACTGCATGAGCCAACCTTGATTCACGCTCGTCACCTGGACTTTGTACCTACCGATACACCCCTTCACTTGCCGCCAATGCCATCGCTATCGTAACGAATAATGGCGGGCTGTAACGGAGTGATGTCGCTGTCTAAATCCTGCAAGTCGTACAAACATGTTTAAGGAGGAGTGGGTGGACAAATGTTTAGTTGAATTAATAGCAACATTGAAATATAATTTACAATTCACAGATTTAAAGATTTAAAAGCCTGGAAAATGACTTTCTTCTTTTTAACAACCTTTTGGCAATGGAACCGAAATCAGCACCACTGCAGTTGCAGATGGAATTAGTTACAATGCAATATGACACAGGTGTTAAAGGTATTTGTAAGGACTTTTAGGTATCTAAGTAATTAAACTTGCTCCTAGAAATAAATAGCCTCGTCTTAGGGCATTTAGCGCTCGCATATTGGCAATGTTTGCCTCAATATACATTTACGACCAACCTTATTCTCCAATAAAGTAAATACAATTTAAAAGTCTGATGTGTTGCATTCACATGACTTTCACTACTCTTGAACTAACCATTCTTACAAACTCATTCCTATAGCTTCGTGTTGAGATAAACATTTGCAGAAATTATCTTATTGCTTATTTCCTTTTAGGTGCAAGGAGAGTATGGGAATACAGTAAGCTTTGAGCGACAATCAAATCTTTTAAAGCTTCTAAATTCGGTTCTCTTTGTAAGTTAACATATAAAAATGAATAACGATGTTCCATTTGATGGAAGTATAATTTTTCGAAACTCGCTAAAATAACAAGGAATACCTCCGAAATGGTTCACTCTACAAAAATGTTATTCAGACATAAATTATGTGCTTTAGCAAGATCTACATTTTTTGTACAGTAAGATTTGGTGTTTTACAGTTTACCAGTTATGTATAAAGATCATCCAGAGTAAATAGAACTGCATGGACTATAGCCAGAAAATTCAATATGTACGAGTGTATACATTTCATTTACCATAAAAATACCTCAAACAGTTGGCATTTTTATCAAAATCGTTATAGCCAATTTCCAGAAAATCAAAATTTTTGAAAAAGTTTCCATATAAAGGGTAGTTTAGGGTGGAGGAACTTTCTTCAAAATCTTGGTGTCGCATCCTTAAGACATTAAATTTAAATACCAACTTTGGTTTTTAACCGACTTTTCGCTTCTGAGTTACGCTGTACTCGCGCAATGACGTCACGCCCTGCCCATGTGGCAGGTAACTTACCATCGCCTCATTTCGTGATAGCTGTATTAAGGCTCGAGCCCTAGTTATGATGTAAAACTATTTTTCTTTTTGGGCGTTTTTTTTCTTCTTCAAAAAGTTGCGGTAAACAGGCATTTATGTGCCAGTCGGTAGTTGCGGTACGTTTATATTCTAATACTATAGTAGCAATATGGCCGGTGTTAGAAAGGTAAACTAGCAACCATCTCTTACCGCCAGTGTGAGTTGTCGGAACTTTGTATGTTTAGGTTCTGTTCGAAAGACCCACGGAGCCGATTGAGTTTTCCATTCAGAGTCATAACAATAAATTCAAGATCTGTCATGAGTAACGATGTTCCAAACCAAATTTGAAGTACTGTCTTGCGCATTTTCCCCGAGTTATTTTGCACCAATCAGTTCGTTGTTGTTTTTGATCGGGAGTCAGTTTATGTGCAATCCACTGAATCAAACTGTTGAGGTAAAATGCTTGAATTTACAACAGTTCTTGGATGTCTTTCACGAAATTCACCACTAAGGAAAGACCGATTTCTTTGAATTCGCTGCATCAATTATTGGTTGTAGTTGGGGGTGCTTCACCAAATGCGTTTCTAAACCGATTTTTGTTTGGGCGTTAATAAACTTTAAAATCGAAAAAAAAAAAAAAAAAAAAATGACCAAGCTACGGGTTGTTTTAGGATCCGCGCCGGGAACTTTTAACTGAGAAAAGATAGAGACCCTGCCACCTGCTCGTAGCAACCTTCCGGCCGCCCTTAAGGTCCATTCGCCTCATCCAATCCTAAGAGGGTGCCCCGTTTTAGCACAGGCACAAAAGAACACCTTAGAGTTGCTAAGTCCCCCTCCGCAAGTTATCATTGAGTCATAGCTAAACACACAAAATCACGCTGTAAAGTTGGTAATATAAGTATCATTTGTGTCCACAAAAGTAATTTGCACAACAGGAAAACGAACAGTAGGGGTCACCTATCAGCCGCCATTAAATTTTGTGTCTGTCATACTTATGATACTGTAAGTTGTAATCAGGAACGGATTAGTACTTTAAATACAACTTTTACTGGACGTATGGATGGCGTATTATATAGTATTACTCCATTTTGAAAAAAAGAATACAAGTAGTAATTATTTGTGAAGAAAAACTGATTTTTAGGAGAAAAAAAAGAGAATCAGAATGGTTTTTACAATGTGAGACAGTTTAGTGATCCCTATCCTGCAAACGAGTCAAGGAATAGCACGTTTCACAACTAATTTATCCACTTACATACTCATGAGATCACGCTTAGCGGAAAGTGATCAAAGTAACGCTACACAAATACAGCAGCAGGGTCCAATCTAATGGTTTTTATGTCTCTATCTGCATGAGGACAAGCATGACCGTGCATGTGTGGTACAGCGAGTGGTTAACGGGTTCAAAGAAGCATGGCTCGTTTTCAATCAGATGGGCTGCAATTTGCTGCCATGCAAGATAATCACTGACTAATTAGATGTCATTATAATATAGCTACGGCTTCAGATTAACGCTTTCTGGGCTGGTTTGATAGCCTTTCTCCGTTACTCATATGCCTGTACGTGCCGGAGGAACACTACACAGAAAGGTGTCTTCTATTGAAGAAAACTTGCAAGGAACGATGTACGTATTTCAGGTGTTGAAAATGTTGATAACTTCCTTCCTTGATATGTATGATACTGCAATTATTGACGGTTAAAGTAAATACTTTTTATAAATAAACGATAGATAGATAATTAATAACATTGATGTCCACACAAGTCATGTTTTCTAATAAATGCATGTTCCCAAACGAACTTGAACGGTGTAATCCATTTGTGTTTCTAGCAAGTCACCTCTTCGAGAAACTCAGTTTGTGTTTCATAAAAGTGGGTATTATCAGTCAGTTTGTAGATGCCCCAGGCAAGAGCAGTGAGTATTGAAGTACTTATGTGGCGTGTTATCACAGAATGACCCTAAACAAGCTGAAAGCAGGTGTTTTACTGGACCTCAGATCAGGAAATTGTCTGACACCAATGTTGAGGATACGATGAGCAAAACAGAACAGCAAGACTGACATAGCTACAAAGATGTAAACAATCTCCTAGGAAACATAAGAAGTCCAGATTACAAAATCATTGTGAACATTAAGTTGGAAAATTTGAGAAAAGTAAGTTGTAACATGAGTTTGAAGTTACACTCTTGGATTTTACAGCGATGAACGTTTTCACCAACATTTGAAAGACATTTAAAGAAGATACCATGGTGGTCGGACAGTTAACATGATGGCAGACTACTGTTGCTACCTGAAAAGGGAAAGTACTTCTCATGCTTATGGAAGAAGTGCGAAACTATGAAAATTTCTTGCTGTAAAATATCAATTGTGTCAATTGATGTGAAAAATTGTATTTCTAGCGAACAAGAAACTTTGAATTTAATAATGCAGAGAAGGAACTTTGATTAGTGGGAGTAATGATGTAGGTGGGATTTAAGTTGATACATTTGTATCATTTTTTTTCATAACTTTCGTGCACTACAGAAGTGTCTTATTGGTATCACGATCAATAGAAGACCGCGCTCGAATTACACATAGGTATTTGGCGGTCGCCTCAAGAAGGTTCTCTGAGTAACATTTCAGCGACTCACGGCAACTTATGCTTTTCACGTTATTGCGGAAGCGATTATTTTTAACCCGAAAAGTATTGACACGTTAGAAGATATAACATTTCAATAGTTACAGTTCCTCGTGCTAAGATGTCGAAACAGTATTTCTGTATTTTCAAATAGTCAACAATTCGCTTCAAATAGGTAACTCGGTTATTAGCCTCCACTAAATGTATTAGCTAACTTAATTGATCTTGTACATTCACGCACACCCTGAGAATGAGATGTCCCATAGTTTATCACTGGAGCAACTGAGAGCAGCTTCATGGAAGAGCAACATGTTGGAGAGGCCATAAAAACAGAGGGAATTTCGTCATTACGTATCATAGTAATAGAACCGGAATATCAAAGAACTATTAAACGTGTATCACAATTAAAAAACATACAAAATATGTTGTATATATCTACACAAAAAGTTTAGATCTAGTTGAAACATAATTAACATCATATAACTACATTTTTTGTGGAGTAAACCATTTTCAACATATTTCTTATCATTTGTTTGAACAATGCTTAAATTTCTCTGAAATGAGAAGCCGTTATTCATATTTTTGTCATAGATATGCAAAGAGAGTGGAATGTCGAAGCCGTCACATAGCAACTCTTAAAAGGTTTCATTATCACTGAAATCTACTGTATTCTCATCTTGCCATTGTACTTACAAGGAAACATAAAAACCCCATTTCTGCAAATGTTTGTCTCGACTAATATGAAGTAATAGACGAGAGGTGTTTTAAAACTATTTTGTACACGAGTAAGTAGAGAATGTCATGTGAGTTTAAAGAATATATGAAACTTAAGCCAAAAGTTGCATTAATATGTGGTTTTTATCTGTGGTGTATGTTACGTTTTTAGTGAAAACATTCTAAACAGAAATGCTTTGAAACTTGGCACCTAACACGTCATAAGAAAAGAGGCTATCTAATCTTTTAAATAGGTTCTTTCGCAGCAGTAGAATTTGAGAACTCTAAATACATCGCTTATTGTAATTCTGTGTCTTATTTAACAATTTTGAGACTTTTTGTCTCAGTTAAACGTTCACATACAAGCTATGAAGATCCTAATATAATTATTATTTCGTTCAGTTTTTACGGTCATTTCACTAATGTGTTTCAGTTCAGTTCTCATTGTCACTTCACTAATGGGATCTAATTCAATTCTTACTGCTATTTCACTTGCTCTGGTGACGCAGTGGCGTAATTAAATAAGCGTGAAGCAGCCTCTTATTCTTTCCGCTTTTCTCACTGGGGCGTCGTACACAAGAAGTCTCTAATCTCTCGCAGTAATAGCACCCGCTGAAGTTACAACTACAGTCACAACCTCGCTCGTAGAAGCAGCTTTTAATGTTGTATCGACTCACTGACTCATTTACGAGCACGCTCGCTTATACACTACATCTCTCCTTATCTCTTCAACCGGTCGGTCGGTCGGTCGGTCGGTCGGTCGGTCGGTCGGTCGGTCGGTCGGTCGGTCGGTCGGTCGGTCGGTCGGACCCTTTACCTGATAAAGAAATCCAGAGCCACGTCAAGCAGAAATCGTATTATTTTTGCTAATAACCTTGTAAATATAATACATTTACTGCTTACTTGCTGTCTCTTTAAAAATACTGGTATGAAACGCTTATAACGCGTTCTTATCTGGCATTTGTAAGTGTTGTGGACACCTTTTCCAATTATTATTTTGCCACAACTTCTTCTTTCCCTTATTACCCTCCTCGTATAGAGGACTTACTCCCCTTTAGAACTTACGAGCGCCTGGGATAAGATGTCTATCGCAATGCAGACGGACTCTGGTTCATATAGCATATCCAGGGTGAGTGATCAGGCAGAAGCCTAGTGTGAGACTGAGGAAAGGAGATAATTGGTGTTGATAGTGAAATGTGATTATGGAGCAGCTGGTGAAGTGAATGGTGGGGGAAATCGGAGAAACCGGAGAAAAGCCGCCCAGACGCTCTTCGTCCACTGCAAATTACATTTACGATTCCCCGGTATCGACCTCGGGCTCCCTTTGGTGAATGGTGTAATCAAGGCGCCATCAGTATGCAATACTTCGCGAAGTAATTACAACGTAGAACACTACAATTGTAAATACAAGATAAATGAAGGTTGAATCCATAAGTGATGAAAATTGGGAATTCTAAAATCTTTATTTACATAAGGAGCAGAAAGAAGGTGAAGTAAAGGAGGAGATGGAAGAGGATGAAGATGAGGGGGAAGTGGAGAAGGTGGAAGAGAAGATAGAAAAAGAGGAGGAAGAGGAGAAGATGGGAAAAGAGGAGGAAGAGAAGATGGAAGAAGAGGAGGAACAGGAGAAAGTGGAAGAGAACAAGGAGGAAGAGAAGGGAAAAAGAAAGAAGAGGAGAAGGTGCAAGAAGGGAAGGTGGAAGAGCAGAAGGTGGAAAAGGAGGAGGAGGAGGAGGAGGAGGAGGAGGAGGAGAAGGAGAGCAGTCGAAATGGCCTTGCGATCTCTGAGCAGATATTCGTTTCCTTATATAAGAAGGAATGAATCAATACTACATTTACAGTCGACATAAAAACACCTGCCTGCAATAACGTGAACTTGAAATTACAAAAGTGAAAAACAGTAATTAGTGTTAATATAATAAACAGTTACAGAAATGAGGGACTGGAAGGAAGGGTGAATATTCGTTCGTCACTAATGACGAGGAGCTGCAGACATTAACGTCTTGTTCTTTGGCAGGCAGTTGGCAAAGCGTGAAAGCCTGCCTGGTCTACCTGCTGACTGGCGTCTTAGTTCGATATAATTACCGCACCCTTCCTCGAGAAACCCAGGGCGGTAATCAGGGGCAATTGTACCCACCGCCGCGCCATTCGGCCGCCACTCGGTGACAAAGCAAATTACACATTCCCTCACACGAAAAAAAGAAAGTTCTGATTAATTGGAGAAACCAACCGACTGCCTTTTATTAACATCCCTGTTTCCGTCTTCACGAAACCTGAGATATTTTATGTGGCTCCAACTTTTAGGTTAGTTCTCTGGCTCTCTTATTCTCACGCAGGTTCATTGTGTTTTGGTGAGACGTCAGACTTTATCGAAACAAGGATATTGATGTGTATTCACTTCCATCACGTGCGGTTTCTTTGGGGAACCATGCATTGAGCTCTCTTACTGCGTTTGAGTTAAATGTCCCGGAAATCGTTTCTGTACTCAGCTCCAGATCTTGCTTTCACTGCAGATACATCTGCTTTTAAGCTACAATAGATTAAAACTAAATAAGGTTAAAATAATAACAATGATATTGTGACGTCGGCTTCAATCAAAGGTACGCTCAAGGTCAGTTACCTCATACAGTATGTTGCAAGGCAACGCGGCCGGCGAAAATGAACAGGCAGAATAAAGGCCGGTTCTAGACGACACGAGAAGCTTCAAGAAAACGTGTATTTCCAGAGAAATCTACATCTAATCTCGGCTATATGACTGAGGAGCAAGGGCAGTTTCCAGGAGTCCAGTGCAGTTATATAAATGCAGATTTATCTTACGCCGGTAAACATTTAACATGAGAATATATTTGAATAAAAATAACATCAAACACTCAGTAAAAATGGAATGAAACTAAAAATATCTGGTGTGTTGCACTCACATGACTTTCTCTCTCTTGTACTAACAATTCTTACAAACTCTTATTACTAGGTCTTCTTTGTGTTAGTTGAGATAAACATTTGTACAAATCATCTTATTGCTTATTTCCTTGTAGGTGCAAGAGGAATATTAGAATACAGCAGGCTTTGAGCGATGGTCAAATATTTTAAAGCTTTGAGATCCAGTTCTCTTTGCACGCTTAACATTTAAAAAAAAGTCTGATGTGTTGCACTCACATGACTTTCACTTACAACCTTTGGGGGTCCCTTTATAGCTGTTGTCGTCTTCCAAGGTTACAACATCAAGACTTACAAGAAAATCTACCCACGAAAAGTGCCCTTTCTGGAAAAGTTTTCATAAAGTTCTATTCTCTCAAAATTGCCTCTAACGACTATGAATAAAATACCATTCATATAGTTAATTCTATTTTAATGAAAATGAAACGTATATCTGGATTTTCTGGGGAAATCCTCTGAAGATCTTTCCATTCTGGATGACGTTTGCATTACTGGTAATTTTTTTCAATTTGTTTTCCAATCCTATATGTTATACTTTTGTCAAATGGGACGTCGTTTTTTTCCCTGATCATGCAAAAAGACTGGAATTTCAAAGGCATTACATAGTGACCACCTCTTAAAATATTTGACTATCGCTTAAGAGCAGCGTAGTCCCCTTTCTGTTGTTCCGACAAAGAAATATCCAATAAAAGCATTTCTAGAAATGTTGATCTCGATTAACGTGATGGAAGATTTAAGACTAGCTTGTTGTAGAATAGGTAGAGAAAGTCATATGAATGTAGCATATAGGATTTTTTTCGTACTGAAATTGGAAACATAAGAAATCATATCATGCCTGGCGACACGAGACATTTTCTTCCAAGTAAAGGTGGAGGGGTCATTCTCTTCTCACCCTACATACACCCCACTAAAAACCACCGCCACCTTCATTATTTTCCCGTTAGTTCAACAAATCCCAGCAACCCCACACCATTTGTTCCACGTAAGACAATAACTACGCTCACTCCCTTCTCCGATTTCCTGGCTCGCTAGGCAATTAAAACTACCAAGGTACAGTTTTCTCCTCGGGGACTACCATACGATGATTCTCCATTAGGAACGCAATATGTTCCGACCATCTGTACTTAAATTACTGTTATAAGCTCCGGAAACAGTTAACAGAATTAACTAGAAATAATAATTATCTAACATCAAAAATAGTAATTATTCTTATTGGTTTTCATGCTGAAAAAATTAAGGGAGACTTTGTAAAAATACGAAACACTATGCTGGAGTACTTACAAATAGCTTATTAAAAACAAAAGTTTCTTCTTTTTCCCTTACCCCCTCCTCCTTCCTCATCTTCCTGCTTCCTTTCTCTTCCCCCTCCTTCCCCCTATTCTACTTCCTCCTCTTCCTCCTCCTATTCCACTTTCTCTTTCTCCCCCTCCTCTTCCTCCTTCGCTCTTCTCCTCCCAACTCCCCGCGCGTCTTTCTCTTCTTCTTCTTCTTCTTCTTATTCTTCTTCCTCCTCTTCCTCTCTTTCCTCTTTCTCCCCTTCTACCTCTTTCTCCTCTTCCTTCCCCCTCCTCCATTCCTCTTCCATCACCCGCTTTTTCCTTTCTCCTCTTCCTTCTCCCTCCGTCCTTCTCCCTCCTCCCCGTTTCTCTTCCTTCTCGAATTCCTCTTCCTCCTGTTCTTCCTCCCCTTCCCCCTCCAGTTCCTTCTCCTCTTCCTCCTGTTCCTCTTCCTCTTCTTCATCTTCCACTTCCTCTTCTTCCTCCTTGTTGTCTTCATCTTCTTCAGAAGTCTGCGTAAATATGTTGTATTACGTTTGAAATAAGGCAGCTGAAGTGACTTGACTCAAAATGTGGAAGTTTATTGACATTTGGATTTTACTTACAAATACGCTTCAGCCATATACAATATGTAGCATTTCTATTGCTACTATTGATATCCTTGTCATATAAATCATGTCGGATGTTATCGCCGGTCAGTAAGTTGCATTATTCCACCTCTTTGTACATTCTATTATCAACGAGTTCTGATCCAATTTTAATGAGAAAATATATTCATCATTTCCATAGCTATATTAATCAAATTTAAGCAACAAAGGAGAGGAGGGAGTAAACGGACAGCCCGGGCACATTTTTCCAAATGAAGGCAGAACCACAAATTACTTTTAACAAAAACACATTTATTCAAGCAATTGAAAACTGGTTCTTTTGACATAAGGCTCCCTCTTGAAAAATACAAAAGTTTCTAAATTTCCAATAAGAACACATCTAAATGTTTGCACAAGGCAAAACAAAGAAGGTATTATGAAACATTGATAAAACTAACAAATAATGTTATGATTAGAAAACAAACATTTAAATTGAATGAAGATTTGAAAGTTTCAGCAAATATTTATTGGAAAAAGATAGAAGTATTACTGTACGTATTGAAAATATGACTCGCGGAAAGATATATTACTTAATACTTCAAATTGCAGTAGCGAAATTAAATATACATCCTACTAGAAATTTTGGTTTTACCTTAATAAAGTTCTCAGCAAACCAAACTCATACTCTGACGTAACAAATGAAGGTTGGTTTAAAATGTTAGTTTTATTTAGTGGTTTTCACTTTCACCTATATTTACTACATTAAAAAATATATATTGCTATAGTAGAAACTTCTTTATGCATTAGGTATGTAATGACATATATAATTTCCGTATGAAAAGTTAATTATGATTTGCTCTACTTAAATAAGAAAAATTACCATGTGAATATTATTGTCGATGTTTCTAACATAGTATTTTAGATACGCTGCATAAAAGGCATGTTTGAGGTTGCTTAGGTTTCACAGAAAATAAATATTTTTTGACACCCTGTTTGAAACACGCATTTTTATAAAAAGGTGTATGTTTGTGTGTGTGTGTGTGTGTGTGTGTGTGTGTGTGTGTGTGTGTGTGTGTGTGAGTGTGCGTGCGCGTGGGTGCACCCTTATCTTTATGTGTGTCTAAGAGCAGCATAACTCAAAAATGAAAGGTCGTTTAAATAGCGAACTTGGGAGTTAAGTTCAGCGTCGTGCAAGCAATAACACAAAGATTTAAAAAATCGCACAATCCCCAAGCGCCCCTTTTACTGGAACATATTTCGAACATTTTAGTTTTCTCCAAAATGGCTCTAGCAATTTTGATGAAATTGCGACATGTTTAAATTATTTTCATGACAAATGAAATGCATGTCTTGAATTTGCTGGCAATAGTCTCTGAAATCCTCTGTTCTGAATGAGCCTTGTAACATTGGTAAGCTTCACAGCACAAAAATTTAGAGCTCGTTAAAGCACACGCGCATATTTGTGTAGTTAAGCATTTGAATTTTCCAGCAGTGAGAGTAGTTATGGAGGCGCCGTGGCCGAGCGGTCAGACCGTTCGCCTATCCCAAGAATGTGCATGTGGGATTTGCAGTGGACGAAGCGGCGTCTGGGCGAGTTTTCTCTAGTTTCCCCGACAGTCGTTCCACCAACTGTTCAACCTTTCCAGTGATTCCAGTATTTCGCGTACATTTCATATCATCCTCTTCCTCACTCTCACACCCGCTTCCAGGTCTTCACTCTGTCCGGTTCATAGGTTCGTCTGCACCCCGACAGGCATCTGACCCTAGGCACAGGCTTGTAAGTCCTAGAGGTGTAACTCCTCCATACGGGGAGAGTAATCTTTCCTCATATGAAAAATCGTTATTCCTTTTCTCCCCCTGTTCAGGCAAATAGAGAGTCACACAGTGACTAGCTGTTAAAATACTTAATTAATAGTTTAAGTATATTGTATTCCTCTTTCCCTATTCTGTGTACAAAAATATATGTAATAATTTCTGCAAATGTATGTACATTAACAGAAGTGAAGTGTTAAAGTTTTTAACAATAGTTTGTGTAGTTGTGAGTAGAAAAAGTCATGTGAATGCAACACATCACACTTTTTTCTTTTGCTTTTTTGTGAATTGGGTTCCTGATTTGAGAAGTAATTGGGTGCCAAGTGCATGTTATTTGAACACCAACACAGACACTTGGGCACATTCAGGTAGTTTACAGTTGCAAATGCTCTGCCAAGGAAGGATAGATGTCTATTGGTTTCTTTTCGCTTTAAAATTGTACTAATAATAAAAGTATATCTACTGATTATCTATCCGAACGTTTTACAATAAGAGGGAAAGCAGCCTTAGGATAGTTTCGTCTTTAATTTTCAGGAAGAAACAAACAAAAGAAAGCCCGACGTTTTCATTGTTATATCAAGGCGTGGTTCTGGGGCGAAAGGTTACACCGCCCAGTAGATCCCGAGGGACAAATTTGTCGTTTCCCTGAAAAGGAGATCTTGATATATCTAACAAAAAAACTTTCTTGTTCGTCCTGCTTATACTGGGGTGGGACTGGCGGAAAAGTAAACGCTAAGAAAGAACAACATGTGAGGGCCATCGTGCGAGAAAGGGGAGGAACGGGGCAAATCCCGTCCAATCTATCATGACGCCTACACTCCTTGCTTGCATTTACATATCTCCTCATGCAAATCCTTCTAGCTGCTTGGAGTAAGCGTCAACGCTTGTCAATACTTATCGTCCAGCGCTGTTCGACCACACACACGCACGCGCGCGCGCGAATTTATATGCTGATACCAGAATTCAGAATAACAGCACACTCTCCTATAGAACGCCATACCTCAACTGTTCGAAGCTTTGTTAAAAGGTTTTATTTCCGTGAACGAGTTCATATTTCACTCATACTTATGAACTACAGACACGCAAAATATGAAGACAACTTTGCTAAAATATTAAACTTCCTTGCCAAATTATAAAAATTACAGAAAAATCTCAAAATACCACAAACTATACATTTTAAAGACAAAATATTGTAACAAATGACACGTTCTGTTATTTTTCTGCCATTTCATTTCTCTTCCAAAACTGAATCACAAAAACAAAGTTCTTTTTGTTACGTTTAATGTAATTTACAGTTCGTCGTGACCTTACAACTCACAGCTGTTCTGTCCTATCTTAACCTTGACACAAATACTGTTCAGTTATATTCTAACAAACAACTGCTACCGAGGATACACTCACTAAAACTGCTGCGCACAGACAACTCCGACGCAACGATTAAATGTCTAAAGCTTTCTCTGAAGATACACACGCTGAAACTCTCTCAACACCCTTTGTATGCAACACATGCTTAAAAACTAAACTCGGAAAAAAACCTGGCTTCTCTTGCCGTCCCGGCCCGCTTTTATAGTGCTGGCGAATTCTCTGGAAAACATATCTTTGTTCTGCCTCACTTATAGTCGCCCTTATTCTGACCGCTCCATTGTCAACGGACCACGCATTTACAAGCAGTGGTGTGAGGTAGCCTGACCTTGAGCGTCTCTTTGGTAGGCGCCACACTAGGTCATGCTTTAAGAATTTTGTGTAGGTTCATTTCAATAGTTTTAAAATAAGAGACTTTATAGATTTTTGCACATATTTAACAATGACACTTTTTTATTAACGTCCTCCAACGCAGTGTCATAACGGATGGTGAAATGATGTTCAATGAGCCCGGGGTCCATAGAGTTTTAAGTTACCCTACATTCGTCTTCTCAGGATAAGGAAAAACCTTGGAAAAAACTTATCCTGATAACTCGCCCTAAGCTAGATCCAAACTCGCGACCTCTTGAACATGAGTCAAACGCACTACCACCACACTATGGAGGCGGGCTTTAACAATGGAACTAAATACAATAAGTTACATGGAGTTTATATATTTTAATAATTGTGAATTTCTTTAAAGTTGACAAACAGAAAATGAAGTCATTGGTTCTCTTTATCCTTGCTTAATACGGTTTGCAATATACTATTAAAAGCAAGGGTTTGCAAAAGTAATACCTTTCCAAGAAAGAGAGCGTTTGTACATCACAGAGAAAATACATTTTCTCAAGCTTATCTGACTTGCTGGAAGGGTTGTTGTAAGTTTTTTTAAATGCATTACCTGGGTTTTAGAAGTGGAATTAAAGACTTGTGCATTGTTATAAACATTATCTTAAAAATGAAAAACTGTTAATGTTGTGAAATATGAAGAGTAGCATAAAATATTCTTACCAGCCGGACGCGGCTGGTAAGAAATACCGGTCGGGGCTTGGTCTCCGCCCGGCAACAAGAAGGGCCAGAGGCGTTTACCTGACCGAAAGACTCGGCCGCCAGCGGGACAATAGAACCTCCGGAAACAATAGCTATTGTGTAGCGGTGCGGTGTCTGGACTGTTCTCTCACAGCCACCCCCGATCATTCTACTTCCGGTGAAGTGTTGGAGTGAGGAAAAACGTTCACGAAGCGTTCAGTGGACAGCGTCTGTGAATCGTGCCAAGTAGCAGTTCAGTGCGAGTAGTAATCTGACAGTTCTTGTTTGTGATTCCATTCGACAGTTGTTCTGTAGCTGAGTTTGTACAAAAGTGATCTAAGTGTAACGTTAGCACTGCACATACTGACTAGAAGACGTAAAGTGTGATTAGTGTTTTCTAGTATTTGCTACAAAGATATTACGAAATATGAAAAATTGTCATATGCATTTATCGAGTTTTACACATTCGAAAACGTAAAAAATAATTCTTCCCGTAATCAAAGAGAACATGATTTACAATATAAAATTTCATATTTTGCTGTCTCTGGTCATTACTACTGGAAGAGTTTTGTCATTCTTTTGCAAAATTAAAAATACAGCGCAACAGTTCATAAGGGCCAAAACTTGCCGCCCGGCCGCTGCGTCTTCCCACCTGTGCCCACGACAGGCATCATGAGTGGGGTGTAGTACTGGAGGGTAGGATGTGGTCTGGTGCCTCGAGCCCTTTCGGCCAGTTATGCGACTTTCTCGATCTAGGGTCGCCACTTCTTCAGCAAGCAGCTCCTCAATTGCTCCCTACGGGACCTAACGAGGCTGAGTGTACCCCATGCCAGACTTCCCAGTGGTACCGGGGATCGAACCCGGATCCTTCAAGCTAGAGGCAGGTGCACTACCACTGCGCTACGGAGGTGGTCTATTTTGCAAAATATAAGATAAGTTTCGCAAAATATTAACTTTAACTAAGAATCAAAAATTACACTCAGAACTTGTTTACGCAGGTGCTTTTCCTTGCAACTTCAGGTAATATTGTCTGCACTGTGTAAATATGAGGTTTTGTTGCTTAAGGACATGACTGAAATTTCACAAAAATCGAGAGAAAAAACTTTTTATTTAAATTCCATAAAATAATTCAGACATTCGTGAGTATGAAACTTGCATATTTACCTCCGGCTGTTTTAAATGCCCTACTGCATGTTTAAGTGTTGCGTAAGTTTGAATGTGAGCTATGGATCCAAATTTATCACTGTTTTCACGGTATTGATATTTTAAATTCTTTTCTTCCTGTAAAATGATCCTTGTGCAGCAGTTTTAGCATTACATCTAGGGAACTTGCTACAAAGGTTCACAGAGACATAAAAAATAAGTGCCTTAGGTTTTATTGTCAGTTGGGTCTAAGCATATATTTTTAGCATTCAAACAGAAGTTAAAATTTTACATAAACAAATATATCTGTAAGTTAAAAAGGCTTTGGAACATACACTGAAAGAGACACGAGAAGCCTAGAGCAACTTTAAAAGGTAGATAAATTTTGAATATGCGGTTAAAATATTACAACAAACAATGAACTTCATGGGATACAGATTAGACAGAAAGGCAATATCCATCATCCTAGTGCAAAACTTTCTTGCTTCCAGAAAAGTGTATACTAAGAAGCTATAAACATATTTAATGCTCTTTTAATTATCTTAAGGAAAAAGCTGACAATTTCAATGCTTCTAAAATTGCTGCTAAATATTACCTTTGCTCAAAATCCTTTTATTGTGTAGAAGATTATCTGAACGACAAACTATCCTCTTAGTTCTTACGCAGTCTTGTAAGATGATTTTGGCTATTTTAGTGAGAAATCATTGTTAAGTGCATTTGATGCTTACTCGAAGGCTACTTAAATTTATATGTATTGAACTACTTACAAACGATGCCATTCTTGGCTAATTGTATAACTAAATGAGGCGTGGCAGAAAAACCTAGTGAAATCCAATTTCAATTTGTAAATATACATTATGTTAGTGTTATAACTGCAGGGAATATTTTATTGTTTCTTGTAGCTGCTTCTGAACTCGCTGTACGCAATGTAATCCAATCTAATCTAATTAGACCAACATTTTAAGTTTTTTTCTGGGGTAGAGTATTTACCAATGAAGTGGGCAAATAGTACCATTTTAATTCCTAACGACACTTGAATTTTAAAACTTTGGGTGATGCAGCATTATCTGAATATAAACATTTGATTATAGCCTGTGAGATTTAATTGTCAGGTCCCAAAAAGGGAGAGATAGAAACACTTCCCTTTTGTTGCATATCTCTTTACGGCGATGTGTATTTGGAAAGTGTATGCAGCTGTTTAACAAAAAGAAAAGGAAGGGAGATGTGTGCTTTCCAAGAATTTACACAGAGCAGATAGAGCACCTTAAAGAGAAGCCGGACAAGTTAAATCTCAAACTCTAACATGGAAAATACTGAATGCAAAAGACAAATCATATGCTTCAAGAATAATAAGGGGCATATGTCATTAGATATGTACCAAGAAAGATTGTTTTGTTAAAAATAATGTATTGTTTTACGAGGTTAAGGCATTCTGTAGGTACTAGATGCAAATTTCAGTAACAATAACAAGACCTACAAAGATTTTATCGTGCTTTTCTGCAGTTTACAAGAATTACGAGGGTTCATTAAGTTTTCACGATCCTTTCCTTTCACATAACGAATTTTAATAACCCCTTTATCTTCAACAAAACTTTGTTAGACAAACGTTGTTTATTTTGGTTTAGAGAGTTTTCTTGGGGCTTGAGGTGTGCGAAAATTCGAAGCTTACGTCCTATCTGAAGGGCCGCTCTTTGCGAACATACATTGGAAGCGTTTGGAATATCATGCGCCTCCACTGATTGACTCTGCACTATAGCCCCTCTCGGTTCATTCCTGCAGAGATCAGTAGCTGTTTGCGAGGTGTCGTTCTCTACCGCTTTCAAAGGCAAACCAAAATCCGTGAGCTCATTCCATTGTACACTTACACTCCCAGTAGTGAATACGCCACAATGTCAACCCATTAAGAAAGACTACCGAGACCTCGGGAAAGCCGAGGGCACCTACCAACTGACTAACAGCTCTCCAGGTTAGTGTCGGAGAACATTGTGGCGTCTCACAACACCGCCTGAGTATCACAAACATGCTCAATCTCCCATCGGCATAGTGAACCACTGCCCTGCCGAGTCTAACCCAATCTGAACAACGCATTTGCGGGAGGGGCTAGATTCCCATTGATCGCCCTCTGGTCTGTAGGCGAATGTTTGGTTGTTTCTCATCTATCGCCATTACCTTTTCCTAATTTTCCTTTAATTTCGTTTTTCTCTCATCTTTCAGGTTTCTACGCTTCGTGAAGTATGGTGTTGCCGGATAGATGGCGCAGGTGCTCAAAGCGTGTTCCCCTGGATACTTGCCCGGTCGCAAAGGTCTTGTATCGCCCTCTCTGGGCTCCATTGGTGGAATGGGTCTTCGAGACAATGTTAGGGATTTCTGCGGTTACTTTAGTCTTTCTGCCCCCAACGTGTAGCCTCCTGTGGCTCCTTCACTTCATCCCTTCCTTCTATGGGGTAGTGGTCACAATATATTATATAGTAGTGCGAGAATTATCCCTCTTCGTTATGTAATATGTACCTGTAAAGGAGTACGCCAGTAAAGCATATGAGTGAGTGAGCCAGCTCTTCAAGGATGTTACACAAGTGTGGCAACTTTACTTTCCAATTAGCACCACAGAACCTTGCGAAAAAGCACAAACGTTTTACACAGGTGTCCCAAAAAGGAAGAATAAGATGATATGACATTGTTGGGCATGCAACGATATTTACTAACAATATTAATCCTAGATAGCAATGCCATACAATAAAATATTGTAAAGTGTCTCAGTAAGGTTTATTTTCAAAGTAAGTGACGCAACTTCTAATAAATCTGTCTTACCAAGCGAAATGGCCCCCTCGTAACATGTAAGGCTCACACTCGGTAGGTTCAGGGTTCAAATCCTATGGATGACCAATCTGAGTTTTTCTCAAGTTTCACACAGTCGCCAAGACAAATAACGGATTGGATATTTAATACCACGACACACCTTAAATTTCACCTTAAGTATAAAACAATAGTGTAAATGAAAAATAGATGATAATCGTGAATGTTGTACTATCTAATGCAACCAGATAAACTGGGTGGAACCCTAATACCATCTGCCGTCACAGAGGCAGAGGTACAGTTGCCCTGCTCTGCTCCCTCTGTGGATTACTGACGAAGCAAGATGGTATGGCATAGGAATGAGACCTTGAAGGCTACCTGTCTGCCACACACAGTTCTACAACAACTTCTTGCAGAGCGATGTCCAACCTTTGCGAATGAGTGGAGTGTGGGTTTACCTCCTTCCAACATTCGCAGAATTTGCCTCTCTTTAACCTCTTGCCCTGCCCTGTGTTGCAGTGACGGATTGGCGACATGTGCGTTGAGTTTGATTTAGGAAAGTACTTGCAAATCTTATGCAATAATCTGTTTATCGGATAAACATTAAGAAGTCTATCAAGCCTTATAAGATCCACCAAGTGAATGTCGCGTAACATTTGCGATACATATTTTAACTATAGTTCAATTTGGAGAAAATCTGTTCAATGCAGAACTATACTCACTCTTGTACACTATTCTTGCAAATACTAAGTATACATAAGTATTTGCAGAAATTACCTTATTGCGAATTTTCTTGTAGGTGTAAGGGGAATATGGGAACACGGTAGGCTTTAAGCGATAGTGAAATGTTTTAAGAGCTGGTTACTATGTGTTTCCTTCAAAATTCTGTTCTCTTTGCAAGGCCAAGAGATAAAAAACGAATAACATATTTATATTTGCAAATTCAAACAAATAAAAAAGAATACCTCAGAAATGGTTCACTCAAAACACAAAAGAAGTGTTTGACAAATGTGTTTTAAAGAGATTAGTAAGCTTTTGTCTGTCTCTTACTGTTTACCATTTATGCCAAAAATGCAGAATGAAGAGGTCTTCTGAGGAATTCCCAGAAAATTCAAGGTGGGTATGAAAGAAACTTCCTGTTTGTGTCCGCCACTGGATACTCACTGTCTATCTTTCCGAGTGAGTAGAGTGAGGCATTGCCGCTCACTGCGTAAGGTTTTCCAAAGAGAGAATGTTGGATACCTCTGGTTTAGCAGATCCTTCAGGATATGACTACGTAATTAAGGCGACTTGAAAGAGATAGAGAGAAAAAGCTGTTTTAATTAAATATACAAAGCCATAGCATGTAGCTGTGTTGCATAGCCTGCATTTCAAAGAAGAAACTGCTCTGGCTCAAGGCACTGTAGCTAAGAAGCTAAAGTGCTTTCAAATACTGCTCTAAAACTAAGAGTTCAGCTTGCATGGTTTTGATAAGAACATACTCAACACACACGGCGTTTTGAAACGTTTACACAATCGATGCACTGAATTTCCTTTGCCATAATATTTTAAGTACCTTAATCATAGTTTGTAGCTTATCGCTTCCTCTATTACACTTTTGTTATTAGAGTTTAGCGCACCTGACCTAGCTCTGGAAGGCAGGCTAATATTATTTGCTTATAATATGTGTTGGGAGAGCTCGACCTGAGCATGCAACAACATACAAAGCCCTACCCTGGAGGGCTGCTTCCGGCTTCCCACATCCCAGGCACGTTTTTAATTTCGGTGCCCCCACCATCGGCGTCATGAGTCGCAAAGAAACAGCCTGTTTTGGTATAGCGACCAGATTTCCACCCCCTCCACCCTTAACGTGTGGTAAGGTATGGCATGTTTCCACAACCCTTGCTTTCCTCTTCTTCCATCTCTATGTATATCCGCTTCTAAGGATGAGAAAACGTTTGGTGCAACTAAGGAAATTATTATATTAACTAAATAACTCGGTATTAAGGACTAACTATGCAGTTCGCACAATAATTATAGATCAATTACTATACAGGCTGTTAGGGGTGCAAGTGCCAATTTTGTATTGATAATTGAGGACAGGTTAATGAACAATATTACACCAATATTTGTTTCATTTACGGACAATATTAAGAGCAGTATGTTTTCATGTAGGTTAGTGCCTTCAAGTAGACGTGGCACAGAAAACATGACGAATAATGGGCGGAACATATGCAGTAACGCGGTAACAAATGCTATATAGGAGATGGTTCCAATGCTTTCTGCAAGGTTAATTATCCTCAGATTACCTGGGCCAGTGAGGTGTAAGCAAAACGGATAGCCTATCTAAAAGACGTTGTTCATCTCAACGGCGCAGTTACCATCTTTCAAAAACATCAGGTAATAAACTGTGATTAGTTTATGGGAAAACTGCTAGACAAGGGAAAAAAACAACAACAACAACACACCGAAGTGGATACACACTAAGGTACCATCGACACTTATGCCCTTAATATCCTACGTAGTTTGTCATTCCATTTGTACTCTCAAGGACAAGTGTAAATAAAGTGACTAGAATCTCAGCCATATTTTAATGCAAAAAATTCTGTA
The DNA here is from genome assembly GCA_030765045.1 of Tenodera sinensis. Taxonomy (NCBI): domain Eukaryota; kingdom Metazoa; phylum Arthropoda; class Insecta; order Mantodea; family Mantidae; genus Tenodera; species Tenodera sinensis. The sequence goes on along the minus strand of CM060963.1, from coordinate 173,802,533 downwards.
GTTAGAATAAAATATTTTCACGTGAATACCGGTTTGACCATTGTGAAATATCTTTTCCATATAGTTATTAAACTATGTTTAGAACGTTACCATTTTTTCTTGCAAATTCTATTTTACAAATGATTCTGAGAACCCCTGTTCTGCGTTGTTTACGGATGCAGCTATGCTCCGCAGTAACGCATGAGGCTCTTGTTCGGGAGATCATGGGTTCGATTCCCGTGGCTGACCTTCCTGACTCATGGTTTTCTGGGGTGTTTCCCCGGGTCGCTTAGTGAAGGATAGTTACATCCCCTGAATTGTCTGTCATTCCATTTCTCTTCGTTAATCATTTCATTCATTGTTCATCCCGCCTGGTTCTTTCGCAGTCGCAAGTGTCCTGAAGGCGTTTGGTGCAGCTTGGCAGGGATGATATGTGCACATTAACTCGTAATCCGTAGGATCCGGGTTGGGGGTGGTGGAATATGGGGTATTAGATCTTGCCGAGGTCTCTCTAATATGACGCCGGAAGACCTAAAGACCTCGAGGTGTCCTCAAAGTTGGGAAACCTTAGGGAATTGCAGGCAATACTTTGGGAAGGGGAGGTAGCAGTGAAACCCTGTGCGCACGTAACCATTTTCCAGCCAAAATGCAACGAAACAGTAACCGTGCCCTAAGCCTATTTATTATACATTGTATTTCCTAATGTAACCTGTTTTGCATATTTGTCACTTGTGAAAATAAGTGCTCGCATGTCGCTATAGGATACAATTTCGAATACCAACTTTACTTCCAAACATATTCTGTTTTATACAATTATGCTTCGTGAAAATACTCTTCTCATATCGCCAACAGATA